>JARBWK010000003.1:112785050-113281918 GCA_030556195.1 Anolis apletophallus | reverse complement strand
AAAAGTTAAAAGGTCTTGGCTTCGAAAGAAGCAGTGTAGATACATGTCTATATAAGAAAGGAAAAGAGTCTAAAAAGCAAACATTTGTTTTGGTGTTTGTCGATGATCTCTTAGTACTAGCACCATCCGAAAGGGATGTGGAACAAGTTTTCAAGGGACTAAACTCAAGTATGACTGTAAAAGATCTTGGAGAAGTCCTGAAATACTTAGGCGTAAATGTAACTAGAACTGAAAAAGATATTTTTCTAGATCAAAAAGACAAAATTTTTGACATACATGAGAGAACAAGATTGACTCTGTGTAAAACAGTAGCAACTCCAATGGTACCAGATTTTTAAAGCTTGATAGAGGTGAAATGTTTGACAATCAAACATTGCATAGATCAGTGGTTGGGAGCCTCTTGTATTTGGCAAATTGGACTAGGCCTGACATCGCCTATGCCACTAATGTACTAAGCAGGAGAGTGAATGAACCAACGTTGACTGATTGGCAAGCTGTAAAACGAGTGTTAAGATATTTGAAAGGAACATGTGACAAAAAGCTAAAAATTTGTCCAAAAGAAAGCGGTATGAAGGGGTTTGCAGACGCAAGTTTTGGTGACAACGAACAAAACTTGTCATGTTCGGGTATCTAATTAGTTTTAATGGGATACAAGTGACATGGAAATCTCGTAAACAGTCACACGTTTGTTTATCCACGGCAGAAGCCGAATTTTCTGCTTTGTCTGACTGTTGTACAGAACTAGAGTGGATAAAGGCTCTAGTAAACGAGTTCCAAAGTTTTGAAGATAAGATATCTTTATTTACTGATTCTCAATCTTGTATAGCAATATCAAATGCTGAAGGATTAAAGCAGAGAACAAAATATATTGGGGTAAGGTACCAAAATGTTAGAAAGTTAGTACAGGATGGTTTTATTAATCCTGTGTATGTCCAGTCAGATGAGAATATGGCTGATATGTTTACAAAATCATTGACTAATTGTAAATTAAATGTATTTTGTAAGAAGATATTGTTATTATAAGTAATGTGTGTACTTGTGTTGCTCATGAAGGAGGAGTGTCAGATTATTGCATTTTTAAATGGCAGTTCATGAGTCAGCACAAGATGTATTTTCTGCAGTGTGACATGTTTGACACCAGATGGCGCTGTCTTGGGACTGATAAATGGAATGTTGAGGATTTGTCAGTTAAGATTTGTCAGTTGGGATTTGTCCGTTGAAGAGGACAGTTAGGATTAAATATTTGTGAGGAAAGGATGTTAGGAAGGTAGCTGTAATTGCTGTTGTTTTTCCATGCTTAGCTTGTTATTGTTAAATTCAATTCAATACAAAGTTATATTTTTACCTTGTGAATTGAATGAGAGTGTCATTATTCACACGAACAGAGACTGGAGGTTTTTTGGGCCGATGAGGAATTAACATTCTATATTTCTGTTGCCTATTCCGCTGTGGCATAAATACTCGACGCCGAAGAGATCTTGTCTTAAAAAAAAGAAAAGAAATAACGTAAGCGTTATAGCCAGAAATTAGTGACTTCATATTTTAAGAGAAACTTTCCAAAACCTGGATGTTTCTTCACAAATTTGTTGGAAACAATTTCATTTAAACAAACAAAAAACATTGAATTGGGGGGGGGGGGAATTAAAAACCTAAATTAGCAGTTCTCTCTGGAACCCAGGTAGACTTTGGAGCAACACACACCTTTTGTTAATGTGGCTCAAAGCCATGTTAACTGGAATAAGCTCAGTGCATCATGGAGCTGATTTCCCCACCCACTTTTGGGGTTACAACTTCTGTGTAGTTGTGCCCATAGTCCTTGAATCACTACTGCCAGATATGTCTTTCGACTGACCAGGAACATTTATGTTTGAATTGAGTTTCATTTTGTTTGACCTCATCTAGTCTGTTATAGTTACCAGCCACCAGTTTAGCACAATTTCCTTGGAATTAACTCCAAAAAGGGAGAAAAGGTGTATTTTTCATAAGATGACCCTTTGTTTTGGTTTTTAGCTCCCACTTTACAGGCATGTTGCAAGCAATATATAATTCTTCAATTGTGTTACTAAAATATGCTCCTTCAAAATAATTTGAATTTTTTGTCAATTTGAATGTTGGAGGGCCCTTGTGGTCCCCAAGAAAATCAAAACAAAAAGGATTGGGCAAATCAGTTTATATTCCATCCCAATTATCCTTTTCTATCTATTAGGACAGAAAATAAAACTGAAAATCACAAAACCCTTGTGTGCAAATTTTCTTTGACAGTAAATATTAAATTACTGTAAATACCTTAAAGTCACAGCTCCCCCCCCCCTGATCCTGGGTGCAATGCAGGGTCAGCTTTGGATAGTACTTCTATGGGAGACCGCCAATGAATACTAGGAGCTATAGGGCATATCTCAGAGGAAGAGATTGGCAAAACCATTCCTGAATATTCATTGCCTAGGAAAAGCTTATAAAATTCATGGGTTGCCATAAATTGACAGGCAACCTGGAGGCGCGCTAACATCCACAGTGCATTAAATGGTGAGTATAAGAATGACTGATATGTAGATGGGCTTGTCTGAACTTGGCAGTAATTTCTGTGTCAAATTCTAGTTCCTGAGAGATATTTCTTTTCTTCTTTTTTGTCTTAGAAGAGTGTCTTTCCAGATCCCACAACATGAATTCGGAGTGTGATGGGAAGAGTAAACTTATATCTTAACAGTAAATTGTGACAGAACCACACTAAACTCTTGACCCTGACAGCTCTTATCACAGGCAAGGGAAAGAGGTGTTTTATTTTATAGTTACAAGCAAGTTATCTGCAATCTCAATGGGATTGAGAAGGAAAACTCATAGTATTTTTTCAGATTTAAACTAGACACCTTACTACTTCTGCATATGCTTGTATAATTGTTGTTGGTTTTTTTAAAAAAAAAATTCAAATGTGGAACAAAATGATGGCAAGTGCCACTGAAAGCAAAAATGTGTTTTCTCTTGCCTTGTTTCAACTCTCCAGTCATTTCTTTTGGCTGTGACTCCTCAGTCATTTGTTTTGTGAGGATGGAGAAATGCACACTATAATGATGTTGCTTTTTTCTTGCTAAACATTTTAAAGGAGACCAGGGCATGAAGGAGACATTGGACTCTTCTTTGCTCTGGTCTGCTGGCATTAGTGAGACACTATATCTTTTTGAATTGTTAATGTTGTGTGAGTTCAAGTCATTTCTGAGTCATGACTCCCTTACCGGGGAGTATTCTTAGCAAGTTTGCCCTTGCCTTCATCTGAGACAGAACTAAAGCAGCTAGGGCTTAATGTAGCCCCACATTCCAACTCCTATGAGGATGACAAAGAAAATGGCCTTGGGATGTTTTGGTCCTCGCAAAAATAAAAACAGTGGTGGCAGCTTCTTTTTTTTTAAAAAAAAAAAAGAATATTGGGATGTTCATGCATCCTTAGGTATCCCATGTTGGCTATAAAATCTGGTTTTAACCCAGGAGCAGTTCAGACTGATATGTGATTTTAACCAGTTATTAATCATAGGGAACTACTGTGAATCTGAGGGCCAATTTAAATGTCTTGGATTTCACCACAGATGAGACATTTTGTTGCATTGCCATGGTATGGTGCAAAAATCCATTTCTGGATGCAGGATATCCCCTTACAGCACTGAAAGGAGATACAATATAACCCCTGATTCTACGGGAAATGCATTTCCAAACTTTGTATGCTTATGAGAAACCTTAGATCAGGGCTGTCCAACTGGCGGCCCCGGGGCCGGATCCGGCCCCGTAGCCTGTTGGACACGGCCCCACCTATGCCCTCAGCCGCCATTTTTAAATTTTAAAAAAATCGATTTTTTTTAAAAAATGGCGGCCGGGGGGAGGGGGAGGCGGGGCAGGGAGGAGGAAGAGAGCTAGCTCCTCCTTTTCGGTGCCCCCCCTCCCTACCTAGGGCGGGGTAGCCGCCGAAAAAGGGCAGAAGGCGGCGCCAAGAGCAGCGCGTCACAGGCCTGGCGTGTCGCGCTGCTCTTGGCACCGCCTACTCCTCCTCTTTTGGCGGCTCCCCCGGCCTAGGCAGGGAGGGGGCGCCGAAAAGGAGGAGTAGGCGGTGCCAAGGGGCAGCGCGTCACGCCAAGCCTGCGACGCTGCCGTTGGCGCCGTCTTCTGCCCTTTTTCGGCGCCCCCTCCTTCCTAGGGCAGGGCCGCCGAAAAAGGGCAGAAGGCGGCGCCAAGAGCAGCGTCACAGGCCTGGCGTGACGCGCTGCTCTTGGCGCCGCCTACTCCTCTTTTCGGCGGCTCCCGGCCTAGGAAGGGAGGGGGCGCCGAAAAAGTAGGAGTAGGGCGGTGCCAAGAGCAGCGCGTCACGCCAGGCCTGTGACGCGCTGCTCTTGGCGCCGCCTACTCCCTCCTTTTCGGCGGCTTTAGAGGGGGCAGGGCCTGGGCTGGGGCGGGGCCTGGGGGCGGGGCCGAGTGGCCCCGCAGGTCATCAGTGACCTCTTATCCGGCCCTGGACCCGCCAGAAGTTGGACAGCACTGCCTTAGATAATGAAACACGCTCAAGGTCAAGAATTATAAACACAATGAAGCAATATAAATCAACTTGTAATTCAGTCAATGGCAGCAATGCATCAAAGCTCAATGAACATCAAACACAATGAACATAGATAAATCCTCATTAACATGGATACACACAAAAGAAGTAATGCAAGCAAATGCTCAGGTATGCAACGAACTCAAACAATTAAAGCAACAGGAATTGGCGGGAGCAGCATACACACCCGCTGAGGAATCCTCATACATAAAGGATAATGTCCATCAGAAAGTCCTGGTGCATACCAGCCATGAGAGGGGAGGTGATGCAATGATGCGATGCGCAGCCAAATGAAGACGCTCGGAGGGGCCGCTACGGTTGAAGTGCGAGGCCACGATCCGTTTCGCTGGTTAGCTTTGTCAGGCGGCTGTGTTACGCCAGGCAAATGCCGCGTCACAGGAGACACATTCTAAATAATAATGGCAATAGAAAGATAAATAAACAAGACCCAACCCTGCAATAAAAACGTGGGGTAGGTGGCTAGCCTACCTAGGTTGGAGGACTTCCAATGCACCACTGCTCCTGTGGACCCAAAGGGTGGAGTCCCAGGGAAAAGCAGGTGTTATATATGCTCACACCTGGGCCCTACTCACATGAGTAGGGCCGAGAGAGGGAGGGGCTCATTGAGCCCGAATTGCTTGGGCACAGGATGAACACCCCCCACATGGCCAGAACCCTGACGTAGAGTGGACAAACCTCCGTTTTTTAGGTAATGTAGAGTGTACTGTCAGGTCCTTAAAATTGCTGGTGCGTTTATACGCAACCATGGGGAATTCACGAAACGCCGGAATGGAGGGCAAAATGTCCCAATACTTCTTGACAATGCTGACAATCTCACGACTGTGGGGAGTGAAGGTCAGAGGCCAAACCAACCGGGCATGTGGAGGTTTGCGCTTATTGGTTAGGAGTGAGTCAAAGTAAGATTTGATGGGACTTCTCCTTCTGGCACCTCAGGGGAAGACATAAATTCAGATTCTTCGGCTGGCCCTAGTTCTGCAGGTCACCCAATGAAACGTCTGGCCATGTGGGGGGTGTTCGTCCTGTGCCCAAGCAATTCGTTGCAAGGACATCATTAGTTTGAAGTCGCATAGACGATTCATTATTCGGGATTTCCTTAATTGCAACACGGAAAACACCACCTACGTCATCATTTGTGGGTGTGGCCAATATTACGTGGGGATGTCGTCACGCCCCCTACGTACCCGCATTTTGGAGCATCGTTCCAGGATACGTACATCCCAGGACAACACCATCTTATACCGCCACTTTTTGACTCACGGCCACGACCCCGATTCTTTTCGGTTTGCGGCTCTGGAAAGGGTGGTCACTAGTGTACATGCCAATAATCATGATGCCCTTATCAGACGCGAGTCTTGGTGGATCCATAATCTCCAATCCGAACATCCAATCGGGCTCAATGAGCCCCTCCCTCTCTCGGCCCTACTCATGTGAGTAGGGCCCAGGTGCGAGTGACGCGGCATTTGCCTGGCGTAACACAGCCGCCTGACAAAGCTAACCAGCGAAACGGATCGTGGCCTCGCACTTCAACCGTAGCGGCCCCTCCGAGCGTCTTCATTTGGCTGCGCATCGCATCATTGCATCACCTCCCCTCTCATGGCTGGTATGCACCAGGACTTTCTGATGGACATTATCCTTTATGTATGAGGATTCCCTCAGCGGGTGTGTATGCTGCTCCCCGCCAATTCCTGTTGCTTTAATTGTTTGAGTTCTTTGCATACCTGAGCATTTGCTTGCATTACTTCTATTGTGTGTATCCATGTTAATGGGGATTTATCTATGTTCATTGTGTTTGATGTTCATTGAGCTTTGATGCATTGCTGCCATTGACTGAATTACAAGTTGATTTATATTGCTTCATTGTGTTTATAATTCTTGACCTTGAGCGTGTTTCAGTTTCTACTCTGCAAATTCTTCACTGTTTGTAAACCTTAGATAATATAAAACCCTATTGAAATGCAGGATTTTGGAGCAGGAATACTATAGAGTTGTTCCAAGGGACGTAGAAAATATCGAGAGGCTAAATTTTGTTGGATGAAACTGTGGATACTGGTATCTCGGGGTTAGACTTGGAGAACTACATTTCCCAGAGGGTTCTCCTGATGCAGCAGATGCCAGTTCAGAGAGCCAAACCCAATTGAAGTGTAAATAGTTTGTTTTAATATTCACAGAGTCTCTGGATATAAGTATTTGCAAAACAAAAGCACTTTAATGGTCAGTGAAAACGCTAACAAAAGGAAGCCTTAACCGGCATGAAAACAAACAAGGAGAAAAAGCCTGCATTCAAAACGCCAAAACTCTTTAGCAAAATCAAAGCAAAACAAACAGGGAAAAGGCATGCTGAGGGCAGCAGAGAAGATGTCGTCGTCAGAATCAATCCAAGGTCATCAGCATTGAAGTCATCAAAGGGTTGTCCAAGAAGGTATCCAAAGGGGTGTAGGAGAGACGTAATCCAGGAGCCAGAGCAAGGTCAAGGAGAGGAGATAGACATAGAAGTGAAGATACAACCCACAGTCCAACTGGGGAGTAATCCAGAGGAGTTCAAACCCCACCACAGCAAGCAGCAGAATCAGTCTGGAAACAAGGCTTCAAGATGACAGGATGCAAGAGTCCTAGGATCCAAAGGCAACTCCTTGCTAGCCACAGAGATTAGTCCCAAAATGCCCACCTTTTAAGCTCACTACAAGTCAGATCCACTTGATGAGGTCGATGCCCTATCATCATCCTCAGGTGTTACTCTCCCAGCAGCTGCTGCCCTTTGACTGACCCTCCAAGATCTCCACCTGTGGTTAAGATTTAGAACACCCCCCCCCCAATTGTCTGGGGACTCTGAGGGCCAATCCTGATCATCAGTGAATCCTACCCAGGTGTCTGAACTTGTGGGCTCCTCACAAGCTCTCTGAATTTCTCTTACTTGAGTCCAATACAATTCAGTAGAAATGTCCTCTGTACTCAGACTCCCATCATTCCCAGAGAATCCCTCAAATGTCTCAGAGTCTGTAGGTGCTGTAATTATTTGCTTGACTCTCTTGAGTTGCAAATGATCCTCTTCACCTGACTCACTTGACTCATGAGTAAGCCTCTTTCTGCAAACACAAGTACTCCTGTTACAAACAGCCCCACCCAGTTCCATACTCTCCCCCAGATGCTGAGCCATCAGAGTCTTCTGAATCACTACTATCAGTAGCAGCTGGAGGCTCAATCACAACATCTCCTGCCAAACAAGGCATATATTGACAACCCATCTTGTTGCCTATATATAGAGAGAGAGGAGAGAGAGGGGAGAGAGAGAGGGAGAGGGAGAGAATTATTTTGCCACAGCTTTGCCATAATCCCTGAATGCAGTGGCATGATGCTAGAAATCAAGTTATTTCAAAATCAATGAAATAAATAAAATATGACAAACAACAGCTCTTTGTAAACTTTCTTCCCCCTGCAATTGTAAGATTGCCCAAAGAGGTCCTAGAGCTCTCAGGCTAAGAATTCTAAAGCCCCTTCCTTAACTGCAATTTTCAGAATTCCATAAAATGAAATCATAACAGCTAAACTGAATTCATAGTGATGTAACTCTGAATGGAAAAATAGTTTCATGCATACATGTTTCTTTGTACAGTTCTTAAATATTTGTAGTCTGGACCAATGGTACTTGTTTTTTGGGGAAACCAGAAACATAAGTAAAAGAAGGGGAAATGAGACAAATGTTTTCCCTTACACATTTAGTACCCAAGAGATTGACTTTCTTACTCTCTGTCTAAACCTGAAAAGGAAAAATAAATGTGTTTTATTATAGTTTAAACACACGTTTGGATGAAATGGGACCTATGACAACTCTACAGTATAGATGATTAGTTAAATTTAGAATCCGAGATTTAAAAGAAAATATTTCACCACATAGCTGTGGCAAAAAGCTTGTGTCATATGCTTAGTTTCTTTAGTTCCTATCCAGGGGAAAGCCTCTCTGAAATAAAATTCAATGTCTATGCAAATTGCATGTTTAACTAAATGTTAGTGAAAGGCCTGATTTTGAACTATAGGGGCAACATTTTTAATAATAAAAAGGGAAGACTATATTAAAGAAGAAAATGACCAAAAATAAGTATTTCATTCCTATAAAGATTGGAAAAAATCTGGTATTTCCCCTAATGACCAAGAGCAAAAGTCCCAACAGAGGTGGGGGTGGGAATAATTTTTTAAGATTACTGACACAGAAAGCCTTGACTTTCACTGCCATGTTTGATGTGCATTTTCACATGACCCTTTGCATGAACAGGTCTCACTCCTAAGTAGATTTACAAACAAGGAGAATGTAAAGCAGTGTGCAGAAAAGCAAAGAAGAAGTGTAAACAGAGGGTGTAGATGGAACAAAGAGATTTGAATCTGAATATCCAGTTAATGATTCAATTAGTTTTGCACTTTGTTAAACTCGGGTAATCCTTCTTTACTACCTTCCCATATTGAACACTGATGAATGGAAGAATGCAAAGGATCTTAAGCAAAACAGCTCTGTAAAAGTAGTCTTTTGTAAGCCATTACAGCTTCCTAACAAAATGCTGCCTTTTGAATGAGACATGCAGATGATAGACAGACTCTGGATAGAGAATATATATGATTTCACTGAATCTTTAGTCAGTTTTAGAATAGCATTCTGTACACTTAACTAATCCCTTTCATTATACTCTATTTTAACTCAGTGCTAGTAATTTAAGGATTAAAGAGGAGAGACCAAAATGTTATTATTGACATACAACCAAGAATCTCATAATGTCTTGTCTTCCATCCCCAATTAATATTCTGTTTTATACTCTACTTGTGATGGATCTTGCATTCACATTGACCTTGCAGTTTCTACCCCGCAGCTCCTGTTGCTTCTTTACCCTTATGATATCTCTCTAGATCTGGTGCCAGTATAATAGACAAGTGACTGTTCTGATCAGCGGGTTCAGTATGGCAAAGTGTGACCAGTTATCCCTGTTAGTTATTAAATTTAAGCATTCAGAAACAGTTGTAGAAAAGCAGTAAAAATTTCCTGTAAGAGATAAACATATGGTTTTATCCTGCTTCCACACATAGCACATCGCATGACGTCAGTTTCAATCAAAATAATACGGGCTGCATCAACACTTTAGAATTAATGCAGCTTGAGACCACTTTAACTTCCATGGCTCAATGATATGGAATCATGGGAGGTATTGTTGTAAAAGATCTTTAGCCTTCTCTACCAAAGAGGGCTGGTGCCTCACCAAAATGTAATGGGATTGAGCAATGGCAGTCAAAGTGGTGTCAAACTGCATTAATTCCCAAGATGCACCCACTGTTCCCTGAACTTCCACAACTTGAACTTAGACACATGCATTATAACCCAGGGGGGCAGGTAGCTAAACAATGTTTAGCCAAACTGTGGGAGGAATCAGAAGGGCTGAAAACACGTGTTTAAAGGGTGCCCTTTAAACCTGAGTCCTCCTGAAAAAAAGCACACCTTTCCATTCCTGTCTATCCCTACAGGCATGGAGATCACATGCTTTCCTTCCCTCCCCCCTGTCTAGACTCCTCCCAAACACATGCCTATCTGTCAAGCCTGAAACAGATGATCAGTTGATTAGCTGTTAAATGCAGACACACATGACTCACGGAAGCAGAAGGAAAAAGGAAATAAAGAACTGTCTTTTACACTTTGTAATCTTAAATACAGCTTGACTTAAGAATTTGGAGTGAAGGTATTTTCAATTTGCTCTGTTATGTGCTAGATCTCATATGTGCATCTCTGGAGTGATTTTTTTTTAAAAAAACCTTCCATTGGATGTTCTCTGTCCACCATCCATCTTAATATGGATCAAAAGACAGCTGTGAAGATGGCAGGGGACAATGTCTCAGTCTGGACTGCCTCACAGGTATTGTGTTTTTCAAACTCTGTTTCCTGTTCCACAATTTAGGATAGTCTGGAAGTACTCTGTGAATGGTCAGGCACTATTCAGACTTGTCTTACTACTTGCAGCACACCAATATATCATTTATCTATCTATCTATCTACCTATCATCTTCTATCTATCTCAGACTTCTGTCTGGTAATTCTGAGATCTTATATTCCCTCTTCCAAAACAAACAAAGTCCTCTGACTCATCATTCAGCCTCCAATGACTATGTGGCAAGAGAAGAAAATTGGAGAATCATCTAGCTTTGTTCTCATAGCCAGATACAAAATGAATATATCATCCAGTGAGATATCTGGAATATCCTGGCAGATAGTAGTACTAATAGTGGCAGAAGAGAAGTTGCTCAGTTTGTCAAAATCTTGGACAGTTCTAAAAAAGGATGAAGTTTATGTTGTTCTGGGAACAAAAAACGTTTCAAGAATTTTGATATGCTGTTTCTTTCTTCATAGCATTCTTGAGAGGCCGAGAACTCCAAATTCAATCTCAGTTGGGATTTCCATGACTTTCCATGACTTCCCTACCATTACGACCTCATCCCATAGCTTTAGGGCTCTATTTCCATGTGCTTTGGAAATTGAACCCCACAGGAGTCCCATGGAAACCATCACATGACATAAGGTCACCTCCAGTGGGACTCCAAATCCAAACAGCAGAAGCGGCAGAAAGTGAAGGAAAGACAGACTTCATTGTGTAAAGGTTGTGGGATGTCTGGTTATCCCAGAAAATGGAAGGGAATGGGGTAAGACCGTTCCCTCAATTTCCCCACCACTCATAGGATGATGTCCTTACTGTTTCATTTCTTGGCATGCTGCATGACCCAATGGAAGTCAGTGCAAGGTTTCCTGCATTGGCTTGAAGTAAACTCAGAACACATTTTAATGCAGACAATTTAAGTGTCAAAATCAGCTCATAAGTCATTTTTGGAGACCTATGAGCATGCTATCATCGAAGCAAAGTAATCTTATAATGCTTCTTTAATAGCCTCTGCTGTTTCCCATCCGGCTCAATTATTTAGGATAATCCGGTCACTGACGACGGTCCCTACTGTCCAAAAAGAGAACAATCTGGTCATTTCTGCCGAGGCTTTTCAGAGATTTTTTACAGACAAGATTCTGGCACTCTCATGTGACCTTCCCACCACAGTTGATACAGTAGGTGAACTTGAAGCCCCATGGCCACTTGCCGGGTCTAGCCTCGACCGTTTCACCTTGCTGGATGCAGAGGCTGTCGACAGAATCTTGACTGCAGCTAGGCACTTGCTCCCTCGATCCGTGCCCCTCTTGGCTGGTCAAAGTCTGTCGGGAGGGGTTACGTGGCCCTCTGATGAACATCATAAATTGTTCCTTTGAGCAAGGAACATTCCCAGAGAGGCTGAAAGAGGCTGTGGTAGGTCCACTGCTGAAAAAAACAGACTTAGATCATTCGGTTTCCTCTAGTTACCACCCGGTGTCGAACCTTTCATTCCTGAATAAGGTAATTGAGAGGGCAGTAGTGGAGCAGCTGCTGCAGTTTCTGTAGGACGCAGCCTGGCTTGTCCCCTTCCAGTCCGTATTGGGCATGGGACAGAGACCATGCTGGTGGCCATTGCAGATCAGCTCCGATGCCAGCTTGACCGAGGTGGATCGGCACTGCTTGTGTTATTAGATCTAATGGCAGCATTTGATACGATCGACTACGATCTATTGACCTATCACCTTGCCGTAGCTGGAGTTCGGGGGACAGTCCTGAAATGGGTGTACTTCTTTCTCTGCGAGCGGGGACAATGAGTGGAAAGGGGAGACCTGGTTTCTGAGAGTTCTCCACTTGATTATGGAGTTCCCCAAGGGGCCATTCTCTCCACCTTGCTCTTTAACATCTATATGCGACCTCTCACTCAGCTGGTTCAGAGCTAGGGGCTGAAGTGTTACCAGTACACTGATGACACTCAGCTCGTTCTGCGAATGGATGGCCGGCCGGACTCTGTACCTGATAATTTCCAACAGTGCCTTGAAGCCGTGACTGGCTGGCTGTATGCTAGCAGGTTGTGGGTGAAGCCGGCTAAGATGGAGATCTTGTGGCTGGGTTACCCTGGTGGAGGGGCTGTTTAGTTGCCTACCTTAGACAGCTTTCCTCTGTGTCCGTCGTCCTCTGTGAAGAGCTTGGGAGTACTGCTTGATCCTCTGCTATCAATGAAGGCTCATTTCCAATGTCAGCAGAGTGGCTTTTTTCCATCTCTGGCAGGCTAGGCGACTGGCTCCCTGTCTGACCAGGGATGATCTGGCCACGGTGATCTAGGCCATGGTCACCTCAAGAATTGATTACTGCAGCACCCTCTACATTGGTACGCCAGTGAGAGGCTTAGCAGCTGCATTTTGCACCAGCTTGAGCCTCTGGATCACTGACATAGGTAGGCCAATGTAGAGGGCGTTGCCGTAACCAATTCTTGAGGTGACCGTGGCCTAGATCACCGTGGCCAGATCATGCCTGGTCACTGGTACGCCAGTGAGAGCTCATATAACACCAATATTGCAGCAGCTGCATTGGCTACCAGTGGAGCACCGGGTCTCCTTCAAAGTGTTGGTTATCTTTTTCAAGGCCTTATATGGTCAGGGGACAACATACCTGAGGGACCATCTCACTCATATCTGCCCCAGAGGTCACTGCGTACTACTGATCAAAATCTTTTGATGATTCCTAGCTGCCGCTCATATTGGCTGACATCGACAAGATGGCGAGCCTTTATGATCATAGCTCCAACTCTTTGGAATGCTCTGTCAAAATATGTGTGAGCTTTGAGAGATCTAACAAAGTTCTGCAGAGCATGCAAGACGTTTTTATTCCAGCAGGTTTTCAGGATCTGAATCTGGTCAATCAGCTGTAAATAGTTTTATAGTTTTTAGCTTAATAGTTTAAATTTCTTTCTGTTGTTTTAAAGTGTGTTTTTTATATTCTCTGTGAGCCGCCCTCAGCCCTTGGGGAAGGACAGCATAGAAAACTGAATGAATGAATGAATAAATAAATAAGAGAGTAGAACTCCTTATATCCTGGGTCAGTAGGTGATGTCCCAGTGAATGGTGAGCTCACACACTGTCCCATGTGATAACTCAGTAGTAAATCTCTTTAATCCTGATATGTCAGAGCATTGTCAGCATAGTCCCTTTTTGACACTGTCTAGGCAGTTGAGGATTATAGAAGGGAAAGATCTTGAAGTCTAAGCTCTCCTGTTTTGACCCAGTCTCCTTGAAGTCACCCTTTGATGGGATCTGAGGACTGTTTTTGTCAAGCCAGACCAACAGTTTGGACTTGGACCTGAGAGATGTTCTGGTCCAAAGAAGAAAACATTAACTAGAGTAGCAAGAGGAATATCTGTAAATTCTATTTTACTGGCTATGGGATAAACTAGGGTGTATCAAATTAGGAAGTAACCTCAGATTTGCAATACTGTGCCTTTGTCCGAGATTATTTTACACAATGATGACTGCTAAGTTGGGAGTTAGCATAATTCATTTGAATAACTACCAAATAATGACACTTAGCAATTTGTAAATCATTATAAAGGATGAGGCAAAGTTAATGAATAGGTGTATGTAATGAAACTACTTGCTTCTGTTAATGGATTACAAGACTATGTCCTGAGAAATAATTAGATTATTTTCATGCCTTGTATTGGCAGTATTTCTTTGCTTCTCAGTTTCACCGCTCCAAGTCTGGTCAGCAGCATAGAGCCAGAATTTATTACATTGATAGATAACACACTATATGTCCAGCCTAAGTTTGGTACAGATAATTCATTGGACTGATAATTGTGTTATACAACTTTCCCAGTTTGATCTGAATGTTAAGTACAAATTATGTTAGAGATGTGAGAGCTTGTTACAGAAAGCAATTGCCAGAATGTAATTACTAATGGTAAAACTTTCAGCAGTGCTTAACCGACACACAGTATGGCCCACAAACAGTTTTGGCAACCCTTTTTCTAATTAAACAGGCTTAACAAATGCCTAATGAAGTCCTTTGTGGTTCTCCATGAAAAGCGCTAGAGAGAAAACTTTACCAAGCAGATGTGTTTTGCAATACATGGAAGCAAGCCCTGCATTTCTCTTATAATCCCGTCCTGGATGGAGACAGGGCAGAAATTAACATTTCAGATTCAAACTTCCAAGGTTGAAAATTCAGTTTTCAAGGTTTGCCTTAATAAATCCTGGTTAGTTTGTTTTGGTTTGTTTGCCTTACATTGTGGTATCCTTCTGCTTAAAAGGAATCTTATGTTCTACAGCTTATTGCTCACATATACTAAATATTACAAGTGGTAGAGAAACTTCATAACTTCACAGGCACCTATGTAAATTCAAGTACAATGTGAGTAGAGCTGGAAGGCAGATATGAGAGTTATGCTGCATTCACAATTCCCATTCCTTTAATTCTAATTAATAAAGCAAACATAGGAGGCAATGTAATTTGAGTAAAAATATTTTATTCTTGTTATTCCTCATTAACAATGAGTTTAAAATTTGTTCCAAAAAGGCTTAAGTATTCATACTGTACACCTGCAATTCTGCACACACTTGTTTATGACTATCATTGATTGCAGTGGGATTTACAATCAAATGACATATATCTGGAGAAAGGCTGGATAAAAATAAACATGGCAATGTGGTGTTTGAGGTACTTTCTGTTTTCAAATAGTAAGTTGGAGCCTTTAAAAGCTTTTGCTCATACTCTGTTTGTTAGGGTGCTTTTATGGGCCCATCCAAACAGTCCCAAAACACAGGATCTGTCTTGGTTTTTACCGGAGACGTGCAAACGACATCATTAGGCATTTGTTAAGCCTGTTTAATTAGAAAAGGGGTTGCCAAAACTGTTTGTAAAAACAAATTAATTTGGAATAAACTAAAGTTTCCCTAGTTTGTTCTGAATTAACTGACAGATGAGAATATGGCTTACTGTTTTTAACCTAGTCTTGTGGACGGAACATTGTTTTTAACTTAATTGAATGTTGATTAGTTGTCTGTTTTAACTGTTTAATCTTGTAAGCTTTTATGGTTATATTGTATACTCTGGCATCGAATTGCTGTCTTGTAAACTGCCCTGAGTTCCCCCTCGGGGGTGAGAAGGTGCCGGGTAGAAATACTGTAAATAAATAAATAAAATAATTAATTAAATGCCACAATAGATCTGCGCCCTATTGAAAGGCTTGAGTCTAATAAGGTGCTGGGACTGTGGGGCTCACTCCCGGGACTGCTTCTGCAGTCCTTGGGGGTGAGTCCCTACAGCCATCCCACATCTTTTGGGCTCCTGGAACCCAAAGGTGCAGGGAGGCATCCACCCACACCCCCATCTTCCCCAGTCCCCATTTCCCCCCTAAAACTTACTTTAAAAGGTCCCTTACCACCATAAAGCCCCTCCTTGCATATTCCTGGCACGAGAAAATGATGCATGAGAAGACGGGGGGGGGGGGGCAAGAAGAGATTTTCCTCCTCACCCCTCCCATCTCCTCAGGCACCATTTTCATGAACCAGGAGGATGCAAGGAGAGGCTTAATGGCAGTAAGGGCTCTTTTAAAGTAAGTTGGGGGGGGGGGAGTGAGGGGCTTCGGGGTGGCTTCATGCCATCCTGATTTCAATCAGGAAAGCATGTAGTCACTCACTCCAGGAAAGCCAAGGGGTTTTGGTGGGTCATTGGGGGCTAGAACCCATGCCAAAATCTGTTATTTTAACTGCTTGGAAGTGGGTTTTAGGGCTGTATGGAAGCACCCTGATCCTATGTTCAGTAACCATGGATTAAGTCTAATTCAGTACAGTCTAATTCAATAGTTTGAGATGAATGATGCTCTGAAACTCTGATCCACCAGGCCCTGAGACACCAGCATGGTCCTTTTAAAACACGTGCACACTTTGAACACCATTTGGAATTAACTCTACTAATGAAATCATACTGCAGCATGAAAAGCCTGCCTGTGTTGATAGTGGATTAATTCAAGTGCCTAATACACTTGTGAGCTATTATAAAATAAAATACCAACAATGGCAAACAAGAATCGTACAGGAAATCACTAGCTGCTTGTCTCACTGTGTCATTTGGGTCTGCATTTTTCAGGCTAATTTAACAGCACCCAAGTGAGTGTCTCACAAAATGAAATTTCCTCTTTCTGTCTGTCTGTCTTGTGAAGCTGCAATTGTCTGATATTTCCATGCAGTTATGTTTTACATGCAAATGGCAGCTTACTAATGCTGGCAAATACATCTAAATGCTTCTGACCCATTTTTAAATGTTTTGGTGCAGTGCAGCATAGATAATTTAGGCCCGAGCCATTCTAAGTGCATACAATTAGATTTGATTTAGGTCAACCAGTCTATTGTAGGCCAATGGAACATTTCCCCTATAAATCAAAACAGAATAGATCCTGGTGCCAAGCCTGTCATCTTAATGCAGATATGTTGTAATTCCTTTGTTTGTGATATGGGGGAAAGGAAGATTTGGATCTATCAATCCTGGAGCAATTGTTGGGGTTCTGTACCTTTCTGCTTTATTTAATGCCACATTACTTCTATGCTAAGTTTCTTCTTTTGCCCTATAATGGTTCAGTTATATCCTCGGGATCCTTGTCACTACTAAACTGGATTAAGGCCTTGATTCCAGATGAGATAAAGCCTAAGAAGCTTGAGGATATAAAGATAAACATGTTGTGTGTATGTGTGTGTGTTTCAGAAGGTGAAATGTGCAAAGCTTTAAGCATGCAGAGATGTAGGACAAATATAGCTTGGCAGCTGTGTTAAGCTTGTAAAGACTGACAGAATCCAGCAAAGGAAGTAAGCCTTTTAACTGGTGGTTTGGACCGTTTATGTAGCACTGGATTTTTTTTATCTTTTCCTGTGCCTTAGGGCTAATGACCTTAGTTCATGGAATAACAGTCCTGGCATATTTCTCAGATTTCTTCAGCAAAATGACAGTACAGTTAAGACTATAGGAGAGAGAGGAAACATCATCCTTGTCCTCCTTCTAATCTCTAAACAAACAAACAGGAGACATAGAAGGTCAAAAGTCACCTACTCAGTCCATGTTCCTAATGTTTATGTGTAAGAATTTTGTGTTTGGGATAAACACCAATGGACAACATAACCATTCAAGGACAATAGTTGGATCAACTTTAGCCAAATTCCATTAAAGGCAAAATTGAAAGATTCCATGCATTTTCTGTTACTGAGATTTGTTAAAATTAAATAACAATAAAGAATAATTCTGTTATGAATATCTGCTAAGGAGGAGGTTAGGAAATACATAAAAGGTATTTCAGACCTTGAGAGCAGTCTCTATAGCCCTACCATAGATGTGGGCAACAAGTGGCCCATGGATCAATTTCTCCTTTACAATCCTGTTTTCCAGATGCTGTAGTTTCTCAGCTGATGTGAAATTGGTGACACTACTATCATTGTCATCGTCGTCTGCCATCCCGCCCCAAACACACACACCCCCCCAGCCGCCACAGTGGCTACTTCCTTTCTTTAATGGTTGTTTCAGGAAAGAAGGTATATGCTCTGTGGTAGAACTGATAAAGCAGAGCTGAAAAGGGGGATCAGAACCAATTCTCCTTCAGGTTTGATAGGCTCTGTATTGAGAGAATAATCACTGTGATGTTTGTGATTGGAACATCAAACTGTGACTTGGCAGATCCCAATGAATTATGAAACAGGGTTGCTGTGAGTTTTTCAGGCTGTATAGCCATGTTCCAGTAGCATTCCCTCCTAACATTTTCCTTGCTTCTGTAGGTGCATCTTCAGAGGATGAGGATGCCAGTGACAGATGCAGGCTAAATGTTAGGAGAGAATGCTATTGGAACATGGCTATACAGCCCAAAAAACTCACAGCAACCCAGTGATTCTGGCTATGGAAGCCTTTGACAATACAATTATGAAACACAGTTGGATGACTTTGGGCTATTTGCTTTTTTAAAAGTCTGACCTACTTCCCAGGGTAGGACATTACAGCCATTTCAAACTATCCCTTTACTTTACCCAACAACATCTGTTTGGGAGCGGTTCTTTGGGGTTTCGAGCTCTCCCCCATTATCTGTTGCTTAATCCTTCTAACCTAACATTTCAGGAGTTGAACTGGGGACATTCTTCATGCAAAGTATGTGTTCTACCATTGAATTTGTTATCTTTCTCAATATGTTATCAACTGAGGTTCACGGGCAGATTGGCTTTTTCTGATGATTTCACTTGTAATTAATTTGTTGATCATTGGAGCCTAGAGAAAAACTAGGGGGGGGGGGGGAATAAACGGCATGTGAATGAAATGTTAATTCCCCACCCTTGAAAGAAACTAATTAGAGTTCTACTAAAAATATAGCAGAGATTTGCAGAGGAAATAACTTGGTTTTTTTAATGGCTTAAAATCAAGCACACTGTTATAAGGGAGCTGTGGATTGAAATCCTAGTCTGAACCTTCCTGCTTTCATTCAAGTAGAGCACCACTGATTAGTTCTTTTTTCAATTCATTTGCTATTCATGTACAACATTTCTAGATTACAGTCCTGTTAGAAAACTTTCAAGTCAGGTTGGAAAGTCAGACAGGCTCAACATAACCTTCAATGCAATCATCCCCACTTTCATGTAATTTATTCTCTCTTGGGGGAATGGGCAATGGCTGCTAGGGTTCTTAGGGGAGCCTACTTACTATGGTCCCAGAGGAAAAATGAGGAGCCAGCCCCGTATGGCACTTCAGCTAGCCTGTGGATCCTGACTTCGTTTCCTCTTACTGCATGCCATGAATGTTTGCTTTACCTGGCTGAAGAAAGAGGGATACTAGGGCAGTGTGTGTGTGTGTGTGTGTGTGTGTGTGTGTTGGGGGGGGGGGATAACCAGTTCCATTTAACATTGCTTACTCTGCATATCCAATTCCTTCTCCTCTTCCTGTGTGCTTCATGTTTCTGTTCTTCCGTTCTTTTGCTTGAGTGAAACAGACTTTGAAGCACACAGGAAGAGGAGGATGAGCCAGATCTGCAGAGTAAGTGAAGCAGCATGTAGAGCTTACTTCTCTTCTTCTGGTGTGCCACAAATGCCTGGCTTGCCTTGGTAAGGAAAGGGAGGTACTATGCAAAACAGAAACACATGTACACCTGCCCCTACTCCCCTGTTCACCTCCTGAGAACAAAGCTACTATGTGAATGTTGGGGGCCAAGGAGCAAACTTGTGAATAATCAAAACCATGAGTTTGAAACCCACAAAAATGGAGGGACCATAGTACTTTGCAAATGAAACCAGGATACTTGTTGCTAGGCAACATCAAAATATGGCCAAGATGACAAAATCACTAATGAAAAAACCAGTCTGAACTAGGAGAGGCCGCAGCAGTTTGCTTTTTCTTAAGCCCAAAGGAAATATAACAATTTCTTGAAATTTAATTTTGAATAGCACATTTTCTTAATATTGGAGATTTAAAAAATACCTATATAAATTTGCTGATGACACTAAATGCTTCTGAAAGAGCTCTGGGAACTGCTTGTATCAAAAGGAAAATCAAAGTGCACAATCAGAAAGAAGAATCATGTATGCACCAGTAATTAATATTTTAAGAATATTTTCAAAATTGAAAAGCACAATGAAAATGTTTGAAAGAATATTTTTAAAATAAACAAATGATTAGAAATGTTTTTTAAGTGTTGGGAAACTTTGATGAGAATAATCCAAAATTGCAAATCATTACAACTCTGCCCAAATGTGTACATAGTAGCTTGGCACTGAAATCAGCATTTTATGCACAAAATGCTGTGTGAATCTTGCATAAAATAAGTCCCAAGTTGTGAATACTCTTTTGGGAAAAAACGTTTTGGAAGACTTTCTCACAGGAAAATATTTGATAAAATTACATTGTGAAGACTTGGGCTGCCTTTTCCTGCTTAAAAGTTTTCCCAATAGTGTAGATACTTTCCTTTGTATTAGTTTTTGGGTGGAGCATACCCCCCCCCCCAAGGGCAGCATTATTTGGTCTATTCCATTTGCCTGTATAGAACTCTTTTGTTGGACTCCTCCCTTTCTGCAGCTGAGTTATAGTGACCAGAGGCTTGGGCATTGTCTGGTAACCCTAGGCCCAAGCAATTCAAAACAGACATCCTTAGCACCTGCATTCAGTACTATTCTTATACCATCAGTCCCAGAGACAACAGAAGCTTTTGAGCAGCTTAGAACATAAGAACATAAGAAGAGCCATGCTGAATCGGGCCTCAGCCCATCTAGTCCAGCATTCTGTGTCACACAGTGGCCCACTAGTTGTACACAGGGATCTCTAGCAGAAAGGAGGGCAAAACCCTCACCTGCTCCCGACCCCCCACAACCAGTACCCGGGGAAAATCCTGCCTGCCTCCATCAACACAGAGGTGGCACTTGGATGTCCATTTCAGTAACTACTGATTCCCTTGGTATCCATGAATCTGTCTAATCCTGCCTTGAAGCTGTCCAGGCTGACAGCTGTCACAACCTCCTCTGGAAGTGAATTCCATAACCCAATGACCCTCTGGGTGAAGAAATATTTCCCTTTATTAGTCCTAACTTTCCTACCTTGGAGCTTTAGGGAGTGCCCCCTAGTCCTAGTGTTGTGTGAGAGAGAAAATATTTTTTCTTTATTCACCTTTTCTATCCCATGCATGATTTTATACACTTCGATCAAGTCACCTCTTAAACACCGTCTTTCAAGGTTGAAAAGACCAAGGCATTGCAACCTGATTTCATAAGGGAGCTGCTCCATCCCTTGGATCATTTTTGTTGCCCTTCTTTGTACCTTTTCTAGTTCCGTTATATCCTTCTTGAGGTGCGGTGACCAGAATTGTACACAGTACTCCAGATGTGGCCTCACCATAGATTTGTAGAGAGGCAATACAACATTTGCCGACCTATTTTCGATTCCCTTCCTGATCATGCCAAGCATAGAATTTGCTTTTTTCACTGCTGCAGCGCACTGGGTTGACATCTTCATTGAGCTGTCCACCAAAACCCCAAGATCCCTTTCCTGGTTTGTCACAGAAAGCTTTGATCCCATCAGTTGATAAGTGTATTTGGGGTTCTTTGCCCCGATGTGCATGACTTTACACTTGTTTAGGTTAAAATGCATTTGCCACTTTGTTGCCCATTCACTCAATTTCGAGAGATCTTTCTGGAGCTCTTTACAGTCAGTTTCATTTTTAACTACCCTGAACAGTTTAGTGTCATCTGCAAACTTTGCTACCTCACAATTTACTTCTACATCCAGATCATTTATGAATAAATTAAAAAATAACGGTCCTAAAACTGAACCTTGGGGTACACCACTTCTCACCTCTTTCCATCCAGAGAAGTGTCCATTTATTACCACCCTTTGTTTCCTACAGTTTAGCCAGGTTCCAATCCAGGACAAGACCTGTCCCCTGATTCCATGGCTGAAGAGCTTATTTAGGAGCCTTTGGTGAGGGACTTTGTCAAAAGCCTTTTGAAAGTCAAGGTAAACAATATCGACTGGGTCCCCTTTATCTATGTGTTTATTTGCACCCTCAAAGAATTCTATCAAGTTAGTAAGACATGATTTGCCTTTGCAGAAACCATGTTGATTTTCCTTCAGCAATGCCTGTTCTTCTATGTGCTTAGTAATTTTTTCTTTAATAATGGTTTCCATCACTTTGCCTGGAACTGAGGTTAGACTAACTGGCCTATAATTTCCTGGATCACCCCTGGATCCTTTCTTGAAGATCGGAGTTACATTTGCCTCCCTCCAGTCCTCGGGTACAGTGCCTGTTCTTAGAGAAAGGTTGTATATTTTGACTAGAATTTCAGCAATTTCACACTTGAGTTCCTTAAGAACTCTGGGGTGGATGCCATCTGGCCCTGGTGATTTGTTGACATTTAGTTTAGTAAGGCATGTGAGAACATCTTCCTTGTTTATCTCTATCTGGTTTAATTCATTTAATTCCCTCCCTGAAAAAACTGACTCAGCTGCAGGCATATGTTGTTTGTCCTCCTGTGTGAAAACGGAGGCAAAGAAGTCATTTAGCTGCTCAGCAATCTCCTTGTCTTCACTTATTGTCCCTTTCTTACCATTTTCGTCAAGTGGCCCAACTGCTTTTCTAGTTGGGTTTCTGCTTCTGATGTACTTAAAGAAGTTTTTGCTATTTTTTTTAATGTTCTTAGCTATATGTGCCTCAAAATCTCTCTTGGCTTTCCTGACGGTTGCTTTGCATTTAGTTTGCCAGAGCTTGTGTTCCTTTCTGTTCTCCTCAGTAGGAAGAGCCTTCCATTTCTTAAATGAGTTTTTCTTCTTTCCAATCACATCTTTTACTTCATTTGTAAGCCATACCGATGTCCTCTTGGACTTTCCCGGCCTCTTTCTTATTTTAGGAATGCATTTTAGTTTGGCTTGTTTTAAAGTATTTTTAAACAGTTTCCAAGCATTTTGGAGGGATTTGATTTTTTTACTGTTCCTTTTAGTTTGTTCTTTACTATTTTTCTCATTTTGGTGAAATTCCCTTTGTGAAAATTTAAGGTCTCTGTGTTAGTTTTCACTGACAGTTTGCTATCCAAACTTAAGTTGAAGGTTATTGTGTTGTGGTCACTGGTACCTATGGGCTCAGTTACAAGGACATCTTGAACGAGATCTTGTTCATTAGTTAGCACCAAGTCCAGGATCCCCTTTCCCTGGTTGGTTCCATGACCATCTGCTCAAGGGAATAATCAGCTAGCATGTCGAGGAACCTTGTCTCTCTTTCATGCGTAGAACAAGAATTTAGCCAATCTATTCGGGGATAGTTGAAGTCCCCCATTATAACTAATTTATTGCTTTTTGAGGCCTGTTTAATTTCATTTTCCAGATAGCAGTCTGCCTCTGGAGTTTGGTTGGGAGGGCGATAGCAGATCCCTAATGCTAGATTCGTTTTTTGTCCTGGGACTTTTACCCACAATGTTTCTGTAGGTGAGTTTGAATTTTCTTGAAATTCTAATTCATGAGATTCTAGCTCTTCATTTATGTACAAGGCCACACCGCCACCGTTTTTCCCTCTCCTGTCTTTCCTGTACAGTTTATAACCTGGAATTTTTGTGTCCCAATTGTTTTCCTCTGTCCACCAGGTTTCTGTTATGCCAATAATATCAATATTTTTTTCTTTTGCCAAACATTCCAACTCCCCTATTTTTGTTCGAAGGCTTCTAGCGTTTGCGTACAGACCTTTATATTTATTGCTCTGATGCCCTTTCAACTTTGGCTGTTTATGAGAATTTGTAGAAGGCCTACCATGTCCTACCTCTTGACTACTTTCTATCTTTTCTGTTGACTCAGCCATTTGTGCGTAAATTTCATCCTCCAGCTTAACCCTCGAAAGAAAGAAGATTGAGACAGCTTGTAAAGCATTGCTTTGCACCAGAGGCAGAAGACTCCAGAGAGATGACTGCAACCAGCAAAATCTCCTTTTGTAATGTATTGTTTTAAGTTACCTTATAATAGTCCCAGGTGGTGTTAACCTATTATTTATCTTGTTTTTAGTAAACTCATTTGGATATATTTTCACTTTGCCTAAAGTGCCTCTGTGTGTTAAGGGTCTGAATCTTAACAGAAGGTACAGTATACAGATAGCCCCCAAGTATAGCAAGACATTATAGTTTTCCCAAAGGCTCAGCATGCCATCACATACATATTTTACCCTTTGAGAAAAAAATGAATTAAACCTTTTAAAAATGGCATCTAATGTGAAGAAACATTCTCCCACTGCACACATGTTATTTGCCAGTCCTTTGTTCCCTGTCATCTTTTTCTCGACTTCTAGATTCTTCCTGAGAAACCCTTTCATATATTTCCTAAGTTTTTGATTACATTGTTGAGTTCAAAGAGTAGCTAGATTTATTTGTACTATGTTTCAATCTCCTTAACATTGAAAAGTAAAGAAGGTCATATTAGCTTGTGAAGTTGGTTATAAATTTTACAAATTCCCCTGTAGGTATTTCCTACCTTGCAAGGATTTAAATGGCTAATTGTTAATTATAAAATATTATTTTGAACACATTAAAAATAGTATATAATTTATAGTCTTGCTCTGTTGGCATAGAACCAGAAAGCCATAAACCTGAAAGCACAGTTTGGAATACCACTCAAAGTTAAAGGCAGCTAAAGCTTTCAAGTTCTTGCAATTCTGAAGAATAAAAAAGGCACAGGAAAAGAAAAGAAATGCATAAAAGGCATCAAGGTCATTGTACTACTGCTAAGATTCAAAACTCTAACTTTGAACTATAGTTTTATTTGTTATAAATAAACAAAATACAACACTTGAAGTATATTTCTCTGTAAATCAAATACATTAAACAAACATGCCTATATAAATCATACCCTATATAATAGTTTAACCGAAGTTTTATTTTCTCCACCTGTAGGTTGGAAAATATTATAAAGCTCAAGGAAAGAGCTATTTTAGAACAGTGATTCTTGAGCTTTGGCCGCCAAATCCTTTGAGAACATTATCACACAATGGTGGAAAACTTACATTGTCACAGGATGCCATTCACAAATTGCCAGCAATGAATGGAGAAATGTGATAGTGATCCATGTAGGTTGTCACTGTCCCTCATTGTGCTAATGCTGTGGGACAACGGCTTCATGCAATAAAGTCCTGGATTAGCTCCCAAAAGGTACTCTGTTAGTGAAATATGCGAGCATTATCCCAACATAAGCCCAACATGTTTTCTTCTGTATTGTGTTTACGCACTCCACTTTTACTTCTAGATCAGAGTACCCCACTCTGGATCAGCTCCAGGGTATATGGTCCATGTAGATGCACCATAGCATAGCTGATGGCCAATGCAGGATGATTTTTTTTCTAAAAAAAGATGTTTACCATAAGATGTGGATAAGGGATGAATTCAGTTTGGATTAATGTTTTAATGTCAAATAGGCCTGTGCACAGATTTGTTTTAGATGTTTTCCTTTGGCTTGTTTGGCTGGTTCAGAAGCTCATAATGACATGGGTCTGCAGCAGAACAGTGGCTGTCAAAAACTATCTGCTTTTGGTTTCTTTTGGTAACATGTGGAAGGAGGCAGCTGCTAGAAGGAAAAAGATCCCAGAAAGCAAGATTTCTTAAGCCTTCCCTTCTCTCTTGATTTGGAAACAGAAAGAAGATTGAAGCATGAGGGGGTAAGGTGCCAGATTTCCTTTCCTGAGCCTCCAAATCAAGAGAGAAAGGAGTGCATTTTTAAGGAAGCCCAGGGTAGGATACCTCCAGGTCGATCCATCTTCCTTCCCTGAGAAATGAGAAGCCCCCATATAATGCCTTGGAAAACTGCAGGGAGAGAGTTGTGTGATGTGTGTACCTGCAACTCCTGTCTCCTCTAGAGTAGAAACAGCTTGAACAAAGCATTAAACCCAGGTCTCCTCTACAGACAGAAAGGAAAGTATCGCAGTAAGAGTGATATCTTAACTCTTCTGCTTTTAATCCAGGTCTTAATGAAGGATATAAGGACAAACAATGCCAAAAATGTGAAGGAGAGCCTGGGAAGTCCCACCCACTCACCCAATGGCCTCGATAAAAAATGAATCTTTCAGCTTTGCAGATCAAAAATGGATTTCTGGCCATTTGAATTTGGGGGTCTCCCAAAAAATGGATAAGAATTCACACTGAAATCCGGGACACCGAAATGGATAGCAGTTTACCTGGATTGCACGAGCCTAATATCAAGTACTGATTAGAATCTTCCTCTGGATGTTTCACCAAATGCTGCCTGTTGATTCACAGTGGGAGGGAGAAGCTATTAGGATCCAAATTAACTTCTCTATGTATTTGTTTGTTAAAAATGCTAAAATGCTAGAAAAATGTGTACCACCTTTTATCACTGTAACTTCTATTTTGCAATCCTGGTCAACTGGGCAAAGAGGAAACATATTTGCAAGAATGCCTGCCCCGTTGTTCTGAAGGCAAATAAGTGTGTGTGTGTTTATGTTTTTTCTGAGTATGCCTCCACCCTATGTCTCAAGAATAAAAAGGTCTGTGAAAGATTTCATGAATTCTTGTGAACGAATCTGTGACAGCACAGACTAACACAAATAGAGTAAGCATTTTAGGTTTTTCTTCTGAAAGCAATATTTTTATGTTATTGTTCAAGTCTCTTTTTGTTCCATTTAATAACTGCATTTCTTTTAAACTTCAAACTTATATTTCAGCTTTTGTTCTGTACACAAAACCAGAGGTACATACTGATGAGCAGTCTATACAAACTGCACAATAGTTATATATTTACATTTCAGAGAAAAGGTAGCAGTGATCAAAGATTTATTTTTTTCATCTTTGTTGTTGTTATTTTGATTCAAGCTCCCAGAATATGAGTCAAGATACATAATGACCACTTCCCAGTGGATTTTTCTTGGCTCTGGATTAGCATTGTCAGCATCAAACCAAAAGAAGTTAAATCCATCAACATTTGGATAACACATTCCCAACCCTAATGCAAGACACGGCTTGATATGATATAAGGTCTAACTATTCCAATAACACAAATGGGTAAAGTGGACATGAATTTATTATTGAGATCCTTGGATCTATGTCTCACATTCTAAACTGTTCACAGTTTTCCAAGTAGCTGTTTTAGTATCTTGTCTGTACCATTTTGTGGAATTTTAAAAGTCTACATGAACACTGGTATACATTTTGTGTGCATAAAGGTTTTTGTCCAAATTTAAATAAATTTTTCATTGTTGTATTGGAATTTCTAAACATTTTATAACATGCTTATTTTATATGAATTTTTAAACGGAAATCTTTAGTGCAAAATTTAGATAAGTGTGATAACATTATTGTATTCTAGCTTCAATATTAATTCAGAATGTCTTATTTAGGCAATTCATATTAAACTGAAAACTCAATTAATTTCACTTGCATGTTAAGTATTATTGCAGTCTGCAAAGGAGGCCCTGCTCTTGGTCCCACCCACAACTCAAGTGTGGTTGGTGGGGGCATGAAAGGGGGGCTGCTCTGTGATTGCTCCCCACCTCTGGAACTTCCTCCCTAAAGATCAAAAAATGGATCCCTCCCTCTTCTCCTTTAAAAATTGAGATTTGGATGGGATTCACTGTGTAGCACTGAAACCTTTGATGTTGGGTGTATGTGTATCCGTCAGCACAGAATTCAAGCCCTTAATTTTACAGGGAAGTAAGAAATATTGGATTTCCATGGGATTTATTTGCATTTGTGCATAGGATTTAAGACTTAATGAATAACTATAATAAACAATATATTTTCTCCTTTTCCATTTCCCAGAAACAGAAAGAAATTTTTCTTGCAATCACTTTGTTTTTTACAACTCTAACATTTCAAAGTCCTAATATGTAAAAAGGATTCCCTGATGGTGCAGCAGGTTAAACCGCAGAGCTGCTGAACTTGCTGATTGAAAGGTTGGTGGTTAGAATCCAGGGAGCAGGGTGAGCTCCCACTGTTTGGCCCAGCTCCTGCCAATCTAACAGTTTGAAAACATGCAAATGTGAGTAGATCAATAGGTACTGCCTTGGTGAGAAGGTAATGGCGCTCCATGCAGTCATGCTGGCCACATAACCTTGGAGGTGTCTACAGATAATGTCTGCTCTTTGGCTTAAAAATAGAGACGAGCACCCCCCCGGAGTTAGACACGACTAGACTTAATGTCAGGGGAAACCTTTACCTTTACTAATGAATACTTTCTTCAGCCAATGTATCTCAGGTTCAGGTTTGTTAAAAAAATGGAAAACAATGATAATGGTAACTATAATTGTGTCATCTCATCACCCAAGCCAAAGGCCAGCCTAAAATGGAGGGTGATCACATGCATCTTATGGGAATGTTTCATCCTAACTTTCTGAACTATGGTTCTTTCACATTATACACATATAACCCTGATTAACCACTGTGGAGTCTCCATCCTATCAAGTTCTGGGATTTACAATTTACTGATAATTCTCTGCTAGGGAATTCAAGAGAATCACCAAACTATAAAATCCAGAATCCCATAGGATGAAGCCATGGCAATTAAAATATGACAATTCTATGATAATGCACAGTGAGAGAGCGAGTGGTGTTTCAGACATTTATTGTTCTCACTTCCTTTTGAAAAATATGGGAATATGATTGTCCAAATGACATTCAATATAGTCTCTGGATTCTGGATGGATCGTTGTTGTCTGAAACTATGAATATACAGCTGATTGATATTAAATTGGCATATCCAGCATACCAAAGAGTTACCCTGCAGGGCCTAGACATTCAGTGGCTGGTGAAGTGTGTGTGTAAGAAGCATCTTATACAGGCAAAATACATCATCTGCTGAGATCTTTTGTGCTCTGGTTGTGTTCTGTTTAAATCTGTGAGTATGCTATGGAGGCATAGGATGTTATTCCATATGCAGGACAGAAGCGTGGGGGGGCATTTGAAAAAGTGGGGACTTGTCTTACCTTGACTAGGTCTGTCTTCAGGGATGGCCAGCCATCCTATGTCATTCCCCAATTTTCTTCCCGCTTTCCCTCACTTCCTCCTCTTTTTTCAATCAAGAGTCGGGTTACACCAA
The DNA here is from genome assembly GCA_030556195.1 of Anolis apletophallus. Lineage (NCBI taxonomy): Eukaryota > Metazoa > Chordata > Lepidosauria > Squamata > Anolidae > Anolis > Anolis apletophallus. The sequence continues at coordinate 113,252,887 of JARBWK010000003.1, read as the reverse complement.
ACTCCTGAAAACAGTCTTCTTTGGATTCCCATGGCTTGCCACTGGAAGTGACCATGGATCATAGGATGGCCTCTGTGGGACTCCATTTTGCCAGCATGGGAAAACAGAGATAAAACAGGATGAAATTTGCCTGGAATGAGGTCCATAGTCAGATACCTCTCTGATTCTTCAGCTTCCCACCAGCCATTGCATGGATGCAGAGCAGGAGCAGCAATTGTGAATCGAGGCAGGGGACTTGGTTTGATACAGAGAGAGGGGGGGTGGGTGGGGAAATAAGTCCAATCTCACCAACTACTTATGTGGGCTTATTTTAGGCTATTGCTTGCATATGTCAGTAATATGATACTGTACATGATCATCGTCCACTCCAGAAAAAGAAAAGAAAACCAAACATTTGTCAGTGGGCTCTAAGCTCTCAATTGTCATCTGGCTGAATGAATCTAGCTAGTTTAGCTTCCCATGAATTAGAACCGATGGTTTAACTTTGTTTGTTCTGCCTCCAGAATAACTTGTCTCACCATGTAAATCTCTATGCCTGTTGAACATTAATTTTATTTCTGGTCTCTCTATTCTGGGCGAAATAGAAACACAGGTCATAATGTGAAACACTGGCTTTTAATCAATGTGAGACTTTGTTTTAGTTTATCCAATTCTAGTTGGCTACTTCAAGTTAATCATCCCACAAGGATAAGTGAATTGGAAGTGACACGATTAAGCAACTGGCAAGGAAGATAAGTGCTCAACGTCCTCTGGAAACTTTCCTCCCACTCATTTGTTCATCCTTCTCTTAAGAGACTCTCATCAACCATTCTATTTCCACTGTATCCATTACTGGCTCCAACATCATATTCTTGCTGTATTTTGTGGAAATCCAGCATATAGCATTTTATTGTTAAAGCTCTTCAAAGTGACAAATGCATTTTTGCTTTTTAAAAAACAAACTGAACTGATCTAAAAAATAGACTGCAGCTTCATCACTCAAATGCTGCTCGACAATACCTGGCATATTTAGGGCAGGCAGCAAAGAAATGATTTTAACAATAGAACACACAGGTACAACAGCTCTATACTGATAAAATGTAATTAAGGACATGCCCTAAAACATTTTCCACAACATGATAGAAGAGTTCAAGCCTACCTGGGTTGTATTGAGATTGAAGCTCACTGTATATGGGTTAGTGGCATATTGGTGAAGGCGGGAGGCCAAGATAAATTTCCTTTCCATTTTTGTGGGAATCGAAGGTGGTGTGTTAGTAGTATGTTAGTAGTACTCATGGTATGAACAGGGTAGTGTATGTGTCTGTATCTTTGTTTTTTATTCTTCAATGGCATGTGCTGTACTTTTTTATACTTCACATCTAGGAAAGATCCTTTGAGGTACTTTTAAGAAATGCTATTAGCATGGATGCAAATGTTTCAGAAGAACACTTGCAAGCGTACATCAGAAAAGAAGAAAAATAGTGTTGGACAATTTATTTGGAAGGAAGAAGGAAGAGACTCTCCCAAAGTTTGCTCTGACAATACAATTGTTGTATAAATTCACAAAAGTGGCACAATAGATAGTGTATTTGTAAAACTGCAGGGTAAAAGACACAATAAAAAAGAATATATGCAGTGCCTCAAAAACTTGAAAACTTGATCCATTGAAATATTAAAACATTCAGCATACTCATATTTATATGTATCGGTTTTTTGATGTTCTTAGGCAATACTGTAGTGTAGAAGTGGGAGATGTGTCTTTCTGTAAATTTTGTTGTTATGCCATTTCCATCAGCCTCAGAAAATATTGTTGATGATGACGAATGTCAGGAATTGCAGTCAAATAACAAATGGAGAGACACATCTCTGTGTTGTTGTTTTTGTGTGTGTGGAAATATTGCTATTTCTTACCACATTCTAGGGATAAGAATCGACAATCCTCATCCTGGTTGGGCAGTGGTAGCCAAATATCATTCAGGGATATCTTCCTTCAAACTGCAACTGATTTTTTGCAGGATGCCATCTGATTGTTATTGTGAAATTGGTGGGAAAAGAAACAACTTTTGAATTTCCAGATATGCAATGTTGAGTACACTGGTGAAGCTCTACAGTCCAACATTTCCCAGCAAGATCTCTGCCATTACATCCTCTCTTTGTGGGGTGATTTTTTCATTTTTGGTCTGCTCTGTATTTTTTAAAAATACAGAACTTTAAATATTTTTTAAAGCACATTATTTTTTTCCATAATCAATTTATTTATGGTGTTTGATATGTTCTTAAAAGAAAAACAACTGAAATGCATGTCCACTCCTCCTTACTAGTTTCTTAAATAAACTCTATAGTGATTTCATCTGGAAAAAAAACACACAATTTCTTCATCAGAAGACAGATGAGGAGAATGCGAAACTGCAGTGAGAATATATTTTGCTTCTTACTCCTTTTCTATAATTTATCATTAAACTGTATTTTGTGCCCATATACTGAAAGAATATTAATCATGTGGATAATGGCCAGCTTAATGCTAATAAGTGGGTGAAATGTACTAGATAGCATCTAAGATGAGGCAAAGTATTTTAAATCTGACCATCTTGTTTTTTCCTGACCCTCTTTAACTTTTTTAAAAATTCAGTAAATAAGAAAATAAGGTGACAAAAACAAATGACACTGTCATATATTCCCCTATTTTTAGTACAATTGTCAGAATGTTCACTTCATTGAGATGCTTTGTCGTGAAATTTTGAAATAGTTTCTTGTAAAACAAGCATTTTTCCTTTAAAAAGAAATCAAGCTGAATGAAAATTAAAATTGTGTAGTGACTCCAAGAGGCACTGAACTAGGTTTAAGGATTTTGATCTTTGTAAATTCCAACACAACTTTATGGAACCACACCTAATGAATACTAATAGGCTATCATGAATGTATGCTGTTTCATGGTGCTTCTTCTCTATGATTAGGCATATATGGCATCAATGATTCATATTGTATGAAACTTATAAAACAAATGTTCTATATCGTTTGTATTGAGATTTAAAAGCACATACACTTTCAATGCCAGGTTAAACTATACTGATTAAAAGGCATTTGCAAGGTCTTAAGAACCAGCAATATTTTCTTTTAATCCTGTCAAGCTTTCAGCCTTATCTCGGCTCCTTACTCTTTGTCTGAGTTACTCAATTACACTAACTCATTAATCTGCGATTAAGCAAGAAATGGAATGCATTGGTGGTCTATCCAGCACTATTTGTTATTAAAAAATGAGTTTTGTATGCATTTCTTGTACTTAGGAACAGACAGTCAAAACTATGAAGCATATAAAAAGAGTTTTTATTGTGCATTAATAAGTCATGTTGTGAAATTTTACAAACACACACACTTCATGCACATCATTGTACTATATGGAATTAAAGCATGTTCATTTCCATTTAAATAATTGTACTAAATTGTTGATTTGTAGAAAATAGCATTTGAAGACTTCACAGTTGATTACTGTTATGAAGACCGTTATGCATGTGGTATATATGCATCATATACATGTTCTACATGGTATGAGAACTATTCATTGCATAGTTTCAAGGACATTTTACTTTTTAAAACATGTCTAAAAGAAAACAATTGCATGTGAGTACAAAAAAAACCCCTGTGGATCTAAAGATATCAAACATTTTTTTCTCCAGTTTTTTTAAAAAAATGTCTCAGCTCAAAACAAAAGTTTGTTTGCATCTTTCATGAAAATCCACAGAAACCATAATATATCAGCACTGAAGTTCAATTACAGGCTTAGGGCATTGTTGTTGACAATGCAATGGCTTAGGGTTGGCCCATTAACCAGACTAAATGCCATTCCATTCCTATACCATATAAACAAGGAATTCAAAACATAACAAAAATGTCTCAATAATTCCCAATTTGGGAATAGATGTGCATTTAAGAGCTTAAGGAATGTCACCAAGGAAGTCCTGCTCTTGTACAGTTTTTCAGTTGTAAAAAAACACGTGTGTGATCTTGGATTACATCAAATTGATGGTCTTTTGGAAGCCAGCACTTTGGAAATAATGTATAACGATCTAATGGAATTTAAAATTTAGATTGTTGTGCCAATGAAGTCTGAATTTAAATGAAGTGGACATTCCTTTTTACAGTGGAGGACTAAGCGGTTAGTTATTCATTATAGTGCATATGAGTGTGTTCAGTCAAGTATTTGTATAAGGTGTTTTCCTCATCATTAGGAAGCCTTTATGACTCCATATTTGACTGCATATGAATAAGTTGGCACACCATTTGTAACATGCCTTACACTTGCATGTTTTCTTTTTTGTCATTGCAGAGGGGCTTTTTCCCTCTGCAAAAGCCACTCCCTTCCTCTTTCCTGGGAGATCTCAGTATATACTTTTTCTATATATGTCTATAGCAGGGGTGGGCAATTATTTTTTTCCCAAGGGGCCACATGAGAGCCAAAAAATATTATGGAGGGCCGCACCTAAAGGCTGAACTTTAGCTCCCCATAGGTCTTGTTCTCCAGACTCTTGAGAACAATAATATACATTATATAAATGTAATGTTCATTTGTGAGATTGACATAACTCAAAAAACACTGGACAAATTGCTGCCACAAGACACCCACTAACACCCAAGGAGTGACCATCACTCAAAAAATTGATTGTGTCATTTGGGAGTTGTAGTTGCTGGGACTTATAGTTCACCTGCAATCAAAGAGCATTCTCAACTCCACCAATGATGGAACTAAACCAAATGTGGCACACAGGACTCCATGACCAATAGAAAACACTAGAAGGGTTTGGTGGGCATTGACCTTGAGTTTTGGAGTTGTAGTTCACCAACATCCAGAGAGCACTGAATATGCCCAAATGTGAACACTGGTGGAGTTTGGGGAAAATAGATCTTGACAACTGGGAATTGTAGTTGCTGGAAGAGAAGGAAGAGGAGAGGGAGAGCGAGGCAGAAGAGAAGGGAGGGGGAGTGCGTGAGGTGGAAGGGATTGGACCCTGCACTGAGCAGAGAAGGCAAAAGTGCCCTCCTCACCTTCCCGGGCCAAGAGCTCGGTGTCTGCTTACTGGTCTTCCTCCTTCCTCCGCTCAGCTCTTCCTCCAGCTGAGCGGAGGAAGAGCTCCCCCTCCCTTCTCCTTCGACAGCCAGCCGGGCTTGCAGGAGCTCTTCGCGCTGCCGGCGCTCTGGCGCTTCCTGGAGCGGAAGCAGGAGCAAAGGCAAGCCGCGGAGGGGCGGAGCCTGCGGAGGAAGGCTCAGCTCTTCCTCTGCAGGCTCCGCCCCTCCGCAGCTCACCCCCGCCTCCAGCCTTTGCTCCTGCTGCTCCCCCAGGCTGGCTGCCGAAGGAGAAGGGAGGAGGGAGTGCGAGAGGCGGAATGGAACTTCTTCTTCCCCTCCGTTGGCCGCTCTGCTTTGCCTGCCAGCCTGGGCCCTTAGTGGGCCGGACAGAAGTGGCCAAAGGGCCGCATTCAGCCCGCAGGCCGGAGGTTGCACACCCCTGGTCTATGGGAACGTATTAGTTGATTCTCTGATTCTGCCTCTCATCCCAATAAGTCACAGAATGGTTGGGATGGGAAGCTGTAGCATCAGCTTGTGTGTGTGTGTGTGTGTGTGTGTGTGTGTGTGTGTGTGTGTGGAGACTTTGAGAGTAGTAGTTCTGCATGCAGAAAGATTATGCACTTCTTACTTATAGAGGATTAGCCATAGAGTTAAATATGAGAGGAACATCTGCTTGGCCGTAAACCACTTCTGAATGACTATTTATATCCAGCTGTTTTTAGTGGAGGAAATGGAACATTCTTAATGTGTTTTTTGTTTCATTAAAAGCCCAACATGCAGGAAGGTCAACTGCATAATTTGTAGTCCATTTGATCCCATCTATTTTTACCAAAAGGTGATACTGGGAACTTCCCAATCATTCTTTCATCTTTTTCTGGACTACACGCTATTTAAACATAGCACCCTCATCTGATTTTCCCATTGCTGCCCCAAATGCCTTCATTTCAATTTATTTATTATTTTATTTACAGTATTTATATAGTCAGGATGACTAATAAGTACTCCGCCACCTTTCATTCAAAGACTTGAGAAGAAGGCAAAGATTCCTACCTCGCCCTGATGAAATCAGTCAAAGTTTGCATTGACACCCCGTGAGAGGCAAGTAGGCAGATTGAACTGCTGTTGACATCAGAGTGGATAAGGATAGATGGCACAATTATAGTGCTTTGACTACATTTAAATTGCCATGTATTCCATGAAAACCTGAGATTTGTAGTTTGGTGAGGCACTAGAGCTTTCTAGCTAAGAATTCTAAATACCCCTCTCTAAACTGCAACTGGACCTTAATATCCTTAAATCTCCTATTTCGTTCTAATCTTGGAAGCTAAGAAAAGTCACCCATTGTTAGTACATGGAGGGGAAATTAAATCAACAAAACTGGGCACTGTAAGCTAAATTTCAGATGAATACAAAGATTAAATTACCTCATAGTGCTAAAACTTTATAGTATAAAAGTGCCCTGGTGTCTGAATGTATCTCCTCCATGAATCATCTTGGAGATTAAGATCATTTGGGGAGGCCCTGCTGTTGTCCTGCCACCTTTACAGGTGCGACTGGTGGGGATGAGAGACAGGGCCTTCTCAGTGATGGCCCCTCAGCTGTGGAACTCCCTCCCCAGTGACATTAGATTAGCCACTTCACCGCTGGCCTTCAGAAGGGAAGTGAAAATCTGGTTTTGGGATCAAGCCTTTGGAGAATAACTATAGTGCAATTGTAGATATGGAATATGTGCAATGATTGCTGGATTGGCCCCAGATTATGATTGTGGATTGTGTGATTTTAATAGTAATTGCAATGTTTTAAATGTTTTAAAGTGCATTAATTTTAATTTTTTAATTTAAATGTTTATTGTTGTTTCAAGGCATTACATATTTGCCTATATGTAAACCTGCCTTGAGTCCCCTTTGGGGTTGAGAAAGGCGGGATATAAATAGGGTAAATAAATCATTCATACACACACACACACACACACACACACACACACACCTGGATTTGCCCCTTGACATCAGCTGACTGGCAACTCTATGAATTATTAAAAGGTCTATATCTCACCTGCTCAGTTACATGACCAGGGAAAAGAGCTATGATGCTGCCAATCTCACCAATGTGTGAACTTTGCAAACAATTATCGTCAAACCAATACAAATATATCAACCATTTCAGAATGTTGTGTTCAGCACATGAAGATCTAAAACAGAGGTGAAAGAAGAAAAACCTGGAGCCATATCTCAAGATATTCAGTGGATGACTTATTTATTGAGAAAAGGCCCAACTTTCAGCCTACATTGGCACACAAGGATGTAGTATGCTAGCACCTGGGGATCTGGAACATTTGGCCTGTTTTAAAGGAACAATCTTTACTGATAGTCTTATTACCACCTTCTAAATAACAATATTGAACTGCCTCATAATCTGTATTTAACCTTTAATATAAAAGAAATTATGGTTTTCTACTCTTTGTAATAAGGCTGTCTGGAAACCTCTCAGTCCATCTTTTCCACAGTTGGCTACAGCAAAAAAATGGACATTTGTCCTTTGTTACTTTTCCATCATGGGAATTGGAATTTTATAAGTCTTTAGGGTTGTCTGAGAAAGAGTGCTGTTGACTCACGAGCCCCAAGGCAGATAGATTGGTGTCAAGCTAAATTAAGTTTATAGCATACATATGGCTGGCAAAAAGGTTTATCACTCCAAATGTTTATATACTGGTGTATTTATCGATATGCATCACTTTATATTTGTGTGTGAGAGAAAGACTATATGTGTGTGAGTGTGTGAAAGGTGGGGGTGGGGAGAGATATTGCGGTCATAGTAGGGAGGAAGAAAGGGGAAGGTAAGGAGAATGAAATTGAGAAAAGCTAATAATACACACAGAGAGGAAAAATGAACATGCCTGGGAAAGTCAAAGATCAGACACATTATTTCAGCCTCTTGCTGACAACAGTCTCTGGCCAACACAGGCATGAGTAGTGAGGGTGAAAGAAAAATAACAGAACAGAGGTGATCTATAATTGTACTCCAGATACCAGGAATGAAAAGGAACAATGTTAGCTATCCTCTGAGATTTGAGTAATTGCTTACTTCTTGCTTAAGATGGAATAGAGTGAAGTATGCTCTGATTGGAATGGAAAACATGAGTAGACCATTGGACAATGTGCAAAGTTTCAAAGGGGCCCAGATTATTATTATACAAGTGGTAAACAGCTAGAGCTATTTTTATTTTTAGCAAAATGATGGTATTGATCTTTCCATTGCTAGGTTAATTATATCCACATTGTTAGTGCTGCATCTGCAGGATTAACAGATGATTATACAGTTGGAAAACAATGTCTCAAAAACTAGATAATGATAGCTGTATTTTATCACAGGAAGTGCCTTCAAAATGATAGTCTACTTCTTCATAATGTCCTTAGATGAGGCAGAAAAGTGTAGAAACAAAAACATATTTCAGTAGTTTTCCCAGATATCTCAGTCCCGCATTTCTGAGGTGTCATTATTTATATTTTGTTTCTGTTATTGCTAATATTGTTCCTATTACATAACAAGTTGAGCATCACTTATCTGGATTTCTAAAGGCCAAAATATATCTAAATTTAAATAGTCCATATGGGTGGTTGAAATAGTGATACTGTTTCTGATTGTCCAGTGCACACATACTTTGTTTCATACACTGTTTTTGATTGAATGCTTATAATTGCTTTAATTGTGTTAATTGTAACTGCGTGTTTCAATATATTGTTTTTTGGCATCTAATGACTGCCTGCTGTGAGCTGCCCTGAGTCCCTCTTTGGAGGTGAGAAGGATGGGATAGAAAGGCCTGAAATAATTAACTAAATAAATACATACACATTATTAAAAATATTGTATAAAACTGCCTTCAAGCTATGTATATAAGGGACATATGAAGCATAAATTAATTTTGCATTTAAGCTTTAGTTTGGATATAATTATCCCTAGAGCCTTCTCTCAGATGATTAATCTTAATATAAGTAATGTGATAAAAATATTGCATCAGGTTTCAATATATGTGTAGGTTTAACACTGAATCTGTAGGTAAGGTAAACATGATTAAAATGAAAATTATAAAATGATTTTATGAGTATATGCGGAATGTATCTAGTTATGCCCTGAAGGTATTTTCAAAAACTAAGTGGATTGTGTAGGAGATTTTTTTTCTAGTGGGATCATATACTTTCAATGAAAAGGATATGGGTTCCTACCAAAGAGAGGATTTGACTTTCCAGAATTTCTTACATACCATTAGGCATATATGTTATCTCACATTTATTTTTAGACATATCCACTTAAAGTAAGTATTTCACCACAGTCTGTTTTGGAGTCTTTATTTCTGACACCTTTTTCTAATAGGCAGTACTTGATTCATTCTCTCTCTCTCTCTCTCTCTCTCTCTCTCTCTCTCACACACACACACACACACACACACACACACACACACAATGTGTGACCTACAATTTCAGTGGCAAATATTGTCTCATCAATTGCAGTTTTACCCATATGCTCAAGCTAAATTGATTGTATGATGGAACCCAGATTTCAAAATTGCTAAGGGACTATTTTGATTATTGTCGTGGGCAATGTGATTGTTACCTTAAGTCGGATACTTGCTGTTGATAAGTTTTTGTATTTTTCATTCTTGAAAGAGCAATTTAAACTACCTCTATTAGCTAATGGCAATATCTATATTTAGTATAGTCCAGATTTTGGGCATGCAGCTTTAAGCGCATCTAATGTTCAGTTATTATTGAAAACTTTAGTTGAGGCTAATTCAAGTACAAATATTCACTACTACATCTATTTAAGGAAAGGCTCTCAAAAATCAGCAATATGTACAGAAATATTTTGTGTGTGCAGAAAGTTCTGTTTTTAGCATGAAAAATGTGATTTTCTATGCCTCCCCACAAACAGGTGCACATGATTTTGCATGTAATAAGTGTTAAACTGCAAAGATTCCAGTCTGTCCAGGATTTGTTTCATGATAGTTTCTCCATGCTCAGGAGCTCATTTCTTTGACCATTTTAGAAATATTTTTGAATATTTTTTTCTATTCATATTAAGCAGCTTCCTATTTTCCAATATTCTAAGAAATGAATAAGGCCACAGCCTCAATGCATCTCATCACAGCCACATTTCCCCGAAAGGGGAGTTCCTGGTGCCAAAACAGCTGAAATGTATTGCAACCAGTTATCCTCTGGATATTGTTTTTTTCCTGCTTCTTGGCAGGGGGTTGTCCCATGAGGTCTCTTCCAACTCTATGATTCTATGATTATGACCAACCACTTCTAGAGTGCCTTTTACTGGATGTCTATGAGGAAACCAATGAACAGGCAAATTTTTCATGTATAGGTTTCCCAAGACCCCAAGTTTCCTTGAAAATAATCCTACACAGTGGCTGATATGATACAGCTAAAACATTAACAAGCCAGATTTATTAAAGAACCATTCTTATAGAGTGCAGTATGAGGTGGGGGAAAAGCAGTAAATATTATGCTAGTTCTGGTTCAGCCCATTCCCCGATCTAACATCCTCTTAGCCCCACCGCAGATCTTGGTATAGAAAAATTAAAATAGAAAGGTTACATATATATGCATATTGCTTTTTTCAAAAAAGAAAGTAGTTATTGACTCCTTCCTGACTGTTCAATTAAGGTCAGGGTTCAGAATAATGGGCAATGGAGGCAGGATGAGTAGGTATGATTCTTTCATCCTTACATGTTTTTAACATGTAGGAGGAGAGAATGGGAAAATAGACATTATCGTTCAAACTTACCCTCTGATATGATTTTATTTGAGCAAGAAGAAAATGATAATCCTATGTATGTGCTAAGATTTCTGTGGTGGGAAGCCAGATATTTATGTCAGTGGTTCATATTTATGTCGCATTACTCTGCAAATTTCAATGACATCAAATTGTGATGATTGCTTCCAATTACTTCCCAGAGAATATGTCCCACTCATCCAATACATTTCATTTCTTACATTACCTTTTCTCTGCCTGAGAATGTTATAAATGTGATTCTTCACCTGGGCAGAAACACTCAATCTGACCCATCACTGTCCAGACACTATGCTCAGTTCATGACCAGTCTTTCTACTGAAGAAAAAATGGCAGCTCCTATTTATCTTTGTGCTAAGAAAAAAAAGCCCACTTACAAAAGTCAGCAATACTACACATTGCTATCGAGCTGAAAATGCTTAGAAATACTCACTCAATTATGGAACTCTCAAAAACTCCCAATTGTTCATCTGCAAGTGACAACGATGGCAACTTTCTAGGGATAGATAAATCTACCCATTATACTTCATATAATACCCCTGCATTTTTAAAATATTGAGTTCTGTCTTGGGTCATATGAAGAAATTTACGAACAATAGGTGGTGGTTCTATGTCAAAGCAACTCCACGTTGAAATCCAATTCTGTTCATGGCAATGAATCTATTTTAAGAAAAGGGTTCATACTTTGAATACTATTTTTAAATGTAGGATAAAATCCAAAATAGATTCACCACATCACTTATTTGCCAACCACATATGAATTTGGATGAGGTCTATTTTTAGAAAAAAAACATCAGAACAAGGAAAATCCTCATTCATTTCTATGAACTGTCACACTATATTATTTTGATACCAATGGATGCAAAACAGTTAACACTTGGTCAGTTTTTGACTTAGAGATGATTTTCCAGTAGTCAAATATTAAATGCAGGCTCAAAATAGAGCCTTGTCTGTCTCTGTTTAGAGGGTCAGTGTGTATTCTTTTGAATAGTGTTGTCTAAGGTTAATGAAGGAGGTGTGAATATACAGTGTGGGAAAGAGTACATCCAATTACTATTTTATAGGCACAAAGGGACTTGAATCACAAGATTATGTGGTTGGTGTGCCAGTGGATTCCAATTAGTGTAGTGAAATGAGCCAAAAAATTAACTTAGGCCAAGAATGTAAAGTATTCTTATGGACATCCAGACTGTCATTTTGGACTGTGAGAACATGTGGTGGAAAGAAGATCCATAGAGGTCCAATAGCTTTCTAATGGTTTCTTTGAACTTATACCTGTGCAAAAGAGCCAACACAAAGATCTTTTTATATTCATATATTTGTGCCATCACATATGATGGATTATACAAATTATTGTAGAATACAATTATAAAAAGTTTGATGATAGTTTCTTAACATAAACTTTTGCCATCATTGAAAAGAGAACAAAGTCACCTTTGTTGGCCGAATGAGCTGTTGGCAGGAAACTACTTTGAAAGATTTGGCCTTCTGTATTACAGTTGGAACTTCCTGAAAATTGCAGAATAATAGGGAGTAAATATCAAGTTTAAGTACTCTGTAAAATGTTGTTCATTGATTTTCCCCTTCTGAGCATAAACCTTGAAGACTCAATAACAGTTCAAAGGGCTGAACATCTAAGAATTAAGTACACTCATAATTACTCCTGGCAGGGGTGTGAAAAAAGTCATGCTGTTTCTCCTGAAGTGGAAATTAACCTCCTGCCTTCATTTTATTCTATTTTCCAGCTTTATGAAAGCTATTGGTTTGGAACAGAGAAACAAATCTGCAGTGGACACTAGAAAAAATAGTTACATTTGTTAGTGTGACTTGAAATATATTCTGTATAACAGTATTATAGACCAAACCAAAAAATGGTCTGAGACTCAAGCATCCACAATTTTGTTTAAGAGTTTTTTTTTAAAGTAAAGTGTGCGGAAGAATCAGACAAACAGCCTTAATACAAGATAAGGTTATGATCGAGTGTGTTTGTGTGTCTGCACACCCATGTAAGTGCCTTCTAGTCATCCATTTCTTATTGAGAAATCAACCCTGCCTCCTCTAATAACAACTATACATTTATAACATATTTTAGAGCTTGGTTGGGTCTCAAGCCCCAGCCCAGCCCCACACATTCCTGGGAGGATTAATCTAATAATCTACCAAACCCAAAACTGCATTGGCAGGAAATCCCTCAGGTCAGAGGCAATGCCCATCCAAAGAAGGTAATGGCCCCACACCCCTCATAGAGGTTTGCCTTGATAAAATACTTCAGGGTTTCTCTGTCTAGATTTGGTTTCTGCTTTATTAATAAATAGAGTGGGATACAACCATAGAATATTTCCAGGCACCCAAAGAAACATGATATAATGAGCTTGAAACTATTTGAGGGGTGGTGGGGTTGAACATTCAGGAAACCAATCCAATATCCAGCTGAGAGAGAATCCCCTCAGGGAAGCAAGGCCTCTTTAGAGATATAATTAAGGTCAGATTCTGAGAAAGCCATCCAAGTGTTTCCGAAATCTCAGATAGGAGATGTACCTCAATTAAATCTGTATTGTGTTATAAATTTCCTATTCAGTGTGTTGTGCATATTTGAATAAGCTTTGTCTTTTGACTCTGGGGCTGGTTCCTATTGTAAACCCCATAATCCCATCCTGAATGATTTCAGAGCACTTCCCAAGTCTTGTCCTTTTCCTCTTAGGAGGATCTTCCAAATGGCTCCAGCTGCAAATAGACAATAGCAGCTCTGTATTTTCTTCCACAAGGGAGGCTCCATCTACCTTTGACATCATAGGGAGTCTCCAGCCAATGGCAGCTCAAATCCCAGCTTGACTATTCCTGAGCCAATTAGGGGAGGGGCTGAGTCTTCTGAATGACTGTCAAAGGGGATAAAATGCTATCTACTATATTGTATGTTATGTTGGTTCTTTGGAGAGATTACTCTGTTCTGACATCCATCTGGCCAGATGAATACTTCTGTTACTGCCTTCAAACTCAAGTCATGTTTTTCCTGGCTTTCAAGGTGTGCCAAGTGACCGACCTATACTGCCCCCTTGTGGTAGATAGCTGATTTTGGTACTCCCTGATTTATGGTGACACCAAGATTTTCGCAGCGTTTTCTAAGGTAAGAATATTCAAAAGTGGTTTTGCCAGTTCCTTCCTATGAAATATAGACTTAAGCACCAGCTATTAATAGGTGTTCTCCCATAAGCCTACATTTTGTGCTGGGGTTAAGAAGTGGATGGGTTATGGACCAGATAGCACTGCTGTCTATGTTAGGAACAATGAGAATAATTAAAATGAACTTAAGGGGACAAATAAAACATTTTGAAACATTCAAAGTATTTGACACAATCTCAGGAATTCTTTCAGCATCATTTCAGTCCAACACAGTTGTCATTCTGTAAATGCAGAGAGAAGACATTAAAGCTCAGATGCAGTGGCCGCATTTGCAGTTTAATGCCACTTTAACTGCCATGGTTCAATAGAATAATGGAAGTGATAGTTTTACTAGGTATTCAGGCTTCCCTGTCAAAGTTAGTTGGTTCCTCACAGAACTACAAATCACAGGATTCCATAGAACTGAATCATGGCAGACAAGGGAACTCATCATACCAATATCCTCACCCCTGTTTAGTTCCAGCAAAACAGAAGACATGTATGACACATGACACCTCACGGTGACCAACATGCCCTCTCTCTTTCCTCATCACACGGGGGACATCAGGACAAGGCACATTGGCACCCTGTCCCCATCAAATGAGGGACCAAAACTGTGGGTAGCTCCAAAATTTTATTGCTTGCAGGGAAACATCGTGTGATGCTTCCTTATCACTTCAGCCATTAATGTGGTGGGGGCCTAGCCTGCATCATGTGATGGTATTCAGCAGGCTCCATGGCCAAAGAGGAGCAAGGAGCCCTCTAATGCATGCTTATTTATACTGTGTAAAAGCATGCAAATGCATTCACTGATGCAAAGAAACAAGGTGTTTTGAAGCTTTAGCACCAATTTGATATGATATTTGATGGTCTTTAGGCATTGAGGAGCTCCATCCATTCTTGCCTAGGAAAATGTCATTTAATTTTGGAGTCATGAACATGCTTCAGTTAAGGTACAGGCTCTCTGAAAAGACTGTATCTCAAACAAAAAGCTGTCCAAATTCTAAGATCTAGGGGGGGGGGCTTTATCTCAGTCCCAACACAATCTCAGGCTCACTTGGTGTGGACCTGAAAGACTCTTCTCAGTGTCTGATCCCACTCTTTGTAACTGTCTTCCATCTGAAATTAGGCTGGTGATGGCATGCGCCACTGGGAGTTGGAGCGAGTCCAGTGTTGCTCTGTCCATGAAGGAATTATAATAAGATTATTCAACAATATTTGACTATAAAAGGAAGGGGAGGAAGATTATTTGAACAAGGAGAAAGAGAGAAAACCTTTATATATTGCAATATCCTTTCTGTTGACCTCACATCTAGACATGAGTGAGTTTGCTCGGATGTTGCAGAATCAGAAGCAAAATCAGATGGTTTTGGGCTTCTGAAGGGACTTCTGACACGTATCTGCGAGTCGGAAGTCCCTTACAGTTTTGAATCACCCTAGCCCATTGAATACATTGGGTCAGAAGTAAAATCAGAAGTATGATAAAGCTTTTTTTCATGCAGGTAAGCCTGCTGGGAGGCACAGACCAAGATGCTTGCCTCCGGGGTTATCCAGCATCTGGCAGCCATTTCTACTTATAAACCCAAGCAAGTAGTTGGGAGGCTTATTCCAGCCAGGGAAGAGATGAGGGAGTTGGGAGTTTTGGTGTTCTTGTTGCTGTTGTGCTGCTGCTGTTGGGGGTGGGTGGGTGGACTGAAAAGGATTCAAACCACAAAGGAAAGGAGGTTTGGAGAAGGAGGAAGGGAGAAGGGAGGGAAGTTTTTGGGAGAGGGAGGGGAGAGAGAGAGAGAGAGAGAGAGAGAGAGAGAGAGAGAGAGAGAAGAGAAAGAAGAGAAAGTTTGTTTGGCAGAGAAGGAGGGAGAGGGAGAAAGTAATAAAGTGACTTGAAACTACTGTTATGGCCACTAAAGCTAGCAATAGCTATTTTTATTGGGGTGTGTCTCTTGTTTATAAGTTGTGATTTTTGGGACTTCAAACTACATTTCCCAACACTGCAGCACCTGAGCTGCACAACTGGTAACCTTCCCAAGCCAGGGAAGTCGCCAAAGCTAATTTCGGTGCTTTTGCTCTGTCTTTTCTCTTTGGGTGCTTTTTTGGGGACTTCAAACTACATTTCCCAACACTGCAGCACCAGAGGTGCACAGCTGGTGACCTTCTCAAGCCAGGGAAGTCGGCCAAGCTAATTTTGTGCCTTTCCTCTCTCTTCTTACTTTGGGTGCTGTTTTTGGAACTTCAAACTACATTTCCCAAGACTCCAGGGCCTGATCTGCAGAACCGGTGTCGTCCTAAGCTGGGGAAGTAGCCCAAGCTAATTTTGGTGCCTTTGCTCTCTCCTTTTCCTTGTGGTGCTGTTTTGGGGACTTCAAACTACATTTCCCAACATTGTTGGACCTGAGCTGCATAACTGGTGACTTTCCCAAGCCAGGGAAGTCACCCAAACTATTTTTTTTTAAAATTAAAAATATTTCTGCAATTCTTTTTTAAAAATGGACAAATCGGTGGAACATCTGAACATATTCAAATTTGGTATACTAACAGAGGAGGTTGAGTTCTAGCACTATATCAAGTTTCATCAGGATTGGTCTAAAATGAGAGAAGGAGACGCCCCTGAAGTTTCCCCAGTGCCAGTGCTGCTTTTCACATATTGCGCAATTGTGCCCACCATTAACTAATCAATTCGGAAGTTTTGGAAATTTCTGATTTTTTAAAGGAAAATTTTGGAAGTGATTTTAGAATCAATCCACCAGTGCCCCTACTTTTGAACACAGTTAAAAACCATTTTTTATCAATCGAGGTTACTCACATCTGTGATCTCATACTGAGAAAAATTGAACTACCGTGTTTCCCAGTAAGACACCCCGATTGTAAGACGATCGGGGTGTCTGGGGGTAAACTTATATAAGCCATACCCCGTATATAAGACGTACCTCGTCCCGCCGCCCGCCGCCTGGCCGGAGGTGTGCCGCGGCACACCTGTGGCACACCTCCGCGGCACACCTCTTCGCCAGGGCTCCAGGCAAGGGAGGGGGGAAAGGAGCCAGGGGCGGGAGGAAGCAGCGACGCGTCACTGTGACGCTGCGATCGTCACCACGCCCCTGGCTCCTTTCCCCTCCCTTGCTTGAGGAAAGGGAGGGAGGAAAGGAGCCAGGGGCGTGGTGAGGATCGCAGCGTCACAGTGACGCGTCGTCCCCCGCCCCTGGCTCTCTTCCTCCTCCTTCCAAGGGTGGGAGAAGAGAGCCAGGGGCGGGGAGAGCGATGACGCGTCACTGTGACGCTGATCCTCACCACGCCCCCTGGCTCCTTTCCCTCTCCCTTGCTTGAGGAAAGGAGAGGGAAAGGAGCCAGGGGCGTGGTGAGGATCTCTGCGTCACAGTGACGCGTCATCGCCTCGTCCGCCCCTGGCTCTCTTCTCCCACCCTTGGAAGGGAGGAGGAAGAGAGCCAGGGGCGGAGAAGGACGACGCGTCACTGTGACGCTGCGATCCTCACCACGCCCCTGGCTCCCTTTCCCTCTCCCCTTGCCTGGAGCCCTGGCGAAGAGGTGTGCGCGGAGGTGTGCCGCAGGTGTGCCGCAGCACACCTCCGGGCGGCGGCGGCCCGGCGGCGGCGGCGGCGTGGCGACGGGTACGTCTTGGGTTATATAAGACGTACCCGAAAGTAAGACGTAGGGGGACTTTTGGGGGGGAAAAGAAAGTAAGACGCTGTCTTACTTTCGGGGAAACACGGTAGTACATTAGAACTACTGGCCGCTCTGAGTCTCCCCTTGGGGGTTAAGAAAAAGCGGGGTAGAAATGGTGGTAATAATAAATAAATAAATAAATAATAAACTACAGGGTGAGTATCCCTTATCCAAAACAATAACATAAAAAATACTTCAGAATCCAAAATTGACCTCTTGGGTTACTGAGGTCTTTTCCACACAGCTGCATAAAATGTTCGCTATATTAGTATCTGCTTTCAATTGGATTATCTGCCTTGATATTCTGAGGCCCCTTCCACACAGCTGAACAAAATCCCATGTTATCTACTTTGAACTGGAATATATGGCAGTGTGGACTCAGATAACCCAGTTCAAAGCAGACATTGTGGGATTTTCTGTCTTGATATTCTGGATTATATGGATGTGTGGAAGGGCCCTAGGTTATATGGCTATGTGGAAGGGCCCTAAAATATTTATACCTTTTTGCTTTCTGTTGGTTCAATGTACACTAACTCTGTATTATAACATTATCAAATATATTGCATTGCATTACTTTTATGTTATACGTATAATTTGTATTGGTAGCAGAAAATAATTTCATGCTTAGACCAGTACATATCTCATTATGTGTGTGAGACAGATTGATATATATATTCCCAAATCGGAAAAAAAATCTAAATTCCAAAACAATTCTGGTCCCATGCATTTGTGATAAGGAATACACATCTTGTAAATGCTCCCAGAGATGCACACAGATTATGTCATTCCTGTTTCCCATAGCATTGTGATCTGACTCTTGTGAAGTTCCAGATTTCATAGATGAACCATAGAGATGGTAAGTTTTACTGTGCTGTAACTCATCACGCATATACACTCACATAATATCTGAGTTCAAAAACAATGAAGACTGTAAAATAGAAATTACTTGTTTTCTAATTAATTTGTAATAAAGTATGCTGACACATTTCAGTTAGAAGCATAAAATAATTAATAGCTTTTAACTGGATCAGAGGAGCAGTCTAATTATCAACACAGCTTCCAGGCTGGGCATGAATTAG
Source organism: Anolis apletophallus (assembly GCA_030556195.1). Lineage (NCBI taxonomy): Eukaryota > Metazoa > Chordata > Lepidosauria > Squamata > Anolidae > Anolis > Anolis apletophallus. The sequence continues at coordinate 113,234,138 of JARBWK010000003.1, read as the reverse complement.
ATTTATACCACATTAACATGGGTGTTGTTCTCTTTGCTTCACTGGTTTTAGAATTGTGCTGCTGCATCTGATTGGAAAGTGGGACAATTCGAAATGAATTAAATTATTTGCATGTGTTTCACAGCCTTTAGGCAGGAATTCCATCTTAGATCTGACATATCAGGCTTTTCTTTTTTTGGAAATAATATTTATTAGGATTTTCATAACAAAGCATTACATTGAAAACAACAAAAAAACAAAATAACAAACCTACCACAAATCAATCTAACATCATAATAATACATCACCATGAAAGACTAAAAAAAGAAGAAAGAAAAAGAAGAAAAGAAAAAAACATTAAAAACATATTATGACTTCCGTTCTATCCTCCTAAACACATCTTAAGTTATATAATTTTAGAATTATACCTTATTTTCTGTTTCTGGTTTTCTTCCTCTTTTCTTTCCTTATTTCCTTTATCTCTACCTTTATTAATTATTAATTTTCATATATTCTTCTAGAACCTTTCAGTTTATCTTTTTCGTTCCTTTACTCTTACTCTGTCTCAGCCTGATAATTAATTACTCCATCTCCTTAATTCATCTTATCTTGTCTCACCTTAACCCTTTAAAGAAATTTTATCTCATTTCCATAATTTTACCAAAAAAAAATCCCCTCTAAATAATTTCAATTTTTACATCATTAAAACATATTTAAATCAGACATACTTCATATAACCATTTCTATTCATAGGGAAATTAATTTTAAACATTTTCTCCATCTCTATATATAATCTAGTCCAGGGCTGTCCAACTTCTACCGGACCTTGGGCCGGAATTTCGGGCACTGATCACCTGGGGGGCCAAGCCCTGGCTCCGCCCCCTCCCCCGGCTCCGCCCCCTCCCCGCCCCCGGCATTGCATAAATATACAATTACATATTATATTATTTAAATAAGGGGAGAGGGAGGGATGGATGGAACACATGAGGGGCATAAATATACAGAATATCAAGGCAGAAAATCCCACAATCTCTGCTTTGAACTGGAATATATGACTGGCCACATTGATCAGCATTGAATGGCCTTGCAGTTGAAAGGTCTGTGTGCTTTCATTCTGTCAGTTTACCCCTGGCTGATTCCATTCAGTGCAAGTCATCAAAGTAAACTTAGGTAATTGCAAAGAATGTAAATAATTCTTGGGGGAGGAAAAGGAGGGGGAAATGGGGTGGGGGGCCTTTCCTTGAGCTCCCTCTCATTCAATTCCCCCCTCCCTCCTTTTCTCCTCCTTCCCTCTCCTATGGCTGGCCGGTTCTCTCCTTCTCAGTAAAGAGACAGTTCATGAAATGCAAATAAACGGGTCAGAAAGGAAGGGGCTTGTGTGTTTGTGTGTGTGTGTGTGTGTGTGTCTGAGAGAGCCAGAGAGATCTTCCCTTTGCGCTGGGGAGAGGTGTGCCCAGGGCAGGTCCCCCTCCTCTCTCTCTCTCTCTCTCTCTCTCTCTCTCTCTCTGTCACTCACTCACTCACTCACTCACTCACGCTCTCAGACACACTCCCTCCCTCCCAAACCCCTTTTGCTTCCCTGGCGCTGAGGGCCTGAGCGCCTCCCAGACGGAGCAGCAGCAATCCTGAGGAGGAGGAAGCGGCGCTGCCGAGGGGGAAAGCCATGCGGCCGGGTCGCTCTTCCTGTTTGATGCCAAGGGGGTGGGGCCCGAGAGATGTCACTCCCTCCCATTGGCCCCCTCCCTCAGGAGAAGAGGAGGCGGCCAATAGAAAGCCAAGGGGCAGGACCAAAAAATAATAATAGTAAATAATATTTTTTTAATTGAAAAAATATTTTTAAAATATTGTTTAAAATATTTATTGCAGTAGGGTAAGGGGCCATAGCCAAGGGGCTAGGGGGCCGTCTACGGCCCCCGGGCCACCTGTTGGACAGGCCTGATCTAGTCTATTAATAGTATTTAGCATAGCATTATGTTTATTTTGTGAGTTCAGTCATTATTTTACTCTACTTCTTCTATTTCCGGGTTGTCTTTGTCCTCCAGGCAGGATTTTCCCCAGGTACTGGTTGTGGGGGGTCGGGAGCAGGTGAGGGTTTTGCCCTCCTTTCTGCTAGAGATCCCTGTGTACAACTAGTGGGCCACTGTGTGACACAGAATGCTGGACTAGATGGGCTGAGGCCCGATTCAGCATGGCTCTTCTTATGTTCTTATGTTCTTATGTTCTCTTCAGCATCTCCATCCTCCTTTATTGGATACAAGGCAGTGGTTGTTTCCAGGGCTTTCGGGGAGTTGATTTTTTCCTTTCTAATTTCTTCCCCTTCTCCAAGATGTTTTTGTGGTAATTTAATATTTTTGTCTTTTTGTAGCTTATTATAAAATTCTTTGGCCTTGTCTTCTGAAGTCAGCCAAAATTTTTGTCCTTTGTGTGTCGTCATGATCCCTTCATCTCTTTCCCATCTAAATCTCATGTTTAGTTTTTTTTAGTTCATCCATAAGGAAGTAGTATTTCCGGCGTCTGATAAGTTTAAATAGGGGATATTCTTTTAGTATTATTATCTTGGTTTCTTTAAAAAACATAGATTTATGTTTACTCTTTTCCAAAGTCTCCATTCTCATCTTTTTGGGGCAAAATCCACAATAATGTCTCTTGGAACATTGTTGATTTTTGCATAATTAGTTTGAATCCTGTATACTTTGTCCATTTTTCATCTGCATCTTGTTCTGAAATTTCTAACAGTTCTGCCATTAATTTGATCATTATTTCCCTAGTATTCTCTTTGTTCTCTTCCATAACATTTCAAAATCTCAGTTTAAAGTCCATTTCCTTTAATTCTAATTTATCTTGTGCTTTCTCCAGCCTGTAGCACAGCAGTTCTCGTTTGTGCCTGGTGAGCAGGGGCTAGGACCCGGGGTTCCATTGGCATTGGGGCCTGCAGCTGCAGAGACAGATTCAGAGGAGGATTTAGAAGGGTGGGAAGGACAGTTTCCCATCAGTGGGCCTCCTTCGCCCACAGAAAGTTTGGCATGGGAAGAACTGTGTTTCGGCCCTGTGGTAGACATAGATAACCAGGTGCAAATGGAAGATAGCGATTCTGGGAGTTATGAGCACCCGGGGGGGGGGGAGAGGGTCACAGGAGCTCTTGAGTGAAAACATGGATGAAAGCGCCTGGGAAGATTCTAGGGAGGAGAGCTCTCATGTAGATAGCGACCCAGCTGCCGAGAGACAAGGTCAAACCTTTGATAGGCGAAGTAGCATTGAGTCTGGGAGAAGGGGATGGCACCGCAGCCTAGACAGGCCGAGGTCCGTCAGTAGAGACTGGAGACGACGGGGCCTAGAGCGTCGGGGACCTCGGCCGAACGATTAAGTAGAACAGGCGTGGGAACGCATCCCCAGTGCTTCGGCCACGTCTCATCTGAGTAGGCGTGAAGCGAAGTGAGTCCACGGAGCGAAGTTAGCTAGTGGTCATCAAGTCTTGCCTTGTATTTGCCTTGCCTTGTTTCCTGATCCGCATTGTTGCGCGGAGCCCTGCCAAGTCTTTGGATTATTTTGCCAAGCTGTTTTGGACATTGTTTGCTTCAAGCCTTTTGGATTACTTTATCATTCTATGGACAATTTATTCTTTGAACTGTTTTTATATTCAATAAAGTAGTTAGCCTTCAGTCCGTCTCTGTTTGTGTGAATAAGGGGCCGGTCAAGTCCGTGCATCGTGACACAGCCTAACATTTGTATTATCCACGTTTTCCATTCTTCTTTTGAATATTTGTTTGGTTTTCTGCCTATTTTGTATTGTCTGCTTTTAAGTCTTTTATTTCTTGCTTCACTTTAGACATCTCACTTTTCATTGTCCTCATTTCCTTTTTCAATTCTCTTTTTATTTCTTGCATTTCTTCCTGTATCTTTTTGTTGTTGTTCCTCTTGTTTTAATGCTCTTGTCAGGAAATCCTTTCGTAGAGCATCTTGTTTCCCTGTGACATTTTGTATTTCTTTTAAAATATCATTCATGACGACTTCTTATTTATACTCCTTCAAATCTGTTTCTGATTTATGTTTTTGGTTGGTCATTATACCAAAAGTTGATAAAATAAAACTAAGCTTTATTTAATTTTACACAGTCTTTTTACACTTCTTCTAAATTCCCCCTTTTCTCCCTTTACCTTCCCACTTCATCCTTGACTCCACTCAGTCTCTTTAAGCTTCTGTTGTAAGCTGTTTCCGAAGTACCGTGTATCTTGTTGCTCCTTCAACAATTCACCTTCATATCTTTCCTTTTGTTATTCTATTAAATGACCAGCCTTTCTATCTCGTTCTTTCTCTATGGTTTTTGTCTCTTCCGGCCTCCCAGTGCGCTCTTTAAAATTGTCCCCCTTGCAACTTTTGCTTTCTCTTCCTTGTTCTGTTTCAAATTGGCTGTTCTGTCTTTTATTTGCTTCCCTATTGTTGGTGTCCCACTTTTTTAGTTCCTTCTGTTCTTTTCCGGTTCCACCTCCTTCAGACTCACTGCTCCTGCGTCACGTGGTATCCACTCTTGTTTATGAAGACGGAGCTCCGAAGACACAACAAAGATATTTGAAGGTCATTTCTCCTTTTTTCGTCGCCATTAAGGGCTGGTTTTAGACTTTGTATCTTTAATAATATTTAATTATTGGATTACTTCATGCAACTACACAGTCTTGAGATTTGTTTGGTTCTCAAACACTCCTCAAATATTTCCCAAGTTTATATTTATATTTATAGTTTATTCTCTCTTTCTCCCTCCCTTTAGGGAAAGGGATTTTCTTGAAGAGGAAAACCTTAGTTTAGTTAAGAGTGAGATATCAGCTTTTTCTTGATTTGACTGCTTTTCTGGCTTTAATGACAACCACAGTATCCCTTAGGGGTGGGGTTAATTCATAGGTCTGAAGTGTTTGAGGGCTCATCTATACTAGGCAATTTAATCCAGCCCTGGATCTGGTGTACTTCTGCCAAGTCTGGAGCCATTTCTTAGATGGCCTTGATTCTTTGTCACTGCTGCTGTCTCTCCTCATTTTTCACAGAAGGCAATGTAGTTGGTGTCTGGTGTTGACAGCGTATAAGGCAAAATTGGCCATGATCCCCCTTTGCAGGCTTCGCCAGCAAACTTTGTAGTATCCTGGACTTTGTTCAAAGCCAATTTAAAGAAACAACATCACTCCCCACCCCAGATACTCACTGGAAGCCACTGTCAATTACCAGACATCAATTTGGGACAACTACTTTCTTTTCTTCCTCTTTGGTCAGGTGTAGATAAGCCCACATGTTATATATCTATAGAGAATTCTGACAACAAAATTAGAGGTGGGCTCTGACAAGTAGTATGAAAGAGCCTGAAAGACCTCAAGGGAGAAAGAATAGATTGACCTGATAGAAAATGGAGAGAAGATCTTCCATGCTTCCTTTTTATTTCTGCAACATGACAAGTTGTTCTATGGTGGGAAATCAGCTATGCAGAAGACTGGTAAAATAAATATATATGCATTCATTGAAGAATGGTTTTTAGTTATTTATCTTTGTGGTTAGGGTTTAAAATGTACAGTGAGGCAAAGGTCCCAAGGAAAATGAGTACTGATTAGTTGAAAGTAGTGATGACCCACCCACAGTGCAAGTGGCTTACTAAAAAAAAAACATTTTTGTTATACTATGAATTGGATAAATTCTACTTTATGAATTAAATGCCACTGGTCCTAACATATGGAGTCAACAATATTGTCTTTATAAGAAATAAAAATAAATTTTGTTTTGTTTGAAGATTACATACATTCCCTTAAAGTCAATCAAATAATTACAAATTAATCAGATAATTATAAAGAACAACACACCCCTAAAACTATTGGGATTCATAGGTGCAATTTCATCACCCTTTTCAGTGACAATTTCAAAAATATCAACAAACTCTTGGTTTATTTATTCATTTATTTGTGTGTGATCAGGAGAAAGGTGAAAGGAAATGATGATGTTATAGAATATTTTCCAACATTAACAGTTGTACACACCTCAGAGGTTTTTTGACTAGTAGGCAGTTTACAAGTGCATGCTATACAACTATTGAAATACACAGAAGATGTGTTTACAAAATAGGTTCCCCGGAATTAATTTCACAATCTTCTTGTGAGTTTCATAAAGGAATATCCCTATTCCCCTCACACAACACTATTTTAACTCTGGATTCTGCTTTATGTACCATGGGAATATCTTATAGAATCCCGAGACGTGTAGTTTGGTAAGGCACTATAGTTCTCTGTTCTAGAATTCAAAACACCCTTCATGCTGAATATCCCTGAATTCCATATGATAGCGCCATGACAATTAAAGTAAAACATAGTTCTTTAATTCTATAATGTAAAAAGATTTTTTGATAATATGAATCTAGTTAACTCTTAAAGAGGATGTGCCCTCAAAATGGTTGATTAAAGCCCAGCTGCTTTGCCATAAGGTTGCCTTTAAATTATCGGCTAGAAAGCATAATTTGGAGGTAGCCTTCCTTATTTCTGGATTATTTCATACCTTCATTGAGCATTTATATCTACAAAGTGACATGAGCATTCTGTGCTTTGAAGTATCCACACTAGGGATGTCCTTTGGTTTAAGCAAGGAACTGTGTGTATTGTATATAAGAGCAACAAGAGAATGGTGCTGGCAGAGAACAACTATACAAACGCACAGGTTCAAATATTTATGAATTAAAAATAGAATGCATTTATTACATAGGCATCGTAATACATGGGTGCAACCCCCTCATGATGACATATACATTGGGAGCAAAAATGCTATAAAGTGTTTGAGAAAAGGCAAACAAACAATACAAAGAGGAACATATGGAGGGAAGCAAATGCATAATAATCCCATTCCCAAATCAGGCCAAAGTTCCAATCATACATGTAGTGTTCACCAAAGTCTCGTACAATTCCACATTGAAGGTGGGGGATGCAGAATACCCAACTGGAGCCAGAATTAAAAATAAAATGCATTTATTACAGGATAGGCATCGTAATACATGGGTGCAACCCCCTCATGATACACGTATACATTGAGAGCAAAAATGCTATAGTGTTTGAGAAAAGGCAAACAAACAATACAAAGAGGAACATATGGAGAGAAGCAAATGCACACCTACCATGATTATACGGTGGGAGAGTGATCCAATTGCACCAGAACTCCTGCCGACCCAGAGAGTGCAGTGCACAGTGACCCCTGGTGTTAAATACACGCAGCTGGACCAGCCCAGCTGGAGTTTTGGTGCAATTGGATCACCCATGTATTACGATGCCTATGTAATAAATGCATTCTATTTTTAATTCATAAATATTTGAACCTGTGCGTATTGTATATAAGAGACATCCCATTTGCCTCTAGCTAAAAATGAACCACTTTCTGCCTCTTTGAGGTAGATCATGAATTTCTATGAATATGGCAATCTTATTTGTCTTTGTATGCTATGTTACAAAGAAAGCAAATATTTGCCAGTCCAAACTATATCATTTTTATATAGGGATACATATAGATTTCTGAAATGACCAAAAGTATCTATCATTCAAAAAACATATTTAGCTAAAGTGTAGAAAATTTCATCCTTTCTCTGATGATAGACTATTTTTAATTATATGTCATGCCATTGCCTACTGTCAATTTGAAAGCCTTCTTCTGTTATTTAAGGCCACAATCTTTTCTATTCATGTAATGTGACGAAAAACTGAAGGCAAGAAAAAAAAATACTATGTTGAAGTCATATTCATTATAATGGGATTTATACATGTCTAGCCAATAAGTACAAGTGTAGCCAGTTGTTATATCTACAAGCTCCCTAGGCATCTAATGTATATGTAGAGTTGAGTTAGTCTGTATGTACTGTATTCCTTGTTATGGATGTATGCAGACAATTTCAATATACTAAAGTAAATATTTGGCTACAACCCATTCCTAATACATATTTTGTGATAGTCCTTTGAGCACAGTGCGAATAATAATCTATATGGGGCACTTAATACTCCTTTTATAGACTCATCTCATTGTTTGTCTGCAGAATCTCTGCAGCTGAAAAGATGCCAAATTTCCCAAACATCATGCAAAGAAGGCCATTAGATGTCTTTACTTCATCTTTTGACAAATGAGGTCTCATAGCTTTTTGTATGACATGTTTTCCACTTCCTTGTGGACAACTGACAAATTAAAGGATTAAAATTCAAGACAACCTAATATACTGTTTAGAGATCAAATTGTGCTGGATTGAATGTCTTTCCTGTAATTTTTGTGTATCAGCAAGAATGATTCTCCTGCGATCCCAAGAATACCTTTGAGAATGATGCATCATCATAAAGACAGAATCGTTCCCATGGAGGTTCTGGGTCAGAAAAGCACTTGGCTTGAAATAGATAGCTGAATTGTTGTTTGAATAGGGAACAACTCAGAGAGAAGATGCAATGGAGAAATGATGACACAGAAGTCTTTTGGGTTTCAAAATGGCCACAGCCTTTTTACTGGTGAAAGCATCCCCAGCCTAGGGCAAGAATCCATCAATAAGGTAGCCTACCTGCCAGTTGATTCTCCCCTCAGACTGTATGCTAAGGTAATGATGGCTTGTGCCAATTTATCTCAGACACTAGACATGGTAGCCCATTTGGCTACCTATGTGTGAAGCAGACTGGTGTTCTCTGAATGGGACTATGGCCTTGCAACTCCTCACCTGTCACTCTCTGCCCCCCACTTTTGGATACTTGTTTCACCAATAATTATGCCTGTTTAAGATGCATCCTTGCATTCATCCCCAGTACCTCACAAATATTGTATGCAAACAACATGTTACCAATACACTTGTAAAATCAAAACAATTCCAGTGATAAAATGAAGTGGCAATAAAAGGAGACTCATGTCAGGGAAAAGTGAAATGCTAAGAGGAAGACCAAATGTGTATGAAGTCAGGCCCAATTAGATGGAGGGTAAAACCCATTCACTGGTCTAGCAGCCATAGTTCATCCATTGTAGCTCCCTATGAAGCTATGAAGAGAGGGTACATGGGAAAGCAGGTGGGAAAGCAATAGCAGTCCACAGGGCTAATGCCTTTATATCAGGCATTATCAAACTGTGGCCCTCCAGCTGTTTGGGCATTCCACTCCCAGAATTCCTGACAATTTAATAAGTCCATTAGGGCTTCTGGTAATTGGAGGCTCAAATAGCTGGAGGGCCACAGTTTGAAGATGCCTGCTTTATATGCTCAGGCGATTGACTATGTCCTGGCCCCTTAGCCTTTTTGCAGTAAGACTTAGAGCAAGGGTAAACAAACTGTAAAGTATTACACAAAAAGGCTTAATCAGATATATATATCATATATTCAGAATCAGAGCACAAATCATAATAACATCAAGGACATATGTGACGACTTGGCCTTTGAGACCTTGGGGCAGGGTGGACCCTTCTATTTTTGATCCCACCGCTGCCACCAATTAATATGTCACGACCTGACATGGGTTTTGGAGATTATTAATTAAAATAATACCCCCGGTAGTACTGCCACCAACCTAATATTAAAATTAGGATTTTAAATTGTTAAATTAAGATGTTTACTTGGTAGGTTTTTATACCGAGCCGCCCAAAACAACCACACTGTGAGGAACTAAAAGATAGAGAGATGGAGGCTTCTTTAAGTTAACAAATAAAAGAATTTATTACTTAACAAACGGCTATCAATGAGGCACTGATCGTAATGGTTCTACAGAGAGGCAACAATAGCGTACGGTTACTGATAATAATCTGGAGCGTGCGGTTACAGAAAAGTAGTTCACTATGCTTAGATCTTAACAATACTCTAGTCAGTATTGAGCCTTGACTAAAATATAAACCTGTCACCCTATTGTCTGAAAATAGCAGTGAACAGCTGGTTCCTACTAGGGGCTTCTATCCACTAGAAAATCCCCCTGAGTCTTGCCTGACTGAGTTAGCTACCTTGCTAACTCCCAGCCTCAGAACCCACCTTTCCCTCTTTACACTGAGGAGACAAGGTGTTTAGTCTGACTCTACAAAGTCAGCCCTAATGGCTCTAACCTAACTATCAGTGTCACCCCAAACACCCTGGATGTGCCACTATAGTAACAGACTTGTCAGAATCTATGGCTGAGGCTTGGAGGATATTGTCACTCCAACCTCAAACCACGACAGCTAGAGCTGAGATGTCTCTCAATCAAAGCTCTGCCCAAGACTCAGGATCTTTCTGACAAGGTCCCTCCTCTAGTCAGCTCTGCTCCTCCCCTCTGGCACTCAGCCAATCACAGGGCACTCCTATCTCTGAGCAGGATTGACTCTAAGGCCATGCCCCCCCTCTGGCTATGACCTCCCCCTGATGGCTGCTAGCTGCAAATCCCTCACCAAAATGGATGCCAGCTATCTTTCAACAGAAAAACAAAACTACCAAGCAGGCTTTCCACCCACTTAGGACAGGTGAGTCCTTACAACATACCATACCCAACATGGGTGCATGCGTCGTGTCAGCGGATTCAAAATAGTCCCAAGACAAATATTTCCAACGTAAAATCCACTAATTCAAAGTCCACAACACAGTCCATCAAAGTAGTCCCAATTATAGATACAATTCAAAGTCTCTGATCTGTAGGTTGGCGAAAATCCATGTGATGAAGGACACAAACAGGAGAACTGAAATGAGCTCCTCAATAAGGCATTTAGCGAGAGGCCTCATTCAGTTCTCCTGTTTGTGTCCTTCATCACGTGGATTTTTGCCAACCTACAGATCAGAGACTTTGAATTGTATCTATAATTGGGACTACTTTGATGGACTGTGTTGTGGACTTTGAATTAGTGGATTTTACATTGAAAATATTTGTCTTGGGACTATCCTGAATCCGCTGACACGACGCATGCACCCATGTTGGGTATGGTATGTCCTTGATGTTATTATGATTTGTGCTCTGATTCTGTATATATATATGCCTTTTTGTGTAAAACTTTACCCTTAGCCTTTTTAGCAGGACTAATTGGGAGAGGCTCTATGCAGCTTAAAAAACTGTTGATTTTAAAATAATGATTATTTGTTCCTCATCCCTCCCGTCATCATTTATGGGCTTCTAGGGAGAAAAGTGCTGTTTGATTTTCCCAAGATTCATACCACCTTAATGAATTGAATGCTCCCTGTCCATCTGAGAGCAACAACTTGGTAGCCAATTTTGCTGCTTATAGAAGAATGAATCACAACCAGCCTGTGTTTCCAGAGCCTTTAATGATAATGTGAACAGATTACATTTGCAACACTTTATTTTAAGAAACAACATCTAAATTTACTAGAATTGTGTGATTGGCTTTTAGCTTAAATATTAATCACAACTTCTAAAATAAGGAAATGTGAAGAGATGCAGAAGCATAACAGGATAAATGGAGGCTAAACTTAAACTAGAGAAATAAAAGTGAGATTAAAAACACTGTTATCTTATAAATAAGCATTTAAGTATTCTCATCCTCTGGTACAACTGTGTGATGACTTCTGATTCATCTCTATTTGCTGACACTCTGCAACCCTGATTTTAATCCTTTTAAGAAGTTATTTGTGTCTGCACTTATTCAGCATTTTTTTTTTTACATTTACAGGAACAATTTTACTTTAGGTCAGTTTGAATGCATTTTGCTCTAGGTCAGTTTCAAGTACAAATAGCTTTTTAAGATTACTCTGTCAACCGTTATTTATTTTATGTGTGCATGTACTGTAGGTTTGTTTCTTCATTATTGTTTATAGCATCATCTCAGATACTCTGAAACAAAATGCTGGTGCTTCAGATTTGATATTTCTTCAATTTACTGTAACAATCTACTTACCTCCCCCAGCTTCTTTTATTCCTTTCTGTAAGAGAAGGAACAGTTTGGACTGTGTAGTTTGAAAGAGAACTTGGAGAAAGATTCATTCATGCATTTAACCTGAAACATCTGGTTTTATGCCTTAGTATGTCAAGAGTCAGCACATAAGTGTAATGCGATGAAGAGAGAGAAGGAATAGTAAGAACCATGGCAATGCACAATTCACTAGATATGACACTGTGATGGCATTTGGCCAGTTTTAGAATCAAATAATGCTGTGGAATGTGAATGATAGTAAGGCATCTCTCAATCAGAGTAATTAACATTTACAAGGAAAATGTGAGCAACAACCAGTTCCATATCACTATTACCCTCTTCACACACTTTCATGTCTAGCAGAAAAAGGAAGTAATCTTCTTGTCTTTTCTCAGCAAAGTATGAAGTAAATTGACTTAGAATCACTAAAGGTTCCAAAACATTTTTTGTCAGGTCATGGCTGGAATCACTGGGTTGCTGTGAGATTTCTGGGCTGCATGGCCATGTTCCAGAAGCATTCTCTCCTGATGTTTCACCCACATCTATGGCAGGCATCCTCAGAGGTTGTGAGGTCTGTCTGTGTTTGCGAGTTCTCTGTGGTTGGTGTGAATTCTTTCTCATAGAAGGCTGTGTTGCAGGCAGTTGTAAAAACAGTGAGCCCATGGTGTTTTGGAAGTCCTTTTGGCTGCAAGAAATTGTGGGATGGTATCTGTGCCTCTGCACCATAGAAGAAAAGTTAGGGAGCACAGTAGATGTGCTTTCCTGGGCCTTCGGTTTTCCAGTCTCCATTTGTCTTGGAATAGTTTCTCCCCGTAGAGATGTTCAATATGTTGTCAAAGGTTTACATGGGCGGAATTACTGGGTTGCTGTGAGTTTTCCAGGCTGTATGGCCATGTTCCAGAAGCATTCTCTCCTGATGTTTCACCCACATTTATGGCAGGCATCATCAGAGGTTGTGAGGTCTGATGTGGGTGAAACATCAGGAGAGAATGCTTCTGGAACATGGCCATACAGTATGGAAAACTCACAGCAACCCATTTTTGTCCTCTACAGACACAAGAGAAAAAGAATGCTAGAGACTGCAGAATGGAAGACAAGTTCAGACCAAATGCACACGAATTAATGCAAGTTCAGATGAAGTGTAAGTAAGACCAAGAAACAGGATATGAGATGAATACATGCTATGCTTAAACCTTTAGAGCAGGGCCCCTCAAACTTCTAAAACAGAGGGCTGGTTCACAGTCCCCCAGACTATTTGGGGGCTGAACTATAGTTTAGAAAAAATGAACAAATTCCTAAGGCAAAAGATATGAAAGAACAATACAATATTTAAAATTAAGAACAATTTTAACAAATATAAATTTACCAGTATTTTATGTAAAGTGTGGGCCTTCATTTGGCTGAGTCATTTCAGAGTGAGGGTGATCCTAAGTCTAAAGTTTAGGGTGCGGGGGGGGGGGGCTAGTAAATGGCCTTTAAATATCACATCTGACCCCCAGGACATATTTTGGTGACCCCTGTCTTATAGTGACATGCTAGCGGGTAACTAATGCTAAAACTGATGTGTATGTATGCTAACATTGCTGCCTCTAACAGGTAAACCAGGATAACTAATTGGGATTAGGATGGAAATCTTCTTCAGAATTACGGTTTAAAAGGGCTATGCAAAATCTGTACTTTTGACCTGGTTTATGAAGCCAGTGCAACCCCCCCCCCCCAATGAATTAAAACAGCCTTTAACAGAGTTTTTGTCAGACGTTTGTTACTTCTTCCTAAAAATCTTTCCTAAAAATCAGAGGATGAGCAAAACATTCTGAAACATGAAGGGCTTACAGTGATTTTTGTATTTAAAACATTAGGGTTTTTCCCAGGAAACCTCATGATTTTTGCACAAAAATTGCAAATGTATGTCTGCATAGAATAATTGTGTAGCATGGTTAAGGATGTGAGAATATTGACTGAGAATCTTACTGAAATACTTATGAAGAGATCTGTGAAAATAATCCATACTCATATCGAAGGAAGTAATAGTCAGATATTTACAGCCCTGTTATCAGCTTGTCCCAGTTGGCTGTTTTGTCTTACTACGATTTGTTTTTACCAATGCTTTCTTTGAGTAAGCTATCTCTACAAACTTTATGATGCAGACTTTATCAGACAAACCTAGTTAAAAGTGACCATATTTCTTAGTTCATAGGAACTATTGGAAGTTAGTGCTTTTAATTTTCCACTGGTAAGAAGAAGAGGAAGTTTATCTGGGATCACATCCACGCTGCCTTATAATGCAGTTTGAAACTGCATTATATGGTCAGTGCAGACTCATATAGTCCTGTTCAATTCAAATAAACTATATTATATGAATCTTCATTGACCATACAATTCTGATTCAAACTGCATTTATATGGCAGTGTAGATAGGGCCTCTGTCAGCCAAACCATGGTTTAATGTTGTGTCTCCTCAATGTAAGCAAAATAAAATAAGAAACAAATAATAAGGCTTTAAAAAAAGTTTTTGTAATATGAACAAGATGCCGCAATGAGTACCCAGCTACATTATCAACACTTATCTGAAAAGCAGCATTCATTAGTGCTTCAAATTCCTTTATACTGTTTAGATCAAGTATAGTTTAAAAGTAGCCTTTCAATTGCATTTGAATTCCTGCAGGTTTTACCTTTACTATGATGTTTTATTTAAAAGGGGGAGAGAAAGCTTGCTCTATTATCTCTATTACATGTAATCCTTTTATATATAAGAAGAAAGGGAAAGAAAAGAACCTTGACAAAGTAGGCATAGCTAATACATTGGACACCTGTACTCTATGGAAACAGTTAAAATGGCAAATTAAATACCTATACAATTTGTACATCGGAGACAGAGATCGTAGAAGTTGCATGTTAATACATTCCAATAATGACCTCTCACTGTGAGTAGGTTTTTTTTTAATTTGAAAAATGTAAGGTTTGAAATCCTAGTGAAGCCTAATCCTAAGCAAGACAAATCTATCTACAATGAGAGGCGGCTGGGATACAATGAGATTAAACTGCTGGGCTGAGCTCTGTGTGGAGATGCCCTTAAAAAGCATTTAGAAACTGCAGCCACTCTTTTAAGTTCCTGATTTTCCAAACCATACTACATCATTCTAATATTATTTGAAGCAGCTTTTGATATTTTTCAAAGATTCAGATTCTTAACTTATCAAACCCTGGATGGTTTGGGTCCAGGATATTTCAAAGATCTTTTCCTCTTGTATAAACTTACTACTACAGTATTATTATTTCTGAGAACTCTAAATAACAAACCCGATCTAAAATTGACCAAAAACTGATTCATAACTATTGTTGTAATGTGATCCCTGATCAAAGTAGTTCCTAGTAAAAAAAAGTTGGGAACCACCAATCTGCATTGTAAAATTAATGCAATTCAACACCACTTCAATTGTCTTGGCTCAATGTGATGGAATCAAGGGAGTTGTCAACTGGCGAGGCACTAGTACTCTTTGGTGAAGAAGGCTGAATGCCTCATAAAACTACAACTTCCATAATTTCAGAGCATTGAGCCAAGTCAATTAAAGTAGTGTCAAACTACATTAATTCTATAGTGCAGCTGTAAATTGCTTTACTTGTGAGCATCATGTAAATGTACTGTGGAGATTCATTCAATTACTTTTTCTATTTAAAGACTATCTTTTATTTATATGATTTGGAATATTGTTATGCCACAAAACATCCCTGCCCCAGCCATTTAAGTATAGTAAACCTTTAACTATAGCAATCTGGAACAAAACGGTCATCATATATATGTATATGTTGGAAGTTGAGGAAATGACTTTAAAGGGTTTTCATATCAAGTGTTCTTTCATAGAAGATATAGCACATTTATACTCCTTTTCTCAGATCTGACAGATACGTTTATTTACTGTGAATGATGCTTTTAAAATTGCAAGCTAGATTGCTCGGTATTATAGGGAACAGCATTGTATGGTGCAACCAAGCATAAGGAAAACAAATATAATGAAAATAAAGAGCTAGCCAGCTCTGCATTTCACGACTGGTCTAAAATAGGAGGACAAATTTAAGGGGGATGTTGGAAAACTTTGGAAACTAAAATGAGTAAAGAAAATCAATCTGACAATCTAGTTTTTCTACTTTCTTTGAAAACATCAAGGCCTAGTAGGTTATGGTTTTTACATCTGTTCAGCTGTGATGTTATTCGCCCACTTTATTTATTTATTTCAAACATTTGTACCCCGTTCTTCTCAACCCCCAAAAGGGGACTCAGGGTGGCTTATAACTGGCACTTATACAACAACATGATACTCACTGCGAATGAAGCAAAATAAGAACAAGGTTACACAGGGTGAGTAGGCTCTGGGAATGTCTAATTTAGCCCAGCAGTCTCTCTAGGTATAACAATTCAACAGACTTGCATAGCAAATATATAAAGTGTAATTCTAAAACACATATCTCATATTATCAAATACAAATACAAATCGCATAGTGAAACACGGTCAAAACATTACATATAGCGATTGCTGGGAAGATGCTGGAAGGCTGGAAAAGCCTATAGAGTCAATAAAGTCCAAAGTCTCTGGATCCTAAAACTCACGGGTCTCGCCCAACACAAAGGAGGGAGCCGGCGTTTGAACCAGGGGATGGAGTAACTGGAAACACGCCTATGGCTGCAAGTCACGTGGTCAACATGCTTTGTCAGGGCATTCCTGCTTTGGGATACTTCTCCTTGGTACAATGGTAAAGCGGCACCCTGTGTAACCTTGTTCTTATTTGGCTTATAACTGGCACAATTTGATGCCCGCACATACAAACAGCCTAAAACACAACATTACATAATAGGTAAAAACATTAAGTTAAAAGAAAAATCAATTTAAACAATATTAACTAAATAGCCATATTCAAATTTGATTCAGTGACCAACGACTAGTCCAAGGCCTGTCCATAGTCAGTTCTCAAAGACATTGTGATTGCTGTCAGCCTGCTACCCAAATGCCTGGTCTCAAAACCATGTTTGAAGATTTTTCCTTTGATTACCAAACTTTATTTCGATCCATTCACAGATCATAATTTGTTTGAGAAGAACAGAAAACAAAATATGGAGGGCCAGATTATTTCAAATTAACATCAAGAGGTACCATTTGATTCCTGACATCATTGCATTTTTAAAAATCATAAATGAAGTCTTATCCCAAGGTAAGTATTCCATATATGCATATTTATGGAAGAAACACAGTTTTGATGCTACATAGTGCAAAGTTTTACCACTGGCTTTCATCTTTATTTTACTTTGATCATTTTATTTCTTATTTTCTCATTGAACCAATTGATTTTTTAAAAGTGAAATCCATTGGATTGGATCATAAAATGATGGGAAAAAATCCAGTAGAAAGACCCAAAACTCATTAAAAGAAGTGAACATTGGTTTCTTTTGTTGTAAGGTTAATCATATCAGCAGGAAAAACCTAAATGGAATCCTAAATGCACAATGGAGCTATGACAGATGACAACCAGAAGGTAGAGGTAAGAAATGACCAATACAGAAAGCTTTTGTTTCATTTAAATTTCTTTTATGGTTTTCTGAGGATGTCGGAAACAGTCTTCCTGATTTTGCTCACTCCTGAGCCCTACTCCCATTATATGTAGATTTTAAAAATCAAGTTTATATTCAGTTTCCATATAAATTTGACCACATCTGCAGTGTAGTTTCAGACTCCTGATGGGAATTCCATTTAACACCTATTACATTTAATATGCCTTTGAGATCATGTCTACAGGAAATTTAAACAACTTCTAGATTGCCTTTAATGAAAATCAGCCATCAGTGAAGGAATGGTCTGAAGGATTTGTGTGTGAGATTTCCAAAATCTGAAAAACTTACCAAACTCCAGAAATGAAATCAAACTAGATGAAGTTATTTGTTCTGACTCAGTGCTTCAGTTCATCTTACTTTCTTCAAGTGTGGTACTGTTTTGTAAAAATATTGACTGGAATCGCATATTTGATGTACATGTGCATGATGGGGTCATGATGTGTCATGGATAGCATGGAGGAGAGTTTGCTGAGTGATGGCTTTGCCATAGAACCAGAGCCTAGCCAGGAACAGCAACTCCCTTAGCTATATCTGGAAGGAATGACTACTGAGCCTGCTGGACAAATGCAAGAGACTTCTGTTGAGCACGCTGAGGAAGAGTGAAGTGTTCCTGCATTTGTGGAATTAAGGGGAAGAAGTTTCAGCTGAGGAGATCTCCGAGGCTTGCCGAAAAGAAGGCCAACAGTAGGGATCACCTGTGAAAGCAGCATTTAAGGGACTGGAGTATGTTACTTGATTGTGGGCTGCAACTTCAATATCCATGCTATGACCTTGGGACCCTTAACTCTTGTGCATGTTTGAAATCCAGACTGCTCTAGGACATTGGCTCTGAACTTGTGGGCTCAACCTTGTTACTTGGATTTCTGGTAATTGGCTCTTGAACCTGGACCCCTTTGGCTTTCCCTCCTGCTTATCTCCCTTACATTGGTACTTCTGCCATTCATCATCCAGTCCCAATTCAAGGTGCAGGTTCTTATCTACAAAGCTCTGAACGGTTTGGGACCCGCCTACCTGCATGACCGCATTTCTGTCTATGAACCCAGGCAATCTCTTTGATCATCTGGAGAGGCCCTACTCTTGCTCCCGCCGCCTTTGCAGGAGCGATTGGTGGGGACGAGGGAGGGGGCCTTCTCTGTAGTGCCCCCCTTTTCTGGAACTCACTCCCCAAGGATATCAGACAAGCCACATTGGCAGTTTTTAGGAGGAGCCTGAAAATGTGGCTGTTCCAATGTGCCTTCCCAGAATAAAGTAAATACTGCCCTGCTGTGATCAATTCTTTGCAGAAGCACTTTAATTACCTGTTGGGTTGTCTGCCCTACATTATCCTTTAAAACTTTCCTGCTACATTCTACCTCTGTTTGCATCCAGTGTTTATTTATTTTAAAATTTTAATATTTCACATTTGGCCCAGCCAGAATGGTTTTAAATTGTCTGTTATTTCCTATGTGTGAATTATATTGATTGTATTGTTTTATTATTTGCTGTTGTGTTGTTTATTATGTGTCATTGGGCTTGGCCTCATGTAAGCCGCCCGAGTCCCCTTGGGGAGATGGTGGCAGGGTATAAATAAAGTTATTATTATTATTATGTGGATCAATTGGCCAAACCTTGGACTGTTGTACACTCCTGTCTCTGTTTAGAAGTCAAAACACTTGGTATGGTCCTATATAAAGAATCCCTCCATTCCACACCTACCACCAGCAGCAGCAGCGATCTGTTTGCCTTTTGATTGAGAAGTAACTGGCAACCATTTCCACTCCTTCTTCTGAGTGATCTTCAGTGTGACAGGCAGAAACATAATCCTATAGCAATTCCCTCTTGCACAAGTGATTGTTTACATGATAGGGTGGGTTGCCAGCTAATACCCTAGCGGCAGGGAAATAGACCTCTGTCAATCACAGTAGCTGTTTCCTGATAAATGGAGATTGGAAGACTTTTACAGTACCTATAAATCCTTTAAACTAAGGACTATATTGGGAACATGGATGGGTAACCACCTGAGTCCCCATCTGTATGGAACACAATTCAGTTGAACCCAGAGATGTTTGTCCATGTGCTTTTCCCTATAATGCTTCATGACAATAAGTGTGGAAATGAGATGGTGATGTTACTGAACTCATAAATGGAAAATCCAGTATACAGTATATCATTCCAGACTGGAGGACAGACATAAATGACTCTAAACAGTCCAACAGCCTCTTGTTGCAAGAGCTATATTTGAGGAAAATGTGGTAGAACAGAGGGGGAAACAGCCAGTTGTGTGTCACAAATAGTGGATTTAGAAGTTGTTAACAGATGGAAGAGTTAATAAATCTGAGCAATGAAATATGAATCATACAGCTAAGTGGATAAGGGTGATGTGTCTAAGCGTGTAAATACTTGCCCTTAGGACTCTGGTCTCTTGCTCTGCACTTTAATACATCCTTAAGAGCTTTGCTACTTCACAGCGGACCAACAATGATAGTTGTAAAGTGCAAGTGATTATAATATCCTCTGTTAATACAATTTTGTCAGTAAAGGAAGAAAAATACCTGTTATTGGTGTGCAGTTTTTTCAGTCTAGCCTTTTCTGAGGTGAACAGTTAATGCTTTAAGAAATATGACCCCAGAAAGATAATTTTAACATTAAAAAGGGTGGCCAGATTATTCTTCTGATAAAGATTATCTTTGTGAGGCCAACATAATTAAACAGTAATTCATATAAAAGTGTTCTGAGTAATCTTATTAAATATATTTCTAAGCATTAGGAGAGAGTTCTTAATAATTTACTTTAATGCAGAAGAAATTAATGGCACTATTTAAAGGCTCTTTGGCTAACAAATTGTAATTGGCACACACAGCATGTCTCATGACGTGCCAAAAAATTGCCGTGTTAACATACTTTTAATATCCCTATAATATGCTATTATCAAAGAGCTTGTGGAAAATTCCTGGGATTTCTCAGGGGTTTTCAAAGTAATATTAGGAGAAGACGACTCATCAGGTTGGCATCAGCAATGTAATGAGTGAGTGAAGAGTGAGTGACTTAAAGAGGTTTCCATATCACATGCTTATGAGATGCAGCATCACAGCTTCAGCTTTCAGAGGCAGTTAAGTGGTTTCCTGAGAAGGAAGATGTGTTGGATGATGGCAAGATGAAGAGTGAACACTGGAATGCAGTTCTCTTTCTCATGCCTAAACTAGGAGATAGATAATATTAAGGCATCTATTTATGCAAGGGTCATACAAGAAAATTGTGAATAATTACAGTGAAGTTTTGACCAGTGGGGTAAAATGCTGGTCAACATACATTTTGGTGTCTCAAGTGTTAGCCCTGTTTCTGGGCATATTTGACCTGCTGATTCCAAAAATCCCACCAGTTTTCCCCTATCAGTTCCGGTTTTTGAGATACAGAACATATGCCATCTACCATAATGTGATTTTAATAAGGGCTTTAATGTTTGACATGTTTTAATGATTGTTTTAAATATATGGTAATTTTAATATGTATGTATGTTTGCATGACATTGAATCATTGCCTATATATGTAAGAGGCCTTGAGTCCCCTACTGGGTTGAGAAAGGTGGGGTATAAATAGGGTAAATAAATAATAAATACCAGTTGGCATCTACTCACCCATAGAATACAATGCTAACCATATCCAAGAAACAAAAACTGATGTGGTCTATCCAGTACAATTTTCTGCATAACATTTTTGTTGTTGGCCTATGTAATAATTAGAGACAGAATGACTGCTTTTGAAGCATGTGTTGTGTGTCTTTCTGAAACAAGCATATAATTAGAGAAACTTTATGTAAATTGACACAGATTTTTTAAACCTTGGCAAGGATTCACTAGTTTTATATTCATAATGTCAACATATTCCCTAATTTAGGGACCATGAACGTTCCCCATCTCCACTTACTTGGCAGAAGCTACTGCAAATGATTGGGACCTGCTCCCCTGTCACTCAGGAAGCAGACTCATGTAAGCGATTGGGACCCTGATTCTGACCGACATAGCTGAGATGGTTCGTAGGAGGGAGTGGGAATATCAAACAGCTATTTCCACATTGGTTGGGACCCAGTTATTACAGTGACAAACAGCCATTTCCACATTGGTTGTGACCCAGTAAGGCAAGATTGGGCAAGTGTTAGTTCAAGGACTTCATCAGATGGAGCCAGGGAAAATGGAAAAAGCAGGGGAAATACTCTTCTTTGCATTTGGAACCATCTTCTTTGTGTGATGTTCCGTCTTTAAAGAAATGAGAGAATTTACTTATCCCCATCACACAGGATCACCTCAATCATTCACTTAGAAGAGAAAGGGGACATCATTTTTTTCCATGAGCTCCTTTGCTTTTCCCTTCCAATCCCATTACTCAAGGACACAGGAGGCATCATTCTGAAGACACATTTTGGGAGAAAATTGGAGCATCAATGCTCAGTATGAGTCCTTCTATAGGAACACCTATTACTCCACATCACTGCAGTGATTCAACATGGGCAAATTTGACAAATCCCGAGTGCCACATCCCCCGTTCTCCCATTTCCACATACATCAGGAGCTCAGAAGACACGTTCTGTAAACTATATGCAGTTTGAACAAATATATGCAATTTTTAAAGATATCACAAAACAAAAATGACTGTGAAATGTTTGCCTATTACAGCCATTCCTCCACATTTGCAGTTTTGACTTTTATACATTTGATTATTCACAGATTTGATTAAAATGCTCTCTCTCTCAACTTTAGGTCCTGCACTGTGACTTTGTGGTTAATTTCTATTGAAAACACCACTCTTGGAATCTCTAGGTCCTCTAATGTGATCCTAAAGTCAGTTTCCAGTGGCAGTCATGCTGGCAGACTTAGAAATTCTTAGAGGGACATCTCAGGTAAAAATAGCATTTTTAATTTACAGTTTATGTGGAGAGATGACTGTACCTTAAATGATCTACTTTTAAATAGAGATATCTTAAATCCAGATAGAAATTGTGCAGGCTTCGACATGCTAGACTGTAATTCCGAGCATTGCTCCCAAATGGCTGAGCTGATTGGTGGATGCTGGGATTTGTAGCCCAACAACATCCGGAAGGCCATTTGATTTCTATTCTTATATCATCCATTTTTTCCACACCTGTACCCCCAGATATCTTGTCAAATATTATGCAAATATTTTCTCTGGCATTTGTGTGGTTAAAGTTATGTTTTGCAATTGTAGATATCACATCAACAAGTCATTTAGTAGTTAGGGTTTATATTTAAAACTTTTGCTTTTGGAGCATGATGAAGGGATCAATTTTAATTTAAAAGGCTTTTAATGTTAGAAAGAGACTTTTAACATGCACCTTGTGCATGAGAGATAAGTTAAACACAATGTTTTAGACTTTTACTTTTAACAGGTGAAGAAACAGATGGGTTTTTTTTTTAAAAAATCAAGCATAGCCCTTTAGTATTTTGATATTATTTTGAATGATGTTAAGATGAAGGAATGAATATTGTGCAGTTAATCGATGTTATTTGAACACTAAGTGGCAACCTGATTAAAGAAATTAGAGCTAATTAAAGGGGAAATGTTCCTCCCCTAAATTTCATTTCATGCATCTGATAATGTGAGATATGCCACTCAGGGAATGTATTACTTCCATAAAGCCTAGATTTTATGGCTTGTGTATAATGCTTGCAATCATTTGCTTAATATGTTTGTGTATTATTAAACATAACTCATCTTCAACATTATTTTTACTTGGGTAAATGTTGGGTGATTTTTGCAAACAGTCTTCTACTGTTGATATTGTCAGGTTAGGCCTGATTTTATGGCTGATATTAAAGTCAGATTTATTAGCATTTTATTTAAAGTGACAAGCTTGCTAAGCAAAACCATGAGGTCCGAAGACCTGTCTATGGATTCTGAAGTTAGGAAACTAACCCTGAAAACCTGTGCAGATCTGCTTGACACAAATAATACATCCAAGTGAATATTCTTGAATATTGTTGCTGCTGTCTGCTTTCAAGTCATTTCCGATTTATAGAAACCCCCAGGCAACCCCATATTTTTTTTTGGGGGGGGGGGGGGTTTGTTAAGACAGGGTTTGTCATGATCTTCCTCTGAGGCTGACAGTTTGACTTGTCTCAGGACACCCGGTAGGTTTCTGTGACTGAAACCTGCTCTCCAGAGGCTCCAGTTTCAAATGCAGCTTCAAACCAGCCTACTGGCTGTTAGGAATTATGGGAGTTGAAGTCAAAAACCCCTGGAGGGTTGAAGTTTGCCTATTTCTGATGTAGACTGATCTAAATCCTATTCATTTAAGTTGCACCTCTAAGTGTGATTAGGGGCCCATCCAGACATTATATGACTCAACACCATGGGATTTCAAATTATAACAAATTGTATTCAGGCTTACAAATAAGCACAATGTATCAGATACTCATAACAATGTAATAATCTCATAGAAGGCGCAGCTAAACCGAGTGATAATATAAATCTCACTCACGATACTGTCCGTAGCCCTTCGAGTAATAATAGTACTCTAATAGTATAGTTCAGTTCCTTTAACTTCTCTTTGTTTGGTTATATCCAAGACCCGATGGTCAACATAAATTTCAATTATAATCCACGGCCCGTTGGCCTAAACAAATCATAGATAGAAGAAGGCAATTCCTGGGTTTCCGTCAGTTGTCGTGAACTCTGGTATGCAATATCCCACTCCGTTTAGTAGTTATCGCTGGGCAGTCCACCTATGGGTAAATCCATGTCCGGTTACCGACCTGTTTCGAGTATTTCTTTGTCAGGTTGGCCCCAAGTAAATAGAGATGCACTTTAACAATATGTCTGGAATATAAACATATATAATGGTATCCCAAACTCAAAACAGAAAGACATAGTAACATAGGGTAGGAGTATAATCTCGTCACTTACCACTATAAATCATATAATTGCTCAATAGCAACGCTGATATCTCAGCTCACAAATAAAGCGCCTGGATGGCGTAGACCGCAAATCCGGTATAGGCTAAGGCTGGAAAGCTGCTTAAGTACCTCGCAGCGGCGCACAAGAATTCACATACATTAATGGATAGACTCCCAGAACTCCTTAAAGCAGCAGATCTGTTAAACTTAAATTTTCATTAAGGCCAAGAGGTTGCTCGCATTTAATGCAGATTATCCACTTTCGTTCACATTTGAGTTATATGGTTTGAATGTCTGCATGTGGTGGTATTGTCACTTGTTGTAAACCCACAAATTTAAAGTCTGGCATAGATCCATGTGTAGTCTTAAAATGCCTGTACAGGAATGTGTCCTCATTGCCTGTCAAAATTCGGTTTTTATGCTCTCCTAATTTTTTCCTTAGAGATCTTTTCATCATTCCTACATAATATTTTGGGCAAGAACAAAATAATAGGTAAATAGATCTTTCCGACGCGCAGGTGAAGAACTGCTCGAACTTAATTGGTGTGGCCATACCTGCCAGTGTTATTTCTTTCAATGGTGACACAAAATCACACATGTTACAGTGCCCGCATCTGAAAGTCCCCACTCTCAAGTTACTCTTATTAACCTGATTTTTGCTATGGTCCGTTCTTATAAGCCAATCCTTAATATTTTCCGTTCGCTTGAAGGCTGGCATGGGTAATTTTTCCAGGCCCTTGATGTCTGATATCAAGGGCCAATGTTGCTTGACTATGCGAATGACTGGCTTTTCAGAGTATATGTAAGAGGCCATATTAATCTATCTGGGGATTTTTTGATTTTAGGTGTCAATAAATCTTCTCGTTTCATAGAATCTGCCTTCACTTTAGCTTGTACTATAATGTCTTGCGGGTAGCACTTTTTCCTGAAGTTCTCCATAATCCTGTTGGCTTCTAGTTGGTAATTAAAGATACAACGGATTTAATAAAAAAGTGGAAAATATCATAATTCCAGTAGGGACTACCATAGCTACTTTGGACATTACTTCATTGTACACAAATGTACCATTGAATGAAGCTAGAACAGCCATTGAGTACCTGCTTAACCAAAGAATTAAGCCACTACACCCACCGACAGGATTTCTGTTAGAGTGATTTGATTGTATAACAGATTATAATTATTTCAAATTCGAAGAGGAGTTCTATATTCAGAAAGGATGGTTTCTTTGGGAGTTCTTTGTTGAAAAACTTTAAAATCTAAACACAAACACAGGATTGCCATATTTCAGAAGCCCAGTGAAGTGTCTGTGTCTTTTAATATATTATTCTCACTGCTGTTTATGCTCTCATAGTTTTTATTATCACCTCTTTAAGTTTTTCAGAAGAGACTAAAC
The DNA here is from genome assembly GCA_030556195.1 of Anolis apletophallus. Taxonomy (NCBI): domain Eukaryota; kingdom Metazoa; phylum Chordata; class Lepidosauria; order Squamata; family Anolidae; genus Anolis; species Anolis apletophallus. Next base: position 113,208,437 of record JARBWK010000003.1, on the reverse strand, counting down.
AAGAAGAATTAAGATATTAATTACACTGACTTAAATCAATGCCTTTGTTTTGTTTTTTAATCTGTGGTATATCATTTCTAAAAGCCCTAAGAAACTGGTTCTATAACTTCTTTGAAGCAAATTAATATTATGAAGTTGAAGAGAGAGAGAGAGAGAGAGAGAGAGAGAGAGAGAGAGAGGTGTTTCCACTCCAGTACAAATGCACAGCTTTTGAAGGAGTGTAGTAGGATTTAGTCAGTAAGAACTCAGAAAGACACACACACACAGAGACACAAAATTATTTTTGTGTGCATGGAATTCTAAATTGATTTCAATAGATGGCTTGGCCCAACTTACCGGGCCGAGCAGATTGCAGCGCTGGGTATCCTCACCGTGATCATGGATCGGGAGGCCCCCTGGGTGGCGGGAGAATTTCCCACCACCAGAGCCAGCTGGCCAATGGTGGGGCTGGCCCCGCCCTGGCCTGGCTCATAGTTGGGGCCAGCCCTCCCTTCCACCCGGACAGCCTACTTAAGGCTGCCCGAGGCCTACCAGCAGGCACTGGGCCTGCATCAGCTTTTCCACCCACTCTCCCTGCATGTAGCATTGCTTTGCATTTGTTAGCTTATCTTGCTGTTGTTTGGTGTTAATCTTGCTCTGTATTTTGTTAGCTTATCTTGTCTTTGAGTGTTTATCTTGTCACAACTCTGTGTTGGGCGTGTGGCATGGCCCCTGGATTGGGGTAGTGTATCGCCCCTGGTTGGAAGGGGGAATAACACCCGACCCCTGGGGTGCCGAGCTTATGGGAACTGGCAGTGTGCCGGTGGTACCCAAGGATGTAAGTATCCTCGGACAGCAGCGGGCTGTCCAACCCCTGATCCAACCCCAATGGCTGCCAACCCTGGTTCCTGTTATCAATAAATGAGTTGTGGCCATATTTTACTCCAACTACTTGTGTCGGTGTGTTCTTGGTAACATGAGGGGAGGTGTATCACCCATACACACGCAATCAATAAATGCTATTTATTTTATTTATTCATTTAATACATTTATATTCTGCCCTTCTCACCCTGAAGGGGACTCAGGGCGGAGCACAACATGCAAATGGCAAACATTCAATGCCAGGACATGACTTCATTATATGCATATATAAACATTAAAAACATTTGTCTAAACATTAAAATACACTGTTTAAAACCATCTTGATCATTTGTGTCTAATCTAATTGGCCTGGTAAGGTTTTCTATCACTGCTTATTGCACCGTCCCAAAAGCTTGGTCCCACAGCTTGGTCCCACATATGTTAACCCCAATGCAGAATCATCCTGTCAATACACTTTCAAAGCTGAGAAGAAATTCCAAGCCTTGGATTTCTTAATCACAAACAACAAAACTCAGATCTGTGAAAGCCACTTTATGGAAGAACAAATCACAGCCATAGTAATCTGACAAGGGCAGACAGTGACAGTTACTTCACTTTTTTTGTTTAGGTTGAGCTAATACGTAGAACCCATACACACCATAACTAGACAGTTTGCAATAGCTACTTTTGAGGTACAGTTAGATGAGATGATCAAATCTGACAATTGTGTGTGCCATGGAAAAAAGATTTTGTGAAATAATGACAGCCAGCTTGTTTCACATAACTAGGAATGGAACTCATACAATCCAAAATGAAAGGAGGGGGAAAATCCACAGACAATATCACACTTGAAGTAAATACTTAGTTCAGGGAAAAGTTTCCTTCCAAGAAAAGTAAAATAACCTATTTCTTGGTAAAATTAGGATTTAATGTTCAGCAAGGAAATGTAGAAAGAATCCCAGAACTGATGGAGAACAATTAAAGAGTATGACCAAGCCAAATGTATCAATACTTCACAGTCATGTTGTATTCCATTCAAATCGGGGTCTGTCAACATGGGCAACACACCTCAAATTGGGTGAGAAGTCTTCATGTCCCCAATTAAAGAAAAAGCTGGTCAGCATGGTTTTATCTCATATTAGGTATGACTGGGGAATACTCTGGAGATTTGGTCCAATTCGGAAGCAGCCCACTTTACTTAAATTTTGTGGCATGAAGAAAGTGGTATGATACATGCCTATGCAAAATGTTTATTTTTACAATAATTAAATAGAACAGATATTTCTTTGATTTAAAACAAAACTTAAAAGAAAACTTCAGTGAAATTATTGTGGGTAAGATGGGAGATTCTAACCCTTACTATTTGCAAAATGGTTGAGCAGTATTTGTAAGTCTTATCTTTTTTTTTTTAATCATTCCTCATCCCTTACATCATGGGCCTTTTCCAAATCTGGAACAATAGGAGGTCAGGAAGTCTTCACAATGATGGAGAAAAGCACAATCTGAAAACAACTCCCACAAAGCCCTTAGGTGATTTGTAATGTAAGTTTAAATGCAAAAATCCCACTGAAATAAATACTAAAGAATGAGCTGGGAAATGATCTGACTGTTTCATATTCAAACAGCACTAGAGAGTTTACTTTGGCAAAGCACTGAAAGTATGCAAGAAAGTTGAGCAGCTATGGAGAATTTTCTAGCAAGATAGTAGATCACTAAACAAGTATCAGGGAGTACAGACATCTACACTTTAGAATTAATGTGGTTTGGCACCACATTAACTGCCACGACTTAATGCTATGAAATCATGGAAGCTGTCATTTTTATAAGGTCTTTAGCCTTTTTATTAGCATTTTGTCTAACCAAATGACAAATCCCAGGAGTCCACAACAATGAACCACAGCAGTTAAAGTGTTATAAAACTGCATTAATTCAATACTGTGGATAAACTCTGAGTGGACGAGTGGCAAGATTATTAACTTATGTGTTTGAACAGTGTAAATATAATGCAACACCATAGCAGGAAAGGTTGGGGTTCAAGCCGTGACTCTGTGCAGATAAATTACAGTAGACTCTCAGCTAGAAAGACCAAGTAATTAATAATAATAATAATAACAACAACTTTATTTCTAACCCACATCCATCTCCCCGGAGGGGACTCGGAGTGGCTTACATGGGGCTGTGCCCGAACAACACATCATAAAATATCAACAACATAAGAGAACAATAAACATAATAAAAGTAATAAACACAATAAATACATCTGTGAAAACACAACAATACAGGTGAATCTAAAAACATAACAGACAGGGCGGGCCACATGGACATATAGAATATTTTAAAACTCGGAGGAGATAACTGGAGTAGTGTCGAACACAAAGGGTCACATAATTGGTCCAAAAAAGTCAAAGGAATACTGTAATATAAAATAGCTGTTTTTATAATGCACTAAAACTATATTATATTATGTTTATCTTCATTTCTCTTAATTTCTATTGAATTACTTTATTTCAATATAAATATTATTTCAACACAGAATGTATGATATGGTATAGTATGGAATATTTTAATAGTAACTCTCAAGCAACCAGAAACTACATTTATCCAACACTTACCAATCTCCATGGGTGCTGGTTAACTGTGGGCCCATCTACACACATACTGTAAAAACCAGAAGGGTGTGGATTATAAGGGAGTGGGGTGGCTAGAAAATGCACATCCACACAATGTTCAGTTACATGGAAAACATGTGTTAAAAAGTCAGTGAAAAATCCAAAATCAGGAATAAAATGTGCTGCAACTGATCAGTGTATGGATGCTGCAGAAAAGAAATTGGGGATGAACATGAGCAGCACTATTGTAAAAAGTACCACTGCTGGAAAATTTGGATAAAATAACTGAATATGGCAGTCTCAGGAAGGTTAACAAATACCTCCCCCCCCCCCGGGGATATTGCTCCCTTTTTTGAGTGGAATTCCATTGTTGAATCTCATTGAATGTGCTGCTGTAGTTCAGTGCATTTTTCCAAAGGGGGTAAGAAAAAGAATCCCATTCTATTGGATCAATTTGGCATGAGAGGAGCTGTGTGGACTCTGTGGGAACTTTTTGGCAGTTCCAGGGGTGCATGTGAATGCTCTTCAAAGTGGAACTGGAAAATCTACTACATTCTGATCTGGATTATGTGGCTATGTAAAAGCAACCTGCGAGTCTCCTATATATGTGAAAAAGTTAAAGGTGGAAATGATGTGTTCTTCCAGATGGTTAGGGTTATTGGGTGTTGTAGTACCACAGCATCTACAGAACACACACTCCCCACCCTCAATGTAAACAAATACCTGTTGATGTTCCTGATGGAAGTGAGTGTCTATGACAAATACTATAATATGTTTTGATTTCTTTCAGTATAACAATTTTGCATTCCTAGATCAGGGACTGTTGTGTTTTCTCATTTTTATTGTATTATCATGATTTTTATTGCATCATTTTGGGGGGTTTTTTTGCTTTGCAAAATGAAATCTTGATTGGTAAAGTACTGAATAAATTGTAAAATATCCACTCCATACTCAATAGTGGCAAATGGGAATAGAAACAATGAGAAGTGGCAGTCTTCTTTATGGACACTGAAGTCTCATTGATAACAATGGGAATTCAGTATGCATAACTTGGAGCATTACAGCCGAAATTACAGCAGCATATTTGCTAATTGTAATGCTAGGAAAGTATGTTGCTTCTCAAATAAAAGGTGCAATAAAGCTTTGAAAGGAGGAAATGACAGTGAATTATAATGTTAAAAGTAAGTGGAAACGACCTCATTAAAATATTATGACAGTGTTATAAGAGCCAATTTTTTTTCTTTCAAATTAGCTGGTTTGCCTAACTTGAGTATTGTCTTTTCCCTCAAGTCCTTACAATAGACCAATCTTACTCCTGACGAAACTGAAAACATCAGGGATGTGTAACCTCTCTGTAAAGTATAAGCTTTGGAAAAGTATATGTATTGAATTGGCTTGCTTCCAGCGTTTCAAGAGGCTTGATGCTTTTGATAGGAACAATGCTGAATAGCCTAGTAGACAAAAAATGATTTGCTTTCCAGACAAATAAATCCATTTGGGAGGGGGGGAAACAAGGCAAACTTTCTTTGAACAGCTTCCCACAGTGTAAGTAACTATACCATGTCTAATGAAAAGGTCATACTTTTAAGAAAGGATGTACTGAACTACCTTTTAAAAACCTTCTTATCATCCCACAGAAATGGACCACAAGCTCAACAGAAGAAGATGGCACAGTCAGAATAAATTGTCACATAGCCAGCTTCTCTGTCTGAATAGGCTGGGATTTAGCTTTATCACACACCTGAGTAGAGGTCACAGTATTGCAAAGCATAAACATTCTCTTCTAATTTATCTTTAACTCTGGTAGAAGCAAACTCTATTGAAACAGTGAATTAGAACAAGTGAAACAGTGCATTGTGGTGTCTTTCATCAAGTGGACAGGTTTCTGTTGTTGTTTTTGTTATTGTTATACTATTATTACTGTTCCTTTTAGTCAAATAGGTAGGGCTGCCATATCACAACATTTTTGCATTTGATAATGGACACATTATTGAATGATGTATCATGGCTATCAAGGTTCATGGTTCTCAACAATTTGCCTTCCAAAACTGCCAAAACTAATGCCATCACTACACCTTGTGGACACAAATTCTTTTGTTTTAGCATGATAAGAAGTGCATCATTTTTCCGTCTTAAATATTCTACCATTTAGAAGCACAGAAAAACTATTGTTTTTCATACAATTAAAGATAGACAACTTTTTCTTCACATGCAGAATATGCATGAGTCTTACAGGACAATTTCTCCCTATTTATGTCCCCCCATACCCTTAAACTAAACAGCTAGGGCCACAGAAGCTTAGGTACACCAGATGTTTTCTGGATTTTATACATCTTACACGGTACCCATTTTGGGCATTAGCAGGCCCCAATTGTAAGCTTTCATTTTGTAAAAAAAATTACTAATAATAAATCAGATATTTCTAGCCTTTTGTAAATACCCACTATGTTGTTGAAGGCTTTCATGGCTGGAATCACTGGGTTGCTGTGAGTTTTCTGAGCTGTATGGCCATGTTCCAGAAGCATTCTCTCCTGCCGTTTCACCTACATCTATGGCAGGCATCCTCAGAGATTGTAAGGTCTGTTGGAAACTAGGCAAGTGAAGTGTGTATGTGTGTCTGTCTATCTATCTATCTATCTATTTGTGGAATGTCCAGGGTGGGAGAAAGAACTCTTGTCTGTTTGAGGTAGGTGTGAATGTTTCAGTTGGCCACCTTGATTAGCATTCAATGGCCTAGCAGTGTTCAAGGTGTGGCTTCTTACTGCCTGGAGGAATCCTTTGTTGAGAGGTGATTAGCTGTCACAACCTATGAGGATACCTGCTAGGCATGGTTTAGAACCCAAAAATAGGAAATCGAAAATCTAATGGGGGGGGGGGGTTGATTAGTAATAGAATAGAAAGACTTACAAAAAATTTACAAAAATTTCTAAAATGTAATGTAATTACTAACAAAATTCGTTAGTAGTTCATATGCCAGCGCATGCGCATTCCAGATGGTTTTGGCCTACAACTCCCAGAAATCCTACCAGCTGGTAAATTGGCTGGGATTTCTGGGAGTTGTAGGCCAAAACTTGAATAAATCACACTGAATTCTAGATGGGACTCTCCAAATAGGAAGGAGGGAGGGAAAGGAGGGAGGGAGGGGGTATTCTATTCTTGGAAGCAGCAAAAAAGGAGGAGGAGCCCCCCCTCGCTCCTCACTGCCTCTCTCTCACCCCGATCCTGAGGGAGCGAGGGCCCAAGTTTGCCCAGGCTGAGAGGAAAAGGAAGAGGCCTGAGGCTGTGAGGAATGGTGTGAGTTGAAGTCCAAAACACCTGGAGGGCTGAAGTTGGCCCGTGCGATGGGGCAAGACAGAGCAACAGGGAAGAGAAGGGAGGGGGGAGAAGCCACCAGGAAAGAGGAGAGAGCAGAGAAGCATGTGAGAGAGTGCAGGGAGAGAAAGGAGGAGAAGCATGTGTGTGTGTGAAGTTGGCCCATGCGGTGGGGCAAGACAGAGCAACGGGGAAGAGAAGGGAGGGGGGAGAAGCCACCAGGAAAGAGGAGGGGGCAGAGAAGCATGTGAGAGAGTGCAGGGAGAGAAAGGAAGAGAAGCGTGTGTGTGTGTGTGTGAAGTTGGCCCGTGCGGTGGGGCAAGACAGAGCAACGGGGAAGAGAAGGGGGGAAGAAGCCACCAGAAAAGAGGAGGGGGCAGAGAAGCATGTGAGAGAGTGCAGGGAGAGAAAGGAGTAGAAATGTGTGTGTGTGTGTGTGTGTGTGAAGTTGGCCCGTGCGGTGGGGCAAGACAGAGAGTCCCTGCAGAAGACAAGAGCCCGAAAGCCAAGCCCAAGCCGGCCAAGAGCACCAAGGCCAAGATGACCAAGGTGGCGCCCAGAAGGAAGTGAGTCAGCCCGCTCTTCCTCAAGACCCCAAACCACCGCCGCCACGAGGAAGAGAGAGCAGAGGGGGGGAGAGGAGGGAGAAGCGTGGAGGACTACACTTTCCAGAATGCCTAGCAGCAGCGTCACTTCCAGTTCCCCATAGAAATGCGGGAAAAAGAAGAAGATGAATGAAGGCGGGAAGGAAATGAGGGGGAGAAGACAGGGAGAAGTGAGTAGTACAGTAATTAAGAATTAATTACGATCATTACGTAAATTGTTGGCCTCAAGGACCGTAAAAGAAAGTCTACTTCCTGGTTAGCTGCCGTGATGCGTATAAACTAGTAAGTTCCATTACATACGAATCACTTACGATTTCTTTTAATTTTCATAACTTTTTTCTCATGCCTAATACCTGCCATAGATGTGGGCAAAACGTCAGGAGTGAATGTTTCTGGAACATGGCCATACAGCCTAGAAAACTCAAAGCAACCCAGCATATTCCCATTGTTTACTGAGAAATGAGCCTTCTGCTATCTTTAAGTATTTAGCTACTGAGTTAAGTATCACTGTATCATTGACATGTGAACTGACCCTCTCCTGGGTAAAAGTTGTAATTGAGAAGCCTTTTCTATTTGCAGAGAGCAGACTGCCAAAGTACAGTGCAAAGAAATAATGGAGCCAAATCATATGAATGAATAAAGGGAAAATGCAACAGAACACAGTAGCAATGGGTTCTGGTAACTAGTTCCAAATAAGGGCACTGCTTGAATACTCCTTATCCAAAATGTTTTAGACCCAAACAGGCCCATAGCCAGGATTTTGATTTGGGGGTGGGGGTGAGTTTGATTCGGAGGGGCTGAGGATGAGTGAGAGAGGTTCTACCCTAGCAAACCTTTTGTATCATTATCCTGATACCTGCATGCATATATTGAGCATGGCGATCAGATCATGATATGAATAAACATAACAGTTTAAATAATGTATCAGCAAGGCGTTCTCATGGACCACCCTGAGAATTGGGGGGCTGAAGCCCCTCAAGTTCCCCCCCCCCACCGGTTACATGCCTGGACCCAAAGTAGTTTGGATTTTGTAATATCTGCATTTGCTAATACATGTTCAACCTGAAGTTCATTTCCAAAAAGTACTCATAAAATAGTATTACATTTTTATCATATTAAAAAAACAAGATGGATTAAGGATATTAGACAACAAACTCGTCCAAATGTTTCTAGGGGCCAAGGAGGTTTAACCCAATAGACACAAGCCCACTTTATGCTGTGTCTTCCAGCACACCAGCAAAAAAACCCCCAACCTGTTGACCTTTTTGCCTTTTAGCAAAGATCCAGGTGACTTTGAAAGATTTAACACATGTAATGGCCAGTGACAGTACTCAGAGGAAATGTGTGGTGATGGTAGAGGCCTATAGAAAAGAACAGAAACAGTGTTTTGTGGGGCCTGCAGGATGACTCAAAAGGTGTGTTGCCTCCCTGGGCAAACATCTACGATGTAGAGAGGTTAATGAGACATATCAAATTCACTGATTGCTACCCCTTCCTTTTAGTCCATATTTGATCAAGTGCATGGAGTTTTCCCATCATTGGAAGATGTATGCTTATATTTGGGTGGCAGACTGTACTCCCAGAGAATCAGAGAGGGAATTAACATGCAAGAAGTACAAGCATGGATCATTATTTTAACTGGGTCATTACGAATCTGTAGCAGGGTTGCAGTACACTAAAAATATCCTGGCATGGATAAGCTGATTAATAGGTTCAATGTTAAAAAAATAATCAAACAGGAAAAAGAAATAAAAATAGAATATTTTGAAGTTAAAAAATACTATTTTATCTGTATTTCTCTGGGGAAAAAATCTTATTCCCCATCCCTCTGTAATTCTTGATACCAATATTTGCCCTTACTTTTTTCTGCAGTTTTTTTTAATTTGCAGGGCATCCTGGGGCATTCTTACAGTTATGCACCATCATCACTACCACCATGCCTGGACTGCAATAAAATATGTGAAGTGGGTTTGGCTTAAAATTAGTGACTGGCCCAAGGATACACTGAAAGCTCAGGAAATTGAATTTCACATACAGCTCTCCTTTTTGAAGTTTCCAAAAGTGTCATGCCAATGTGATATTTATGTTTGGAGACTATACCCCTGTAAAGGGTATAGGGGAAACTCCACAGTATTTTTCCACATCCCATTGCTGTTTGAAGTCTCGGGATTCTCTCTTTCTTTTCTTCCTTTACTTCCTTCTGTGGAAGTGTATTCCTTTCCCTGGCTGAAAACCTCTCAAGCATAGATTTGTTAAACTTGGTGGCTTTAAAAGTCCAAAACATCTGGAGAATTCAAAGTTGCTGCCTGGAGAATCTCCATTTTTGCTTCTTTTGGTTCCAACCCATAACTGAGGACATGAGTTATTCTAGGGACTTTATCATCTCTAAGTGTCACCTACTAATATTTCCATCATACTTGTGTTAATGCATCTGATGTCACGAAGACTTCTGCCTATAGAGTCCTCCTTCATCAATTCAGAAAGAATGGGAGCTCCAAGCCCTAGTGAGAGAAGACAAATTAAGTGTTTGAATTAAGTGTTTGATGCAGACCCTCAGCAAAAGGCTATGTGCACACAACTGAGAGAAGTGTTTTCTAAAATGTGGGCATAGGTTGAGTGTTGTTGAAAGCTGGCAAGCATGTCCCTGACTGGTTACTGAACGGAAACTTCAGCTGTTGTACATCTTGGATTTATGACTTCTGGACTGGTCGCTGACTCTTTCCTTGAACTTTGTTCTGATTTATGCCTTCTTCATGGAACTGTTACTGTATTTTGTTCTGTGCTTCAGCTTCTGCAGTTCTTTAAGAGCAGCACATCCAAATCCCCAAAAAAAGTCAGCTTCATTTGGTATAACATGCACTAAAGATCTAACAAATTGTCTACCAAGCTCTTGTTTGGTACACTTTTTTGAAGGACCATTCACATAGAAGAGTGAATGCTTCTGTTCAGCATTACCAGACATCAGAGCCAGATGTAGTGGCCTCAGGTTACTGCTGGGAGGATTTGGACTGAACTTTAGAATAATATCCTAATGCTTCTTCTAAAGAGTTCAATAATAAAATTAATTGGAGAATGCGAGCCTCCCTTGCTGGAAGTGTTTAAACAGATGGTGGACAAGGTGACCTAGAGGCATCCCTCCAATTTTCTTGTTTTGTAATCTACAATCCAGGACCATGCATTTAAATATACATGAAAGGATCAGAAACTCATAGATTTTGACCCCTCCATTTCCATTGAGATAGGCACCATATTCAGTGCTGTCTCTGAAAGTATTCAAGAGCCATATAGATAAGAAATAGCTCACTTTGGCTTGTTTTCCCACCACAGCTTTTCCCTGAAGTTGTCTAAGCATGGTGTCTAGTCATGTGGTTTATCTGCATTGTGGAGGAGGTGATAAGCTACTACCCCAGGTATTTTATTTTAATGAAGCTTTGTAAGAGGCAGGCCATTCTGAGATAGTAAAAAGGAGTCAATTTCTCATTATTGTGTTAGGGAGTACATAACTTGCCACTGCTTTTCATTAAATGTTGAACTCTGTTCAAAGAGATCGAGCACTGGAAAATTTGCCCAGTTTTATTCCCATGCCATATACCTTATCTGTTCATTCCTGAAGTCAAATGTGAACACCAGAGAATGGAGTCTAGAAACTGTAATACACATTTAAGACTCAGTAACATTAAGCACCTTGCTCTGATTGAAGTAAATAGTTGTCTGCATTCTTTGGATTCGCAGACATACCTCCTCACTACTTTAGTTCACATCTATTTTTTTCTTTCACCTATGTCTATGAGCTAACAGCGTATGATCCATCTTAATTGGTTTTTCCCAAGGAGATGCCAAGTGATGATGACTTTCCAGTTTCTATGTGGAAAAAAAATCCCTTGCTCTTTTGAGTCTGGATGTACAGCAACCTCTCTCAGAGCTATTATGGATGAGCTACCTATCCTTCCTTTGAGACCATACCGTCTTGTTTTACATTGTTCAGAAAGTGTAACTAGGGAAGGTGCACATATGTTTTTCAGACAGAATGGTTACTTTGTTATTTTTCCCCAGAACATTTTGACACGTGTGACTATGACTAATATTAGTGTTGATACAATGGGAAGTCAGAAATTTGCATCATCTGGGAAGTCAGAAATTTGCATCATCATATTTAGTCATTATCGCTTTGTTTATAAATTGTGGATTTTGGGCCATGATATTTAGCTTAATAGTATTTAGCAGATTTTTGCATCACATCTTTTCACTGTCATTGATTTCTACTGCTATTGTCAGCATTATAGATTTAAGTTTTCACCCTGCATTACCCTTCAGTGATCAATAAGTTACTTCACTGGTAGAATGATTTCTATACTAAGCTTGCTTCCCATAATCTGACCCATGTTCATGGTTTTATGGCATAGAATGACATTTTCCCCCTTAGTGGCTTGAAAGGAGATTATTTATTTTCACTTTCTTCCGTTTCCCACACCATACTGCCCCATGATGTTAGGAGCTTGTTTTATGTTCTCCTAACATGCCTTTCCGTTTTTGCATCTGCACTTTGAATGAGTTACTATACATCCAGAAAATGCTTTTAGTGTCTAGTGCAATTTTATTATTTCCCCCAAATGTGTCTGTAAAGAATAGTGAATCATATCAGTTCTTTGAGAATGTATAGGAAGTATAGCTTTCCTAGTGCTAAACAACATGTTTAGGAAAGCCAGAATAATTTTAATTAAATTTTTAATCATTTCTACTCCTTTGTAGAATATTGGAAAATGGTAAATTATTAAGGAAGAAAACATTTGCTGAATGAATCCAGAGAAATGCTAAACAGTTTTAAGTTCCTCTGATTGTGATCCATATCATATAGCCAAGTGAAAATGCATACTTTGTAAGAGTGTGCTTTGCTGGTAAGTCTGATATAGTTGTTACCCCTTTCCACAGAAGTTGAAGGTTGTCCAAGAATTGGTAACCTTCTTAAGTACAGTCATATCAAATGAATTCACAATAATCAAGGACATGCTAGGCAAAGAAAGGTTCAGAAACTTGATTTCATGAGATATGCCGAGTTCAGACAAAGTGAGTGGGAAAGTTTTTTACTTCATCACACTAGAGAATAAATCTAATTAAAATCTGGTTTCTGCCTCTTGCAGAATTCTAGGGTTTGTAGTTTAGTAAGGCTGTTAAAGGCTCCACCCTGAATTACAAACCCTAAGTTCCTTCCCTTCCTCCTCTCCACTCCTCCTCCTGCATTACCTCCCCTACCTACCTCACTCAAAAGTTATTTTTCCTTTACCTCCCTTGCCCCCCAAAAGCCCTTTCCTCACTCCCAAAAGACTTTGCCCCTGCTTCTCTTGACACCAAAAGCCCTTTTCCCTCACCTTCCTTGCCGCCCAGATTAGGGTTGCCATTTTTTCATATAAGAAATAAGGGACATTTATGGGATTTTTCACAAAAATAAGGGACACTTCATTAAAAACTTGAAACTCAAACATTAGGTAGAAATAGTTTTATTAACAGAATAAGATAATGATGGAAACTCACAAAAGAAACTGACTTACACCCTCTTAACAGTACGTGGTATGTTTCTGCATGCTTTGTCATGCAGAAAAAACATCATTGGAACTACCTTATTTTCTCCATCTGTATTTAGTACTTGACTTTCCTGACTTTAAAAGTGCACTGTCTTAACATTAAAATAAAATTAATTTTATAAGACAGTACATCTTCATGATTATTATGTCAATAGTTAATGGTAAAGTATAGTATGGGATACACAGCATTGTATAGTATTGGGATGCACAGCTAGGCCTATTTTAAGAGTAACTCTCAAGCAACCAGAAACTATCTTTATCCAACATGATCCAACATTCCCCTTGGGTAACAGTTAATTAGTCTGCTGTACTTTGAAAACGTCCTGTATCGCCTCTTCCTTCCAACGGGGACGCAGGCTGCCCTGCGAGTTGGAATCCCCGGGCAGGCATTGCCGTGGAAACCACAGTGCACACCTTCCTCTGGTCAACCCCGCCCAGTCCTTTCCTGCTAGTCAAAAATAAGGGACAGGGCCTGAAAATAAGGGACACAAATTTTAGGGCCAAAATAAGGGACGTCCCTTAGAATAAGGGACATATGGGAACCCTAGCCCAGATACTTTCCCCCTCACCTTTCTTGCTTCCAAAATGGTATTTCCTTCCCACAGCTTCAGAGTGCTTTGAAGGTGCTTTTCCTGCAAGGGAGAAGGCCCCTGGGGTTGCTCCTATTATTATTATTATTATTATTATTATTAAGTCTGGATGGCTATATGTTGGGAGTGCTTTAATTGCATTTTTCCTGCAATGCAGAAGGGAGTTGGACTGAATGGCCCCTGGGATCTTCCACTGAAGTACTGTTAAGTTTATGTTGGTGAAAAAAGTATGCCCATGCCTGATACACACATACGTATGTGTGTATTGAGAGAGAGAGAGAGAGAGAGAGAGAGAGAGAGAGAGAGAGAGAGAGAGAGAGAGAGGAGAGGAGAGGAGAGGAGAGGAGAGTATAATATAATATATAAATATTTATTGGGGGTCCACAAAAACTTTTGCTTCAAAAAGGGCTCTGTGGCTGAACATGCTTGAGAACCCCTATTTTAGAGATTGCAAGTAATACATGTAAGAAACCCATTTTCATTGGCCTTTCTCACACTGACTGTAATCCAGTGCTTTATGTTGATCTTATGGAAGCTTCACTGTCCCTCCAGAGCAGATTTTTTTTACTGATGGAAGCAAGAGGGGACAAGACAAGTAGAGAGAATACATTCTTCATCTTACTTCAGCAACAAGGAGAGTTCGTTCCATTGGGGTGAATTCTATTCATACATGTCTGGCTTTGCCCATATTCATGTAATAAATAACAAACTAAATATCCCATTGAAAGCTGAAAATATATAATCTTGTATTCTCTGAGAACCAAAAAAAAGAAGAAGAAAAAAGAAGAAGCTCAGAAGCTAACTTGCTGGAAGGCATTTAACCATTTCTCCAGGACGATAAATGAATATTGATAATTGTCTGCCAAAACTATTGCTACTTCAAATATTTTTCATTATTATTTATTAAGATTTATTTGATTTATTGGTTGATTCCCGTCTGCATTGGACAATATGGCTGTAATGTTTGTTTCTTTGTTTGAGGTATTTCTAAATCATGACCCAGCCCTCAAGGGCTCCAATATGAAACATGCATTCTTGAATCAATCTCATATCTGCACAATGTAAAATTGTATGAACATTACTTTCCCTCATTTCCCATGAAAGTATTTTTCTAAACAGTAGTCTTTATTTCTGCATCATAATTTTCCATAAAATTAAAGCTACTGTACATAAGAGGTAAGAATTGTTTACTTACAAATACTCCTTCTCTTTTTATCTTTAGCAGATGTATGGACTGAATTAAAATATATGTATGTACTATTTTAAAAAGTATGCATGGCCAATGAACTTTAAATGTGAACAATGAACATCCCAGAGATATATATGATTATATTTTCATATATCTTGCATTACACAATCATTTAACTTGGGTTCTGTTCAATTAGGTTTCAGGGATTAGTAACAGTTAAAAAATTGTCATTGAATTGTTACTAAGATCCTTAATGTTTATACTATGTTGGGAGAACACATTACAGTTCTGAATATGCTATATTGTATGCAGACTCCAGGAGCTTTGGGAAAGATTAATAAATCCTATGGCTTTATGATACAAGCTTCAGTAACTTCCTGTCATTTCCCATCCATTTTCCTAGACCCAAAAAAGTAGAAACAAAACAATATGCATTATTGGCACTAAAATTCAGAAGAGGAGAAAGAGGATGAGGGAAGAACATTTTGCTGGGTCTAGACAGTCAAATTTACACCTCAACTATTATCATTCATACATTCTGTTATTTTTTAATCACACAGATTATAGTAACAGAGTCTTTGTTACGAATATTTATTTCCATGGTTTCTAATAATATAGCAAAACTAAAAAAGAGGAATACATTTTCAATAAACAACACAGGTAAAGCATTTCTTGTCTTTACAGATTTGCTCAAGTAAACAAAAAGGATAAATAAAATTCCAATTCGGCCAAAAATTTGTGAAAGAACCTTAATAAATTTAAACCGGGCTCCTGACAAAGTTAAGCTGAGTACCCAGGAAGGCGGCCCCTCCCGGTTGAAAGTGGTGCTGTTTAATGCCAGGTCAGTCAATGGTAAAGCATCAACAATACAAGATTTAATTATTGAAGAGCAAGCTGACCTGTCTTGTATAACGGAGACCTGGCTGGACGAGGCTGGAGGGGTTAATCTCTCTCAGCTGTGCCCACCGGGTTATTCCGTACAGCACCAAGCAAGACCGGGAGGGGCGAGGAGGGGGAGTCGCAGTGGTCTACAAGGATTCCATCCCCTTGACCAGGTGCCCCATCCCGCAGTCAACCACGTTCGAATGTGTCGGCCTAAGGATTGTCGGGACAGGATAGGGATTTTGCTAGTGTACCGACCACCCCGCTGCACTACAGTCTCCTTACCTGAGTGGCTCAGGCCTGGCCGGAGTGGTCTCAGGCCTGGCCGTGACCAGTCTCAACGGCTCATCGTGCTGGGAGACTTCAGCATTCGTCCATGCCCACCAGTTGTACACGGGGATCTCTATCTGGACCCCCACAACCAGTGGCGAGGTGGCAGGACTTCATGGCCACCATGGCAACCATGGGCCTGTCCCAGTTAATATCAGGTCCCACCCATAGTGCAGGACACACATTAGATCTGGTTTTCTGCCAGGGATGGGATGAAGGTGGCGGAGTGGAGGAACTGACCATCATTCCTTTGCCATGGACCGACCACCACCTTATCAGGTTTAGACTTACTGTGCCTTTCCACCTCCGCAGGGGTGGTGGACCCATTAGAATGGTCTGCCCCAGGAGACTTATGGATCCGAATGGATTCCTGACGGCTCTTGGGGATTTCCCCGCCTCCTTGGTAAGTGGCCCTGTTGAGGCTCTTGTTTCTCTCTGGGATGGGGAGATGACAAGGGATATTGACACGATCGCTCCAGAACGCCCCCTCTTGAGTAACCGAGCTAAACCAGCTCCTTGGTTTACTGAGGAGCTGGCAGCAATGAAGCGAAAAAAGAGGAGGCTAGAGTGCGTGTGGCGTCGGAAGCGGAGCAGATCAGCTCGTGCACGCCTGGTCCCCCTTTTGAGGACTTATGACGGTAGCAACAAAAGCCGCACAAAAAACATCTATTGCAGCCAAGGTGGCCGCCGCGACGAGCCGTCCAGTGGAATTGTTCCGAGTCGTTAGGGGTCTTTTAAATCCACCAAAGTGCGAGATCCCTGACGGCTCGGTGGTGCGCTGTGAAGAATTTGCCAATGCCTTTGCGGAAAAAGTGGCGCTGATCCGTTCCGATTTCGATACCACTTTAACAGCAGTCTCTGAGGATGTCACACGAGCATCTGCTTGTCCATCACTGGACCTCACTCAATTAGTGAACTATCGGCCAGTTTCCAATCTCCCCTATTTGGGCAAAGTCATGGAACGTGTGGTGGCCTCGCAACTCCAGGGGTTCCTGGTAGACACTGATTATCTTGATCCGGCACAGTCTGGCTTTAGGCTGGGACATGGGACTGAAACAGCCTTGGTCGCCTTGGTAGATGATCTACGCCGGGAGCTCGACAGGGGGAGTGTGTCCCTGTTGGTTCTGCTGGACCTCTCAGCGGCTTTCGATACCGTTGACCACGGTATCCTTCTGGGTCGCCTTGCAGACATGGGGCTTGGGGGTACTGCTTTGCAGTGGCTTCAATCCTTCCTGGAAGGTCGTACCCAGAAGGTGTCATTGGGTGACACCTGTTCGGCTCCACAGCCGTTGTTCTGTGGAGTCCCTCAGGGTTCAGTACTGTCCCCGATGTTATTTAACATCTACATGAAACCGCTGGGAGAGATCATTCAGAGTTTCGGAGTAAGGTGTTATCTGTACGCAGATGACATCCAGATCTGTCACTCCTTTCCACCTGTCACTAAGGAGGCTGTCCAGACTTTGAACCGGTGCTTGGCCGCTGTGTCGGACTGGATGAGGGCTAGCAAATTGAAACGTAATCCAGACAAGACAGAGGTCCTCCTAGTCAGTCGCAAGGCTGAACAGGGCATAGGGATACAGCCTGTGTTGGATGGGGTTACACTCCCCCTGAAGACGCAGTTTCGCAGCTTGGGAGTGATCCTGGACTCATCGCTGAGCCTGGAGCCCCAGGTCTCGGTGGTGGCCAGGGGAGCTTTTGCACAGTTAAGACTCGTGCGCCAGCTGTGCCTGTACCTTGGGAAGTCTGATCTGGCTATGGTGGTCCACGCACTGGTCACATCCCGAATAGATTACTGCAACGCACTCTACGTGGGGCTGCCTTTGAAAACAGTTCGGAAACTCCAACTAGTCCAAAGGGTGGCAGCCAGTTTACTAACTGGAGCTACATACAGGGAGCATACCACCCCCCTGTTGTATCAGCTCCACTGGCTGCCTGTCCAATTCCGAACCCAATTCAAAGTGCTGGTTTTGACCTTTAAAGCTCTATATGGTTCTGGCCCAGCTTACCTGTCCGAACGCATCAGCCTCTATGTCCCACCTCGTAATCTAAGGTCATCCGGGGAGGCCCTGCTCTCGCTCCCGCCTAATTTCCAGATGCGGTTGGTGGGGATGAGGGATAGGGCCTTCTCGGCGGTGGCCCCTCGCCTGTGGAATGCGCTCCCTATTGATGTACGATCCACCACATCCCTCCTGGCATTCAGGAAAAAAGTAAAATCCTGGCTGTGGGACCAGGCGTTTGCTCACCAGCACTAGGCAGCATTTTAGGATTGGATTTTAAATAGAAAGTAGATGAAGAGAACCAATGCTTTTATGGACTGAACATGGTTTTAATCTGGAATGAATGTGTGTGATGCTAAGGCAACTGTTTTAATGTATTTTAATGTATTTTAACTGTTGAAGGGGGTTTTTTGGGTTTTATATTGTTATTATGTAGGCATCGAATTGTGCCGTACTGTAAGCCGCACTGAATCCCCCCTCGGGGGTTGAGAAGAGTGGGGTAAACTCCTGAAATAAATAAGAAATAAATAAATAAAATCTTTCTTTTTTTACATTACTGTGCATGAAAACAGTGTGTGAGATGTGCTGATTATCAGAAATACACCTATTCCAAAACACTACACCACTCCAGGAATGTCCAGTATAAGAAAATTAAAATAAATACGAGATACATATTGTAAAGAAAGTGACTTGGCATGTAACACATATGCAATCAGTTCATGTTTTGTAAAAACAGTATTTTGCTAATACAGTCTGTAGTTTTATCATGATAATTATATGATAGTCTAGTTGCACAGTAATTTTTAGGTTTGTTATTTTACCTCTGGAGTGTTTGTGTTTATCCCACAATTATACACTGCAATTATAAACCTTTGAGGAGTGTTTTTTTGTTCTTAATTGTAAAGATGGATATTTTTTATAGTTTTCTTCCGGTAGCAGGAAAAACCAAATTCTCTCCATATTTGCATACAGAAACACCCACAATTAAGAAAACAGCAATTCCAAACAAAAATGTATGAAATATGTGATGCAAGCTTTCAACTATATTTAATAGACTTTATGATCCATTGTTTCCAAGTGCCTACATTAATATCCCTCGATAAAAAGCCAGAAGATGACTGCAAATAGAATTTGTGAACAGTACACATATATACTTGTATACCTAAGAGCAAAAAAAGTTTAAGAAAACTGATGAGTTAATACTTTTGAATTAAAGTAGAAAATGTATAACTTCAAGAAGGTTTATATTATCGATATATTCATTTATATAAGATGTATTATATGTCCTCTCCATTGGTGTCCCCTTGTTGCAGGGGAGAGGCTTGCATACCCCAATGAAGTTGTGAACTATGCTGGCAGTGGCATAGCCACTGGTAGGGCCTCCCATGCCAGACAGGTCACAACCGAAGGGTTTGACAAAGAGCGTCAATGGGTAGGATGGGCTCTCTAGCCTTTTGGCAACCATGCTAAGAGAAGGAAAACTCTAATTTCAAACTCGGGCAGATGGTGCTCGTTTAGCTCTGTAAGGTCAACCATCCAAGAGACGGAAACTCTAATCAAACCTACGACCTGAGGACCTCGCTGCCACTGTCCAAGCTTGCTAGGCCCCGGCAGACAAACCTTTGGTTTAAAGGGTGAGGCCAGTTCTGTGCACGCTGCGCTCCACTAGAAAAATGCCTATAATAATTTATGGAAAAAAGTAAACAATCAAATGTGTAATTGGAAAAAAATGAAAGTGGGATATGTCAAGTAAAATTGAAATTGTCAAAATGATGATTCTCCCAAAATTTCTATTCTTGTTTCAAGTGCTCCCATATAGTATTCCAAGCAAAATTATTAAAAATGGGATACTTCAATAAAAATTTGGATAGAAAGAACAAATAAAAATAGAATTTTCAAATCAATATTTTACTCCCCAGAAGGGAACGGAGGATGGGGTGCACCTAATTTACAAAATTATTTCAATGCCTGTCAGTTAACAAGTTTGATAGAATTAGATCTTGATAATTCGAGGAGATGGGCCAGAATTGAAAAAAAATTAATAGATGGGACCACTGTTTGTGTTTAAAAGGATGGATTGACAATAAAAATTTAACAGAAATTAAAGGGGGACCAATGATCTCATCTCTGGAATGCTGTAAAAAAAAGTGCCAGGCAAACTCCAAATAAACAATGTAGATATACTCCCAGTAGGGTTTCTTGATAATAAAAAGAACAGATATTTGGCAAAGTTATAACAAATTTGAAACAGAATGGAATGAATTTGATAAAAGACCTCTTAAACCCCGTTGGGACAATTAAGGATTGGAAGACGATAAAGTACAGATGTGGTCAATGCAATTGGCTTCTTTGGAATGGATTGAAACAAAGGATCATTAAGTGGAGAAAAAAGAAGGCCCCTTAACAGATTTAGATCAAATTTTAAAATGGGAATAGAAAAGGAGAAAGGCCTGATGGGGTTTATATACAAGAAATTAGTTGGAATACAATACAATTTGAAACAAGCTTTAATAGAAATATGGAAAGAGGACCTAAATAATAATGTTTCAGACACTGAACACTGGATTGACTCAATTAAAAATATTAAGCATATAAATATTAGAGAAACACAAAGGAAAATACTGACTAAATGGTACAGAACCCCAATTAAAATAGCCCACATAACAAAAACTAGCACAACACTATATCGGCGCAGATGTGGGAAAATTGGCTTCTATTTCCACATGTGGTAGGAATGTTACAGAGTACAAGTTTTTTATATAATAAGGTAAAGAAAGAAATGGAAGAATTAATATGGTATATATTGGCCTAGAACAAAAATGATTTTTTCACACAGAAATTAAACAAAAATGAAAATATCAACGCTTGGGGGGAAATTATAAAATACATGATAGTAGCCGCCCAAGCAACTGTGGCCTTGGGGTGGAAAGACCATAGAAAGTGGGAAGTTAAAAAATGGTATGACTATTTAGCAGATTATATGCTTCAGGATTACATGAAAGAAGAGCCAAATACACAACAGGCCGATTTCAGAAGACCTGGGTTCAGAAATTGGAAAGACTGGTAGAAAAAAATCGAAGGAAAAGAAAGATACAAAGGGCTGAACCATTCTCTTTTCATGATTGTTCAATTAAATTAATATCTGAATAATGATAAGTACTGTTCCCTGAGGGTGGGGGAAGAGGGGGGTGTAAAATTGTTATACACAAGGGAAAGGGAAAGATAGGATTGATAAGATCGCTATGGAAACAATATGTGACATGTATTCATTATGTATTTCAACAATTAAAAATGGTGATGGATTGTGATGTTATTCTACCTGTGTCAGCAATAAAAATACTTTAAAAAAAGCTACAGCCCCACCCATCCTCCCAGAGGATACAGACAGAGAGGAGGGGCTTTAACCTCAGTTTCTTTCATCTGTGAAAGCTGCTGCTTTGGAGATTTACAATGGAGGCTGCACAGCTGCTTCTGGACGAGAGAGAGGCAAGGCGCTCCCTCCAGAGGCCCCGTCTCGTGCTTTCTTCTTCCTGCAATGCCCTGCAGGCGAATGAAGCACCGCGAGAGCGAAAGCCAGCAGCAGGAGCGCGTGTGCACGCAGGGTGTGCGTGCGCTGGTGAGGCCCAAAGATCACCTAGAAGAGGGCTGAAGATCTACTAGTAGCTCCCGAGCTACCTAATAAGCACCCCTGATCTAGAGCATGCTCCGCTTCCGAGTGCAGGAGGCGATATGGAAGATGTCCAAAGTGATCATCTCAGGACCATTATCGGTCCTCATCATTTAGAAGCCCCTCATGGGGCTCCATTGCCTCTGCCGGATCTCCCTAATCAGCTGCAAATATTTGACCAACAGGGATGGAGTGCCTTTAGGAAGAAAATGGTCAACTGCATTGTTTGTGTCCCACTCCCCTCGTGATTGGCATTTCCCGCAGCAGGAAGGGTGGTATTATTCGGGCCACCTCAGGCAACTGGTCATGGGGCTCATTCTTTTCCACTGGGGGAGGGCTCCTTCATGTCCACCCAAGGCCTGATGCCTCCTGGGTACCCCCTCCCCCCTTGCCCTTCATGCTTTCTTCATACTTACCAGCAGCTCAGAA
Organism: Anolis apletophallus; assembly: GCA_030556195.1. Lineage (NCBI taxonomy): Eukaryota > Metazoa > Chordata > Lepidosauria > Squamata > Anolidae > Anolis > Anolis apletophallus. Next base: position 113,186,408 of record JARBWK010000003.1, on the reverse strand, counting down.
GTCAGATGTGGACTCTGAGTCATCTGAACGGAGCTCCCATGTCAGTGAGGATGCCCCAGTGCCCCTACCATTCATTGGGGAAGTGCCCACTAATTTTCCTGGTGTGGCTGACTCATACTTTGAACCATCTCAGCACCCATGCCGATTGAAGATCTGCTGTTTTTGGTGTAGCAATAACATATCCCAACACCAACTATGTTTCTCATATATCGTCTTACCTGCTCCAACTTACCAGGTCACAGGAAGTTGCTCCGGCTGCTGTTCCAGCAGTTTTCAGGTGACTTGATATTCTCTTCTAAGTAGATGCCTCTTTGTTGGGATTTTTGATAAAGCCCCCCAAAATGAATTCTGTCATTGTTGAAATTATTTATTTGTTTATTTATTTATTTTATTTATTTCTTGGGCTTCTATGCCGCCACTCCCGGGTGGCTCGGGGCGGCTCACAGGCGAAGGCAGTCTAAGAAGCCCAATCCCAATCCTCTGGACAAGGAAGGGAGAAAAATGGATACCTTAGAAAAGTTCACCTCTCAGCTAGCCTTGTCACCTGCTTGGTTTACTACCAGGTCTACATGGCAGTATACCGGATGTTCCTCTGGGACAAGATGGCCCTATACATGGACTACCTCCCAGAAAAGCAGCAACAGCTTGCCAGGGACTTCCATCAGGAGGCAGTAACACCAGCAAACTTGCAGAAGGATATGGTGAAGCACATAGCAGACATGGCAGAGAAATAGTTCACCTCTGCCATGGCAGTAAAAAGGCATGCCTGGCTCCACTTATCCACATTATCAGAAGAAGGCAAGGCTATAGCAGAAGTCCCAACCATGGATGATATTGTTGCACCCCAGAACAGGAATAACCCTCTGACTTTAAAGCACCACACATTGAGTAGGAAAACAATTCTTTTTTATTGAAGATAGGTAAAAGCAGCAGAGTAAAAATCCAGTAAGATAGAAAGATGAGTAGGTACAGTATTCCAAAGCAGGATTCAGCACAACTCAAAAGCAAAATCCAGACTTTTGTAATCAAATCCAAATAACCAGAAAGCATTAATCCATAGCATGAGTATAATCCTAAGAGGCAAAGAGTCAAACCATTGAACAAGAATTATTTAACATGAATTTTCCAAGCAAGGATTCCATGGAACAAGAACAAGGCTTAGCAGGGGTCTGAAACGATGTTTCATCTTACCATTCTTTACCCTGAAGAGAACTTTATATCCCAACGCCCAGAAATTGGTTTCATTTTCCTTGACTGTCTCTCACTCTTATCTCTTGAAGCCTAGTGGAACAGTAAAAACCCTGGCTGAGCTGTCTATTCTGGCTGAATTTAAGCCATCTATCTATGTGCTCGTTATCTGTCTGCTCATTAATTCTTCCAGGTGTCAAGTTGTTTTCAAACCCCAAATCTTGGGAACTTTCTGGGTCAGGGAGTAAACTATCATCCCTATACCCTGTAGGAACATTCTCATGGGAAACTATACTTTGAATTGGTGTCCCTATGTAATTCCCTGCATTAATATCATTGACCAAACAATCTCCATCTTGACCCTCAGTGACATCATTCCCCACATCAGAAGCACCTTGATCCTGAAACACAAACACAGGCTGAACTCCAACAGATAAAGGCCTCTTCCACCCTGACACTGATACACAGCTTAAGAGCACTCATGAACTATGACAACCAGCAGCACAGAAGTGTTCCCCCTTCAACCCTATTATTCTGCCAGGTCAAGGTGGCCACCAGTGCGAGCCAACTATCATAGGCCTCCATGGACATCATCCTATAGGCTTTGGGCTAGCCAGTCAGCCATTGACCTTGGGAAGGCATAACAAGTCATCCAGGGATGCCAGAAGACTAAGGGAACCCGGTAGATGCCACTTTTAGCAACAACTTTGCCCATTCCTACTGGGGAATTGCCCACCATCCTATCGGGACAGCTCATTAATCTTCCACAGGTTCATATTTCACAGAGACCATGAAGAAGGAAGGATTGTATCCATATTTCTTTGAGTGGTAATCTGTGTAATTTGCACATCCTGACCCCCCCCCCCTTTGTTATGCTTTGGTTCATGGCTGCTGCTTTGAGAATGGAGGCTACAGCCTCTCCTCTCTGGCTATATCCTTTGGGAGGATGGGCAGGACTGTATCCCTTTAACTTCAAGAGCTTTATATAGGAGTTTCAACTCAGCTGCAAAGATGCAAGAAACCACCTCAGGTGCAAATTTCACAGATGACCACTCAAAGAAACATGGTTACAGGCAAGCAACCCTTCCTTTTGTCTGATGAAGTCAGTGGAGTTTTTCTGCCTTTGATATATTTTCTTTATCAAAGGTGATATTCTGTACAGAAATATAGGGAGGTTTTTCTGTGAAAAATCAGTGTTCCCTCTGTGAAGCATAATCTACCAGAATGCTTTAGAAAATTCACTAAAATATTTTAGAGTGTGTAAGGGAAAAAACTGTAAATAAATAATAGACTAAGGAACAATGTATCAGGAATGTCAACTACCAAAATGACTTATTTGCTCTTACCTACAAATAAAAATTCTGGCCAAATCAACCACGAAAATAATTTGCATAAAATAAAAAGCATTGTTTGTTCAGAGCTTGTTTGTTTTAAAAAGAAGTTACTAGGAAGCTTTCTTATAAATGATTTAGTAGTGTTGGGCCAGGGGAAAAAATAGAGAAGAATATTTTTATTTGTCTATCAATATAACAAATATCAAAACAACATCAATTTCCAGCAGTAGCAAAAGCAACCAAAATCTTATGACAATTTAAAAGATGAGTATGGATAGGATTCCACTTCATCAGCCACATGAAATTTTATTATCTCCTAGCCATGTTGTTTATCCAGGCCTGGTAAAGATGCTTTGGGGTTTGGAGGCAAAATTTAGGACCCTTCTAAACTGCCATATAATCCAGAATATCAAGGCAGATAATCCGCATTATCTATTTTGAACTGAATTATCTGAGTCTACACTGCTTTATAATTCAGTTCAAAGCAGATAATCTGGATTTTATACAGCTGTATAGAAGAGGCATTAGTTACACTAGCTATTTATGTAACTGAGTAGGACATGAAAATGGTAATTATATTATATAATCCTGTAGAATGTAGAATGAGTGAATCAATACTCATGGAAGTGATGGTCTTGCATCACTCCCTAGGGCAGGGGTCTTCAAATGAAAGCCAGGGGGCCAGATATAACCTTCCAAGGTAATTTACCCAGCCGTCACTCAGGGTCAACCTAAGTCTGAAATGACTTGAAAGGACACAACAACAACAATCCTATCTCATCAGAGAAAAGCAGGCCCACACTACCCATTGAAATACTAATAAGTTTATATTTGTTAAAATTGTTCTTCATTTTAATTATTGTATTGTTTTAAGTGTTTTTGCACTACAAATAAGATATGTGCAGTGTGCATAGGAATTCATTCATGTTTGTTTTCAAATTATAATCTGGCCCTCCAACAGTTTGAGGGACTGTGACGTGGCCCTCTGTTTAAAAAGTTTGAGGAGCCCTACCCTAGGGTATGGCCTCCAAATCAGACATGTTAAATTCCCACCTTCAAGAAAAGAAGATAGTTCAGCAGCAGGAAGAATGGTATAATAGCACAATGCCTACTGCCTATTGTGTCCTGAGTACCTATTTTCTGAAATCCATACTTGATTCTGGTTGACTGCAAAAGGCTGACTCCCTAACTACTAGGTTTTGCTTTCTGTTGCAATAATCCACTGACAATGTGGAGAGAAATTTACTTTAATCTACTTTTCTTCTAAGCATGGATCTGTGATAGCAGGCAAGTGATGATGGAAAGGATATTTGAAAATATTTGGATCCCAGACTAAAATTGGGCTGTGTGGAAGGGCTATTACTTTGCAAAAGGGAGGAAGGGGTTTTGTGTAAACCCCTGCTCGTCTACAACAACATTTATTTTGAAAAAAAGCTCATTGGAGCAAAAAATTATTGAGTAATCTCTTGTAGTGGGGACTACTAACACTGAGGTAAACAGCGACTTCTGCTGCAATTTCTAGTGTTATTCAAAAACTTTTCTATGAATTATGGGTTATGTAGTATCTCTGTGCCTCTGCAATTCTGGATTCTGTGTTCTGGGGGATCTGGGCCCATAACCTCTTCGGCGTCAGTATTTATGCCACAGCGGAGTAGGCAACAGAAATATAGAAGTTTAATTCCTCATCGGCCCAAAAAACCTCCAGTCTCTGTTCGTGTGAATAATGAAACTCTCATACAATTCACAAGGTAAATATATAACTTTGTATTGAATTGTATTTAACAATAACTGGCAAAACATCGAAAAACAACAGCCTTCACAGCTACCTCTCTAAGCATCTTTTCCTCACAGATATTATAAACGAACTGTCCTCTTCAACGGACAATTCCCAACTGTCAGATCCCAACTGTCATTCCTCAAGATTCCATTTATCAGTCTTGAGACAGCGCCATCTGGTGTCACACTGCAGAAAATACATCTTGTGCTGACTCATGAATTGCCATTCAAAATGCAATAATCTGACAATCACAAGAGTATATTTCCTTACAGTGTCTTTAATTGCACCGATTTAGGTACAGAGTATACCACAATACCCAGTTCATGTAGATCAAGGATGCTGTTTACACTATCAATATAGATCCATCTACTGTACATTGGGTAGGGAACATGTGGTTTTCCAATTGTTATTCCACTTCAGCTCCCATCTTCCTTCACTATCGCCCATACTGACAAGAGCTGTGGAAGCTGCAGCCCAATAGCATCTGAAGAGCATCCTTGTTCATTCCTGATCTAAATCAGTAAATATTTTGCTTTTAAAATTTTTAGTCCTAGGCTGAATATGCATCTTTCAGGCTACAGGTGCTTTGATATTAAAAATGTATTTGCCTAGAACTTAATAACTCTGTTTACAATAATAAGAAGGAAATCTCTGAATAAATGTCATCCCAATTCTTGATACATACAAAGTCAGAGTCATTACAGTGTGAAACCTATACAATGCTAATCAGGTTTTGTTTATTCTCTAAGCATTTTAATGTTTAAAGAGGTCTTGCTTAGTAAATAAGGCTCTTCTGAAGCATCTTGCAATATTCATCTTTTAGTATGCAGATCATTGTATTCTGACATAGCCCAAATCTTATGTATAATGTTGTTGTTTTGTGTGGTATTTTAACAAGGGGTACATAACAGCCTCATTTGCTCTGTTTTTAAAATTAGACTTTAAAATGGGATTTGGGAAACCTTAATGAAATCATGTATTGCTGCTCCCACGCTTCTCAGTAACTGGCTTGGTTGTATTAATGGGGTGTCCAAATGGTTTGTGAAGAAAACAGAAGGATGCCCTCAGGATATCATCAGCAAAGCACGCATGATGGCCCTGTTTGCTCCTTTTGAGATTGGCATGCTGAGTTGAAACTCCTTCTATAAACTTTTTGGTCTTGACTGATTTTTAAAGTCATGCTCATTGTTTCCTTCATCTCAACATGCTCAACTAGCATGTCTTCTGTGATCTCTTGATCTAATCTCTCTTCTAGTCTCTAGGAACATAGCTTGCTGGTGAAGCAATGCTCTCCTCCTGTCACTGCTTTGTTCATTAATAACACTTCAAACTCTGTGATCATCTTCTCAAAATATGCATTGTGAACTAATTTCATTCATGCCAGTAACTACACATTGGAGAATTCCTTTTCTGCTAGAAGCCAAAGAGAGAAGGGGAATGCATAAACATAGTTTCTCAAATCAAATGTTGGGAAAGATTGTTTTTCTGATGACAGATCCATTCTGGATATCTACATATTCAACAGCACAGGGAATACTTACTGGACAGCAGCTGAAAATGATGGAGGAGGTCTGTTATTCTATGAAAAGTATATTTATACCCCTATCCCATGAATGTTTTCTGATGGGAAGAGGAATTGCATCAGGAATATAATTTCTGATTGTTGCATGAAAGATCACTAGCATGAGTGGCATGGAAAAAAATCAATTGACTATATCCCAATTGACAGGAGAACAGAGTCCACCATTGCTCACAGTGGTGGTTGCTTGGTAACAGAAGATAGTGGTGGCAGTAACGTTGGGTCAGTAGATGGTATTTAGCTAAGTATAGGTACCTACTAGCTAAATTTTCTTAGTTAAATAGCTAATTTAGAATCTAAGCCAATATTCTGGCATAAGCATTGTTTGATGCAAAACTGCCAGACAAGAAGTTGTGACCCATTGAGAAGTAACTGTGACTTGAAGTTCAAATCTTACACATTAGGAAAGTTTGGGCTAATGAAGTACAGAAAATAAATCTCTTTTAGTCCACATAGTATGAATATGAAAGTGGATTCAAGTTTATGAGATCTTTTGTCACAAAATATTAAAATAATGACTTCTGTCCAATGAAGCTGATGACATTTTTCAGAACCACCTGCCACCTTCAAGATGAAATGTAGTCCCAAATTAAACCTTAACTTCATCACTGTAACTGCAATGCCAATGGGATTATTGCACTGAGGCTTCATATATTATTAACTAATTAATTAGATTCTAGAATCTATTTGGAAACCCTTTGAAATGAAGCAGTTCTCTTCTGACTTAAAGATAGCTTCATGTGCAGGTGAAGGATTTTGGAAGAAAGTTCTTTAATGGCCTCTCTGGACTCGCTGAAAGTACAGAGTCCTTGGGATTTTTTTGTTTCAAGTGTCTCTGAAAATCACTGCTTTCACATCCAAACATTTTTTGAAATATCTCAGGTTTCCAATTTTAAATTTCTGTTATCCCCAGGATCACAGATCCACCTGAATGTTTCTTTTAAAACTCATTATTTATCCCCTTCTCTTCTTGGAGGATTGTGTTTGGCTTGACTGTAGGTATTTGCCTTGATCATATACTCACTCCTTACTAGAGAAGACCCTCCCCCCCCCCCCACTGCAATTTCAAGAACAACCTATGCCTTTTGTCTGCAAAATAAGAGAAATACTGGATGCACCTGGCATTTTGTTCACTGTTATGATAGGATTTATCACAAGTAGGGGCAGTGGTGATATTGCAAGTGTGAAAACAAGCGGCAGCCCCTAGTGATGTTAAGACAACATTCTCTCTCTCTGAGATTTTTCTCTTACACTGTAAAAAAGGGTCAGGCTGTAAAACCTAGTAACTCTACAGTCATAGGCTATAAGCAGTGCAAACTGGTCCAGGTATTCTGTTGCTACTGAGCAGAGGTGGCTGGATATTATTATTTGCTGACTGAAATCCTGCCTAATCTTTTCATTCTCCTGCTGTAGTGATATGGTATTTTTGCCAGATGCATTCAGTTCAAGCAGGGTTCAATATGAAGTGGTATTGTACATGTAGATGTGCCTTTTACATGGAATTCAGTTGTGCATGCACATTGAAGGTCTTGATTCACTAAGTGTTGCCATTTAACACATGATGCATTTTATGTGTACTTCTTCACATGGAAATTTGTATTGCACAATCCCCATGTAGGATATCAGCTTCTTTTTCCAGCACAAATTGCTAGTGATACAGAAGAATATTTATCATGCATCATTTTCCTGGCAAATGAAAGGATACCACCATTTATGTAACTATTCTGGAAGTTTATCACAGTAGGCACATGACACAATGTGTGTCCCACTGCCAATCTACCTATTTCCAGATTAACCCATCCATTAACCCCATCAATAGCTAGCAGTTCATAGAATCATAGAATAATAGAGTTGGAAGAGACCACATAGGCTATCTAGTCCAGCCCGCTGCCATGCAGGAAATGCACAATGAAAGTACCCCTGACAAATGGCCCCCCGGCCTCTGTTTAAAAGCCAAGAAAGGAGCTTCCATCACACTCTGAGACAGAGAGTTCCTCTGTTGAACAGCTCTTACAGTCAGAAAGTTCTTCCTAATGTTCAGGTGGAACCTTTTTTCTTGTAATTTGAACCCATAAAGACAAGACGGGGTGGTTGCAAAGCAATGAGTATCAAGAAGGATACAAACAAATAGTCAATGAGTAGTAATAAAGTTTATATAAGAGGCAACGTAAGCGTGGAGAGACCCGCAGGCTGCGAATAGCAAATAGCAACAAAAAGCGCCAAGGCGCTGTAAATATTGGAGGCCCCACGGGCTGTAAATAGCAAGCAGAGATAGGAGTTATATGCCAAAGTACTAATAATAGTGTCCAACTTATAGGTGGGTGAAATACCCAAGGTTAGTCCATGATCCAAATAAAGCAATCCAAATGGAGACCACGGATGGAGAGTAGCCAAAGCGGTGGAGAATTGTAATCCAACACCCCGGTTGGGTGTATTTATAATCCACTGGCTGTATAGACAAGCCGGAGAATTGGAGTCCGACACCCCAAGCGGGTGTATTTATAATCCACTGGCTGTATAGTCAGGCCGACGAGTAGAAGTATAGGATCCAAAGCTCGTTTCGACCCAATACGGGTCTTTGTCAAGGCCAGAATTATCCCATCAAATAGTGGTGAAGGTCATGGCTGGACATGCCTAAAGTAAAATACACAGTTCCATTCAGTAATAGTAATAAACATAACATACAGAAGAGAGGACACTAGGTATCCAATGCAACCAGTAATTATCCAAGATAAGTAAGTAACCAAACATATTAGGATAAGTATATAGTACATAGAATCATAGAGCGATAATGCTAAATCATAAGGGTACAATATTAACAACAGCAATATGGTAAATCAGGCGAAAAGGAGGATGCTCACCAAACTAGAGGAAATCACTCAGTAGCAGAGTCCAGGGCGTGTAGCAAAAGGCTATAGGAGTAGGTGAGAATAAGTAGGCAAAGAGGAGTGTGCGTCACAGGTGATGCGATTAATTAGTGGAGTAGGTCAGTGATATGGACCTTTTCGTTTAAACCGGCAGGGGTTTCGCAATTTAAAGACAAAATCCAACGGGTTTCATGGCGGCGAAGGAGGCAATCAACATCAGCATGGGGTGGAGGCTTAATTTTCTCAATGCCGAAGAAGCGTAGGCTATCAGGGCCATGCGCTGTCGATTTAAAGTGATGGTACAGCGGAGAATCCTCCGACAAATTCCTAATCCTCGAACGGTGTTCGAGACTCTAACTCCCATCGTCCGTCGTGTCATCCCTACGTAGACTAGGCCACATGGGCACTGGAGTCCATAAATGCAGGATTCAGACTGGCATGTAAAGAATTCTCTGAACGCGAAGTCGCGGCCCGTTCCAGGTATATAGATTTGTTTGCCGGGAAAAACATAGTCGCACTGTGCGCAATGTCCGCATCGATGTGTCTTGGGAGTAAAGGTGCTCCTCAGGCGGGGGGTACGAATGTCAGAATGCACAACTAAGTCCCTAATGTTCTGGGTGCGCTTATGCGCAATGATGGGTGGTTTAGATAGGCCGGGAATGTCCCTGAGGATGGGCCAATATCTGCACACGATCTGTTTCAAATTGGAAGAGTTCATGGTGAGAGTAAGCGGCCACACGAGACGGTCCCTTGAATTCCTGGGGGTGGAGTGGGATAGTAATTGGGGCCTAGGCACCCGTTGAGCCCTAGCATATGCAGACTGTAAGACTTGATCAGGATAGCCCCTAATGCGCAACTTGTCAATCAAGTGGGAGGCTTCCAGGTGGAAATCGGAGGAGGAGGAGGAATTGCGCTTCAATCGAAGTAATTGTGAAAAAGGGAGATTCCTTTTAAGTGGATGACTATGAAAGCTCTTAAAGTGTAAGAGGGCGTTTTTGTCGGTGGGCTTGTGGTAGCACTTCATATGGAGTTCGCTGTTCTGTACATAGATGTTGAGATCCAAAAAATTGACAGAAACCTCACTGACGCTAAACGTGAAATTAATAAATTCTGCCCAGGAGTTCATCCAAGACTTGAAGGGTTCCATAGGTGTACCTCTCCTCACGAGTAGTATTACATCATCGATGTACCGGCCGTAAAACTTGATCTGGGCTGCCAGTGGGTGCGGATTGGGCCGAAAATCTGGGTTTGCTCCAGGAGTCCATATACAAATTGGCGACGGTAGGCCCGATGGGGCTACCCATGGCCACGCCCCTTGTGAAATCATGGTTGAACATGCAAAGTGTATCCAGACAGCAATCCAGCAGATCCATGGGACGCCGAGCCGTCCACTTTTCCGTGAGTCAGTTTAGCTGATCGGGTTCATCTGGAGACTGCTTAGCGACCAAGCCTGTGGGAACAGGGACCATCCACGTCTAGACCGCAGGAGGAGACTGCCCCACAAGGATGGCTTGGACTGATACGTCCGCGCCTCAGCGCCATTTTCAGAGGGGCAGGGCCACGACCCAAGACCTAGTAGTCAACCTGTCTGACTACATTTGTCCCCTACGGAATTACGACTGCTCGGACTTGGACCCTCCTTCGTATTCACTCCTGATCGGAAGTACCTTGACATTCGCAAGGACCTGGCATCTCTATTCAGAGCTATTCGCCTCAAGGAATTTTTTTCCACCAACACGGACTCTTCTAGTCACACTGTCACATCTTCTAAACTTAGGAATAAGAGCCTTTTCACCCCTTCCCTGGTCTCGAACAACATTCGGATGTTCGAGGACATTGTGCAACAGGAGGCCCTCAACGCCCTCAAGGCCCCTTTACCCAACCACGACCGCAACCTGACCAGATCGGACATTGATGTCCTCAGGGCCTTGGGCAACAATCCTGATTTGACCATCAAGCCCGCGGATAAAGGGGGCGGTCTCGTAGTTTTGAACACCAGGGATTATCTACAAGAGGCATACCGCCAGCTTAATGACCCAAAATATTACAAACCACTCAGTAAAGACCCCACCGCATCTTACCGCGCCACTGTCCATAATACCATCCATTATGGGGAGATGATGGGATATCTCAGCAAACAGCAGTCTCAATTTCTGATCAACCTACATCCACGCATACCGGTCCTATATTTACTCCCTAAGACTCATAAGAATACCACTCCTGTCCCTGGCAGACCAATAGTCTCCTGCAGCGGGGGTCTCTTGCAACCCCTCGCGTTGTATTTGGATTCTTTGTTGCAACCCAAAGTACAGTCCAAGCCAGCCTACATTAGGGACAGCAGAGACCTCATCTGTAAATTGGAACATTTCCCAGTTGATGATGGTGACCTACTGGTGGTATGCGATGTAGGGGCCTTGTATACCAATGTCCCATTGGAGGACGCTAGGCTTGTACTTATGGACACTTTTGATCAGCTACAACCTTTGATTCAGGACATTCCACCTACTTCCTTTCTCATGGATCTGCTGGATTGCTGTCTGGACTACAACTATTTCATGTTCAACCATGATTTCTTCTTGCAAATTTGGGGCGTGGCCATGGGTAGCCCCATCGGGCCTACCGTCGCCAATTTGTATATGGACTCCCTGGAGCAAACCCAGATTTTCGGGCCCAATCCGCACCCACTGGCAGCCCAGATCAAGTTTTACGGCCGGTACATCGATGATGTAATACTACTCGTGAGGAGAGGTACACCTATGGAACCCTTCAAGTCTTGGATGAACTCCTGGGCAGAATTTATTAATTTCACGTTCAGCGTCAGTGAGGCTTCTGTCAATTTTTGGATCTCAACATCTATGTACAGAACAGCGAACTCCATATGAAGTGCTACCACAAGCCCACCGACAAAAACGCCCTCTTACACTTTAAGAGCTTTCATAGTCATCCACTTAAAAGGAATCTCCCTTTTTCACAATTACTTCGATTGAAGCGCAATTCCTCCTCCTCCTCCGATTTCCACCTGGAAGCCTCCCACTTGATTGACAAGTTGCGCATTAGGGGCTATCCTGATCAAGTCTTACAGTCTGCATATGCTAGGGCTCAACGGGTGCCTAGGCCCCAATTACTATCCCACTCCACCCCCAGGAATTCAAGGGACCGTCTCGTGTGGCCGCTTACCCTTACCATGAACTCTTCCAATTTGAAACAGATCGTGTGCAGATATTGGCCCATCCTCAGGGACATTCCCGGCCTATCTAAACCACCTATCATTGCGCATAAGCGCACCCAGAACATTAGGGACTTAGTTGTGCATTCTGACATTCGTACCCCCCGCCTGAGGAGCACCTTTACTCCCAAGACACATCGATGCGGACATTGCGCACAGTGCGACTATGTTTTTCCCGGCAAACAAATCTATATACCTGGAACGGGCCGCGACTTCGCGTTCAGAGAATTCTTTACATGCCAGTCTGAATCCTGCATTTATGGACTCCAGTGCCCATGTGGCCTAGTCTACGTAGGGATGACACGACGGACGATGGGAGTTAGAGTCTCGGAACACCGTTCGAGGATTAGGAATTTGTCGGAGGATTCTCCGCTGTACCATCACTTTAAATCGACAGCGCATGGCCCTGATAGCCTACGCTTCTTCGGCATTGAGAAAATTAAGCCTCCACCCCATGCTGATGTTGATTGCCTCCTTCGCCGCCATGAAACCCGTTGGATTTTGTTTTTAAATTGCGAAACCCCTGCCGGTTTAAACGAAAAGGTCCATATCACTGACCTACTCCACTAATTAATCGCATCACCTGTGACGCACACTCCCTCTTTTGCCTACTTATTCTCACCTACTCCTATAGCCTTTTGCTACACGCCCTGGACTCTGCTACTGAGTGATTTCCTCTAGTTTGGTGAGCATCCTCCTTTTCGCCTGATTTACCATATTGCTGTTGTTAATATTGTACCCTTATGATTTAGCATTATCGCTCTATGATTCTATCTATATACTTATCCTAATATGTTTGGTTACTTACTTATCTTGGATAATTACTGGTTGCATTGGATACCTAGTGTCCTCTCTTCTGTATGTTATGTTTATTACTATTACTGAATGGAACTGTGTATTTTACTTTAGGCATGTCCAGCCATGACCTTCACCACTATTTGATGGGATAATTCTGGCCTTGACAAAGACCCGTATTGGGTCGAAACGAGCTTTGGATCCTATACTTCTACTCGTCGGCCTGACTATACAGCCAGTGGATTATAAATACACCCGCTTGGGGTGTCGGACTCCAATTCTCCGGCTTGTCTATACAGCCAGTGGATTATAAATACACCCAACCGGGGTGTTGGATTACAATTCTCCACCGCTTTGGCTACTCTCCATCCGTGGTCTCCATTTGGATTGCTTTATTTTGGATCATGGACTAACCTTGGGTATTTCACCCACCTATAAGTTGGACACTATTATTGGTACTTTGGCATATAACTCCTATCTCTGCTTGCTATTTACAGCCCGTGGGGCCTCCAATATTTACAGCGCCTTGGCGCTTTTTGTTGCTATTCGCTATTCGCAGCCTGCGGGTCTCTCCACGTTTACGTTGCCTCTCATATAAACTTTATTACTACTCATTGACTATTTGTTTGTATCCTTCCTGATACTCGGAGAGGCTTGCATACCCTAATGAAGTTGTGAGCTATGCTGGCAGTCTCATAATAGCCATCGGTAGGGCCTCCCATGCCAGACAGGTCACAACCAAAGGGTCTGACAAAGAGCGTCAAAGGACAGGATGGGCTCTCTAGCCATTTGGCAACCATCCTAGGAGAAGGAAAACTCTAACTTCAAACCTGGGCAGATGGTGTTCATTTAACCTTTTAAGGTCAACCATCTAAGAGAAGGAAACTAGAACCAAGCCTATGACCTGAGGACCTCGCTGTCACCGTCTCAGCTTGCTAGGCCCTGGCAGATGAACCTTTGGTTTAAAGGGTGAGGTCAGTCCTGTGCACGCTGCACTCCACCAGAAGAGTCCATTGCACAGGCTCGAAGGACACATCCAACCTCCAAATCATCAATGCGCTTGTAGAAAGCGTGGGATGAGTTCTTCCTGAATCTTCATTCGTGAAGAAAAGTCATGTCTCCTCTCAACCTTCTCTTCTGCAGGCTAAACATACACAGCTCTTTAAGATGCTCCTCATAGCACATGGTTCCCAGACCTTTGATTATTTTAGTTGCCTTCCTCTGGACATCTTCCTCTTTGTCAATTTTTTAAAAATGGTGGTGCCCTGAATTGGACACAGTATTCCAGGTGAGGTCTAATCGAAGCAGAATAGTGAGGGACCATTAATTCTCTCAATCTAGACACTATACTCCTTTTGATGCAGCCCCAAATTTCATTGGCTTTTTAAGCTACTGCTTCACACTGTTGACTCATTCTACAATGCTCCCATCACTCAACTATGTTTAACCTTTTTTATTACCTTTGCTGGAAATGTTCAATTGATTAAACATTTGGAGCAGACAGATTTTGCAAGGGTATGTGGAAGTTTGATTGCAGCACCATGATTTGTCACAATTGTATGAATAAAACAATTCTCACCCCTGCGGGTGTGAGAAGAGTGGGGTAGAAATGACGTAAATAAATAACTAGTATAATATAATTACAAAGGTGCCCATTCCAACATCTATGTCAGGGCTAGAATCTCTATGCCTGGGGCCAGAGACAGATCCCAGCCTGCCATGAGCCTACTACTTTTACCTGAGTTGCTGAGTCAGAGAGAGATGACTCAACCATGAACTTTGCTCTATTTCTTTGCAGTTGAATATACTGGGACTATGACCTTTGGTCTAGAAAAGACTCTGGGGTATGATGTAATACCCAGGGAACTCTGGGTAATGCAAAGACTCACTGGGATTGCTGAGTCAGGGTGCAACCCTCTCCAGGCATTGCATGGGGGAGGGATTAGTATATAAGGATTGTGGTGATGGGAAGCGGGTGCTTCAGCTTTATAGGTTTTGTGTCTTCAATAAACTACCACTGGAAGAAGCAGCAGTTCTGTAGCGTCTTTACTGGAAAGCATTGAAGTTCCTGACAGAAGCTGAAGCCCCTGAAACTTTCCCAGGAATGGAGAGGTTTATGCAAGAGGCGACTCGGGGGAGTGAAACTACTGAGCCGAGTTCTCCCACGGAAGTGGAGGTGTTGGGATGCAAAGTTGCGGCTTTGGAGAAGACATTGCAGCGAATGTCCCAGCAGATGTTTAAGAACCAAGATTCTATGTGGGGGCCGCCTGAGGGAGGCGATTTTACGCGTTATTCTTGGATGGACAGTGAGAGGGTTGAAACCCATCCTAGATCTCCTTCGGGAGTGTGGGGGGTTGATGCCCAGTCAGGAGTTCCGCGAGGAGCAGCATATGGTGGTGCCAGGCTGAGAGTGGTGAATGAAGGGGTTTCAGTCCAGCCTAAAGCTGTAGGACTGGGAAGAGGTATTCAGGTGCCCAAGAGGGATGGATCTGGAGGATGGAGATCCCAGCCTGGTGCCCAGATGCCTAGAAGGGATGGATTAGGAGAGTGGAGACCCCAGCCTGGTGCCCAGATGCCCGGAAGAGATGGAGCAGGAGAATGGAGACCCCAATTGGGGGATGATGTTCGTCCAAGGAAGGAGCCGCTCCGTGTGGAGTTTGATGGTGAGGCATGTAAAGTGGCCTTTTTGTGGCGGCAGTTGGCGATCACATGCAAGATTATGGACACTTGTACCCAAGTGAAGGCAGCAGAGTGCGTGCTGTGGGAGCTGTGCTTAAAGGAAGAGCTGCGGACTGGTACGTGCAGTGCCATGATCGACAGGATCCATGTTTGGGGACATTGAGAGGGTTTCTTCGGGCTGTGAAGAACAGATTTCGTGACCCACTGGAGAGAGTAAAGGCCAAAGAAGCTCTGAGGGGGTTAACGCAAGGCAATAAATCTGTAACAGAGTATGCGGAGGAGTTTATGAGCCTTGCGGGCAAGGTAGCGGAGTGGTCTCAAGCAACCCTCCTTGAACTATTTAAAGACGGATTACGACGAGAGTTGTTGGAGTGGTGCCTTCATCGTGGAGACCCTGGTGATGTCGATGGATGGATCCAATTGGCTGGTAACGTAGAAGGTATTCTGGCCAAGTGCTATGGTGGAAGTCGGCAGTAGGACCTACGAGGCGATTTCGGCCAGGGACAAGACGTGTAACCGGAAGCGAGAGCCAGCGGAGTAGTGTTAGCGGAAAGCCAACTGTGGGGAAAGGCTTGTGTTACATTTGCTCTAAGCCGGGACATTATTCCTTCCAATGTCATCTAAGAAAGTTACCGGATACCAAAAATGTGAAAGTTGCCCGAGGTGCCCTGGGTGAAAAGATGGAGAGTGCGGATGGGGTGAGAAAAGGGGCCCCAAGTATTGTTTGTAAAATCGAATTGGAAAAGAAAGGAAAATATCAAACGCATAAAGCATTGGTGGATTGCGGGTGTTCTGAAAACATTATGTGTCCTGGATTAGTTAAGGATTTGAAATGTGAAATTCAGGAATTACCAGCTCCTGTACATTTTGCCCAGTTGGATGGAACTTTTGTGGGAGGAGGGCCCTTTCCATTGGGAACGAAAGGGTTAAAGGGAAAGGTTGATACTTGGGAGGGGAGCTGGATTGTGTAGTGGCTCCTGTTATGGAACATGAAATTATATTGGGATTGCCTTGGCTGAGACAGGCTGATCCAATCATAGATTGGAAAGCAGGTACGTTAGAGTGCCGGCCTGTGGCGAATGGTGGTGTGTATGTGAATGAAGAGAAGAAAGGAGGTGAGCCACAGATTCCTGAGGAATATATTGACTTAGCAGATGTGTTCAACCCTGTATTAGCCGACAATCTGCCCCCAGTCAGGAATGTACAGTGCAAGGTAGAACTGAAAGAAGGGGCAGTACTCCCTAAGCCAAAGATTTATCCTATGTCTGAGAAGGAGAAGGTTACGTTAAGGGAGCAGATAGATGATTATTTAAAGAAAGGGTACATCCAAAGATCGGAATCCCCTATTGCAGCCCCTGTTCTCTTTAGGGAAAAGAAAGATGGGAAATTAAGGTTGTGTATCGACTATAGGGGTCTTAATGCGATAAGTACCATTAATTGTTATCCATTGCCTTTAAAAGGATCTATTAGGGCAATTGGGGAAAGGCAGGTATTTCACAAAGCTGGATATTATAAATGCCTTCCATATGGTGCGGGTGCGAGAATCGGACAGGTGGAAGACTGCTTTTTCGTGTCCCTTGGGGCTGTACGAATGGGTCGTCATGCCTTTTGGTTTGGCCGGGCCCCCCCGGTATATTTATGCAGTTGATTAATGAGGTGCTGCACCCCTTTTGTATAAGGGGTGTATGTTTATTTAGACGACATTGTTGTGGTTTCACAAACCAAAGAGGCGCACGTGCAGTTAGTTCGGGAAGTATTGGAGAGATTGAGACAGGCCAGATTGTTTGTTAAGTTAAGTAAATGTGAATTTAGCAAGAGCGAAATTGACTTCCTGGGATATAGAATTAGTAGAGAGGGTGTGTCCATGGATCCAGGTAAAGTGGCAGATGTGTTGGCTTGGGAAGCTCCTAAAACAAGGAGACAGTTACAGGCTTTTTTGGGGATGGCTAACTTTTATCGGTCTTTTATTTCCGGATTTGCTAATATTGTTTTGCCTCTTACAGAGTTGCTCAAGACAAAAGGTAAGGGTGAGGCTAGGAAGGTGAGGGCGCCTGGTGCCAGGTTGGGTTGGACTGTAGAGTGTCAAAAGGCTTTTGATTCTTTAAAGGTAGCTTTCACTAAAGGTCCTTTGCTTGTGCATCCAGATCCAGCAAAACCCTTTGTGGTACAGAGTGATGCTTCCGCTTGGGCATATGGAGGAGCTTTGTTACAGAAGGACGAGGAAGGGGTGTTGAAACCCTGTGCTTATTTCTCTAAGAAATTTGGGGAGCAGCAAAGGAATTGGCCAGTGTGGGAAAAGGAGGCGTTTGCTATTCGTTATGCTCTGCAGACGTGGAGACACTTTTTGAGGGGGCAGTTCACCCGTTTGAAGTGTTAACTGATCATAAGAATTTGCAATTTCTTAGGGGCCCCAGAAGTTGTCTCCTAAATTGTTACGATGGGCCCAGTATCTGGCTAGGTTTAATTTTGTGTTGAAGCATATAAAGGGTAAGGATAATGTGGTTGCTGATGCATTGTCGCGTTATCCTGCAGTGGGGCCAGATCCTCTTCCAAGTGTGGGGAGAGTGTTCACAAAGGACCAGTGGGGTCTGAGGGTGCAGACACGAGCACAAGCGAAGTTGGAAATAAAGCAGGAGGATGAGGAGCTGGAAGAGTGGGTAAAAGAGTTTCAGAGGTGTTATGAGAAGGATGATTGGTTGAAGGCCCATGAGTTGGAATGTAAAAGGGTCAAGGGATTGTGGATAGTTCGGGAGAAATTGTATGTACCAGCGGAGTTAAGGAATAGGGTGTTGGAGTTGTTCCATGACCACAAGACAGCAGGGCATTGGGGATTTACTAAGACTTTCTTTGCAATCAAAGCCCGATATTGGTGGCCAGGAATGAGGACATCGGTAAAGAATTATGTGAGTAGTTGTGAGGCTTGTGCACGGGGAAGGTACCTACTGCTAAGCCCCAGGATTGATCCAGGTGGTGGCTACTCCGGTGCGGCCATGGACACATATTAGTACCGACTTTGTGGGGAGTTGCCCCTAGTAAAGGATATAGGTATATCTGGACTGTGCTGGACATGTTTTCAAAGCAAGCCCATTTTATACCGTTAACTGGCTTGCCTTCGGCAGAAAAAAATTGGCTAAGTTATATGTGCAGCATATATACCGGTTACATGGGTGTCCAGAGCAGGTGCTTAGCGATAGAGGTGTGCAATTCACGGCGAAATTCTGGGATAGGTTCTTGGAAACCTTAGGAGCAGACCGGAAGTTGACAACTGCTTATCATCCCTGTTGTAATGGGGGAGTTGTGAGGACGCAGAAATCGTTGGGTAGTTATCTAAGAATTTTTGTAAATGCCCAGCAGAGTAATTGGGCAGACTTGTTGCCTTACGCTGAAGTGGCTTATAACGGATCTGTGCACTCATCTACAGGCAGGACTCCATTTTCAATTGTATTTGGCCAAGAGGTTGTTCCACTACCAGTTGGTATAGGAGTGCTGGAGGATGATAAGGAGAAATGGTACAATAGAGCTCGAGAAGAGTGGAAGGAGGTAACTGAGGCGTTGCATAAGGCACAGGGGTTGCACAAGCGATTTGGTGACAAAAACCGACAAGAAGGTGATGTGTATAAGGAAGGGGATTTGGTATGGTTATCCACTCAGAATTTAAAGTTGGGGTTACCTTCTCGAAAATTGGGCCCAAAGTATGTGGGACCATTCAGAGTGGCTGAGCGAGTGAATGAGGTGACGTACCGATTGATATTGCCAAGGGCCTTGAGGAAAATTTATTCTGTGTTTCATTGCAACTTGTTAAAACGATATGTTAACCCAATTATGCCAAAATTTTGAATGTTGCTTTGTCTTCCTCAGGGGGAGGAGGGGAAGGTGGAGGAAGGCGTTATGTCAGGGCTAGAATCTCTATGCCTGGGGCCAGAGACAGATCCCAGCCTGCCATGAGCCTACTACTTTCACCTGAGTTGCTGAGTCAGAGAGAGATGACTCAACCATGAACTTTGCTCTATTTCTTTGCAGTTGAATATACTGGGACTATGACCTTTGGTCTAGATAAGACTCTGGGGTATGATGTAATACCCAGGGAACTCTGGGTAATGCAAAGACTCACTGGGATTGCTGAGTCAGGGTGCAACCCTCTCCAGGCATTGCATGGGGGAGGGATTAGTATATAAGGATTGTGGTGATGGGAAGCGGGTGCTTCAGCTTTATAGGTTTTGTGTCTTCAATAAACTACCACTGGAAGAAGCAGCAGTTCTGTAGCGTCTTTACTGGAAAGCATTGAAGTTCCTGACAATCTATTTATTTATTTATGCCACCAGGAGGAGCTGTCACATTCCTTCATTCTTTTTTGTGTGTATTTCCTGGAGATTTTATGGCCTCGTAAATCAGTTAAATTTAGCCTCCTCACACAAGTGGTACTTAAATTTCCTACTTGACAGATGCAACTGTCTTTCGGGTTGCAAAGGTCGACAGCGAGCGACACAATTGGTCGAGAGCTCACCCTGACCTGGGCAGGGCTCAAACTCATGACCTTCTGGTCAGTAGAGATCTTATGCAGCTGACACCCAGCCAGCTGCACCACATACCCGGTACAATATCTGTTATTGATGATCATGCAACTGCTGTGGAATAGTGGTTTTGTGCAATAAAGTCCTATGTCACAAATCCTCTTTAAACCATGATTGTAGAAATGATATCACTGCTTCCCCCAAAGAATATTGCTGTAATAACTAGTAGACACATAGAGCATTTCTGAATAGGCTAGACATAACTGCAAAGTATGAGGGCAGTTTAAGTTTAATCAGTAACAAGAACACTGAGTTTCATATGTACATATCACTGTAGTACAGTTATAAATTGCTCATATGGAGAGTTAAGAGATAATAAAAATGCAAAGAAATATATATTCTTTAATCTGTGATATACAGAACTGTCCATTTCTATCTTTCACCATCTAAAATAAAGTATTATTGAGCTACTTGCTGAACCCCTACAGCTCCTATGAAAGTGAACTGAAGGCTCATTAAACTGTAGAGAGGAATCTTTTCTTTGAGTTTTATTTTCGGTTTGATTCAATAGTTTCCTCTGCATTTTTATAATCCTAATATAATTGATTTCAATATGACCTGCTGCAAAGGTTCTCAGTGGGTTTAAAATACTGAGACTACTTTTGTTTAGGTATCTAAATATAGCTATAACTACAAGGGAAAATTGAATAGAAAGCAGGGGGGGGGGGGAGGAGGGAGTTAATAACGACTGTGCTAGAAACTCATTATGGAAAAGCTTAAACAATGTCAAAATACAGTCTTCACTTGAAAGCAACTCCCTAAACATGCAGTGGGATTCTCTCATGAGGAAGTGTACATAGGGTTCCAGCCTTGGTCATATACTATACAGTAATTTCTTTTTCTGGATCCTGTCTGTGGTGTCTTTATTCAGACCCTTGAAACAGGTTCTTTGTTCAGACTCTTGAAACATCATAGCTTTTTCTCAAAGAAGACTGATACATTCATAAGATTTCGTTAAATTATCTTCAGCAGCATTTGATTTAATTGCATATTTGGTCAAACTAATTGTATAGTGTTACAGGACCTCGGGGCTAAACCCTTTTTATCATAGTGTTTTATCATCTCGGGCCTCAAAAGCAGATAGCTATATTTGCATATTGAATAAATAATTTGTTCATTATACAAATCATGTAGTGGTTCATGAAAGGATCAGCCACCACTAAAAAGTATTTGAGAAGAATAATCCAAAATCCATGCATCGACCACTATGTTGATGTGTATGTATATTTTGCTATAGCCTCTTCTATTTCATAGACCCTCAGATTTTCCCTGGCAATCATTTGAGGTGTTTGCCATTTTATATTCTATTCTATATTATTTATTTACAATATTTACAATATTTATAATATCCTGATATCCACAGGAAGTTCTGGAACCAAACCTTACAAGATGTCAAGGCCTTACTGTAAAGAACAGTGGCTCAGGTGTCCAAAAATACTTGAAGATTGCAGTAGAATGTCTACATAAGAATGTTCCAATATAAGTAGGCTTTAACTTACATATCCTCACTCAACCTAGAGCAGTGTTTTGATATCTGAAAGATGTCTTGACCTATGGACAGTGCAAAAGAGGCTTCTTTGCCCCCTAAACTAGTTCTTACGCCAAGGCAGGCAACAACCCACCCCAAAAAAAAAAAAACCCCCACCAGGTCTGGGTTCTTCTTCTTACAAAGCAGAAACTCCAGCTCCTTGTGATTACTTCCCCCTGAAAACTCTGGGAGGAGTCTAGTTCTGAGATTCCACTCCAGAGATTGCAGTCCACCCTGGTGCAGCAGAACCTCAACCTAAAACCATTGTACTTTATGGCTCAGCCTGCCTACCTTTGCCTGCATGCTATTTTCCACTTTGAGAGTTTGCTGCCCACTGAGGAAGTTTAGATTGTTTCACTTGTACATTTTTTATTCCTAATAGTGTATGTTTTGCTTCAAGGAGAGAGAGGGAGAGGGAGAGGGGGAGAGGGAGAGGGAGAGGGAGGGAGGGAGAGGGAGGGAGGGAGAGGAGGGAGGGAGAGGGAGAGGGAGAGGGAGAGGGAGAGAGAGGAGAGAGAGAGAGAGAGAGGAGAGGAAGGAAGGAAGGAAGGAGGGAAGGAGGGAAGGAGGGAAGGAGGGACTCTGGAATTACAGTATGAAGAAAATGATGCCAAATCTGTTTCTTCTTGCTTCTGTGCATTGGATGGATTTCATTGAGAGAAGATGTTCATAGCTCATCAGTCATCACTGCCCCCTGGGGTTTCAGATTCAAAAGGATTGATCGGTGTATATGTGGACATTTATATAGCTCTGTATTCCCTCAGTCACAAAAGATTTGCCATTCCTGAATTATTAGTGGCACTGGCAATGAAAGAGAAGTTGTGATTACCCCAGAGATCTGTGATACCTTGTTCACAGTACAATACACCACAATGACCAGACAGTGTTATTTGATTGATAAATGTGATAAGCGGTGAGATGTTAACTGCAATATATGTTCGAGACCTTGGCCTCTTTTTTTCAAGGGATGCTAAGAATGCCTTTGGAGCTGAAGCACCCTTTTAAAACAATAATGTAAACTACCTGAAGAAAATTCAGAATTAAACTGTTAAAAATTAGTTTCATTTTGTTAATAGTGTTTAAATGTTCATCTTTGCAATTAGAATGCCATCCTTCCTGTTCCCTTGAGATTACATAGTCATCATTGATGTGTTTTATTGATATGTTTATTTAATGTGTTCTATTTTAATGTGTTTTTATTGTACTTTTATTTGCTGTGAGCCGTCCCGAGCTGGCGGCCTAGAAGCCCAGGAAATAAAATAAATAAAAAAATAAATCATTCAATATGCCAACCACCGTAATCAATTTCTACACCAAAACCAAACACTTGGGAACACTTTATGAAATTGGATAATCTTTGTTGCACTTATGGATCACAGGCACATTGTTTCAAGTTGTTTTCAAATATTGGGGTTTTGAATACTTAAAAATCTATGATTTCAAAAAGCAGATTCTCCCTCCAGTTATTTTACACCATCATTGTGTCCATAGACACTTCTGACCTCATTACATTAGTAAGCTTCCAATCTTTTGGTAGTAAGCTTTACTTTTACAGTTCTCAAATATAAGACAAGCAGTTGTCTTCCAGGGTTGTACTTTAAGCTTTCCAATCTTGGAAGAACTGGCATTCTATTGGCAAAGCTTTTCAGAGCCTATAGTCATGTTGGCTCCTTCCAACACACACGTGCGTGCGCACACCTACACACACACACATGATATACTGTAATTACAATATTTTAGATATTATTATTATATAGATAACTATATAATATAATGTTACTATTATATATTACTATATAATACAAATTAAATAGATTCATAGAATAGAGTCGGAAGGACTCAGCCATAGTATTGAGGGAGAACAGTTGGGAAGTAATGAGAGAAGGAGGGAAAGAGGGAAGGAATGAAGGAAAGAAAGGGGGAAGGAAGGAGACAAGGAGGGAGGGAAAGAGGGAAAGAAGTAAGGAGGAAAGAAGAGAAGGAAGAAAAAACAAAGGTAGAGAAGGAAGGAAAAAGAGAAGGAAATAAAAATAGTGAAGGAAAGAAAGAGAGGGAAGGAAGGAGAGAAGGAATGAAAGAAAGAGTGAGGGAAGGTAGGAAGGAGAGAGAAAAGGAAGGATGCAATGAAAGAGCAAAGGAAGCGAGGAAAGAAACAGGTAGGAAGAAAGAAGAAGGGGAAAAGAAGGGGAAAAGAGGGAAGGAAGGAGAGAAAGATGGAGGGAAGGTTGGCCACAACAACACGTGGTGGGTACAACTAGTCTTATATAAAAATGGTCAGTAAACTGAACAATGAACAAGCAGCTAGCTACCATCATACCTTATTGCTACCTAATAGACATTGTTAGGTTCAGTCAAAATCTTCGTAATTCAAAATAAATTCAGAAAGATTTGTTTTTTGAAGCGATTTTGAAGTTTGTAAGGAAACCGGAAGTCCCTTTGCCCTTCCGAAACTTTTCCCGCCATTTCTGAGTCAGAAATTATTCAGCATTTCAGGGGGGCACCCATGCCCAAGGGGCGCCTCTGTTGCTAACGCCGGGCGCTTCCCTCTCTCAGCATTGACAAATGCACGAGGAAGAGGCCCTGTGAGCACGTATCCAGGGGCTGTGCTTCACTGGCCCCTGGGTGTGCTCTCTCAGCCCTCTTTTCTCCATGCACTTGCCAAAGCCAGGGCACCTCTCTCTCCCAGTGTTGGAGAGTGAGTGCGGGAAGAGGCCCTGGGAGTGCGCATCCAGGGGCCGTACTTCACCAGTCCCTGGGCATGCACTCTCAGCCCTCTTTCCCCCACGAGTGCACATCCAGGAGCTATGTCAACCTCACTTATGGCAAAGCTACCCCTGGCTAAGTGAAGTGGTTTGCGAATGTGCCTGCCACTGCTTCGCGCCTCCTTCCTTATGCTTCTTCCGTCCTTCCTGGGCCCAGCTGGGGCCCAACAGAGCATCTGGCCTATGCCACACAGCTCTTGAAGGTTGCCTTTGGCCTCCTTCCTTACGCTGGCCTACACTGGGCATGGAGGATGCAGTGGGCACAGCGGAGGAGGACTTACAGCAACCTGCCTGCCTTCCTGCCTGCCTAAACTTTCTGGGCCAAGAGGTGGAAATTATTAATTATTATTATTATTATTATTATTATTATTATGGCTGGGTGTCCATCTGTCAGGGGTGCTTTGATTGTGCTTTCCCTCCATGAAGGCAGAAGGGTTATTATTATTATTATTATTATTATTGAGGCTGGGGACCATCTGGAGTCTGGGCAAGCATTTAAACCAGCGTGGATGAATTTCCTCCCTTTGCTCCCCCCCTATTTCTGGAGTAAAACAACTACTTTCAAAGTAAAGACCACCCAATGAAACAGGAAATAACACTGTTAAACCATTACTCAGTCAGTCAGTCAGTCACGTTTATTGAGTAACCGTCAGGTCATTTCAAATAAAAGCTCCAACAGCAGTATACAAGATAAGGATAAAATCAGTACCTAATGTACAAGGCAAACAATGTAACACATTAAAAACGAAACTTATTGCAATTGTCCATTACTCAGAATTCAGAAGTCTCTGAAGTTTCTGAAAGTTTGTAACTTTTTTTCTGTGAAAATCAGAATTTGTTTCCAAATCGAACCACCAGCACCCCCTAGACCTGAAACAAGTTTTGAACCAATTTTTTTTATGGATCAACCAAGCCTACTGCCTATGTTGACTAAGGGGGATGGCAACCACAGTCTAATAATATCTGTGGGCTATATGTGCTGCACTAGGTTTTGGTAAAGCAATGAATATCATTTTCATACCATAAACAACCTTAAAACCTAATTCCCAACAAACAACAAAAGTAATTTTAAGAATAGCAGTTAGTTAAGACCCTTCTCTAGACACATTCCAGCTTGTTGACATCTCCCTTCAATTGTGGTGCCCAGAATCAGACAGAGTATCCCAGGTGTAGATAATCCAGTTCAAAGCAGATATTGTGGATTATCTACCTTGATGTTTTGGGTTATATGGCTGTGTGGAAAGGCCCAGAGTTTTCTCAGAAAAGGCCTTTCTGAAATGGACTAAAATAATTGAGATCCAAAGAATCCAAGGTTAGTGTGTGTTGGTGTTCAACAGAGGCCACATCTCTGCTTCTTTCAATGCTCTAGATCAGGAGTTCTCAAACTTTTTCAAGCTGTCGAGCCCTTTTCAAAGCAAATGTTTCTCATGGATCCCAAGAAATGTTTATATATATTATAGTATTATATTATACTATATATAATGTGTGTGTGTGTAGTGTGTGTGCTTTTAGTGGCAAGGGAAACAATGAAAAAAAATGGTGGCAAGGATGGAGGGGGAGGAGAAAGAAAGAGGGCACAAAGTTTGGAGGGGGGAGGGGGAAGGAGGAAACCAGAGAGCTCCTTAGTATGCTTCACAGAGCCCCAAGGGCTCCATGGTGCAACTTTGAGAACCACTGCTCTAGATACACCTCCCCCCCCCCAAAAAAAGGTATTTACTACTTTGCAGATTCATTACCACCTGGGATGACAAGGGTTAAGAATGCAAGTGACTAGTCACAGTTCTTGAAGGATTCTATGCATCCAGAGCCAACAAGGTGAAATGAATGTTATTGACATTGAAAATGTTCTATGCACACAGTATAAAAATAATGCACACTGGTAAAATAAAAAAATAATTCTGAAAATGGAAAATATATCAACACTGAACTCCACAACCAGATCAGCTTAACTTTAGGCACTCAAAGTCTATATTATAATGTCAGGTAAATATTTCAAGTCATTTGCCAATTCTGACCACCACCATCTATCTTGGCAAGTAAGCAGGACATACAGTGAACAGCCCATCTGCTGTAGTAAAACAACAACAACAAAAACAGTATAATTGACAATCTGCCACAGTTTAACCCATCAAGTTTGTGACCTATCAAGCTGAATGCAGCTGATGAGCCAAGAATTAGGATGCCTCATGAAGACCTTGAAAACTTGCCATACTTTGTTCCGTTTTTGTTTGCTGCTGGTCTGTGACAGCAAAATTGAAGTGCAAAAGAGCCAGAACTATTTATGCAACTTCATTGTTTACATTCAAAACGTATATCACTTGTTTTAAAGGCAGACAAAACATGCTTATATAAGCAAATATTCCATCTCTACTAGCCCTCCAGCTGCCACTGTGGGAAAGGATCTATTCTGTATTGCTGAAAACAGCTAGTACGTTCTAGATATCTCTTGCCTCTAGTTTTTGTGCTTGCCAAAAGGCATCCATCAGTGATAGTTCCTTACTGCATAGTTTATTGCAGGCTTCCTTTCACTTCACATTTCATACTCAGCTACAAAGTACTCTACTTTTTCAATAAACAGTTTGAGATAGCAAACCCAACAGAAAAAATGTTTTTTCTTCATGAAATTAGCCAATTTCTCAAATTGATACAATTTACAATGACATGTGCTGTGTTTCATTATATTTGAAGGTGTCTGTCTATTCTGCCGCATTTATAATTTGCTTCATGCTAACGTTTTAGTAAGAAATCATAGAAATTTAAATCTGTATTTATGTCTTCAAATCAGATGTCATGGTTATGTTACAAGATGTTTAATTGTTTTTCATTGATCAACAGCAGGTTTATAACCTAATTAAAAGCAGAAACAAAGACATATAATATTCCAGTGCTAGAAGTCTTCAAGTCAAATTATAGTAGCTTGAATCCTTTGTTACAAAGGAGAACACAAAAATACTAGGTGGTGAAAGAAGGCTAGAGGAATGAGATAACAACCAGGATGTTTTTCTTTTCTAGACCTCACCTCTTCAGAAATGATATGATGAAGCATACTGGGGGGAAATGGTGAACAGTACCTCAAACGGTGCATAGAGATGAACTAATGGCAAAAATAAAAAGGGAAAAACTATAGGTTGGATATAACAGTTTCTTCTTGTTTATTTGTTCAGTCGCTTCCAACTCTTTGTGATCTCATGGACCAGCCCATGCCAGAGCTCCCTGTCGGCCGTGGCCACCCCCAGCTCCTTCAAAGTCAAGCCAGTCACTTTAAGGATACCATCCATCTTGCCCTTGGTCTGCCCCTCTTCCTTTTTCCTTCCTTTGTCTTCTCCAAGCTTACCTGTCTTCTCATTATGTGGCTAAAGTACTTGGATAATCTGCCAGTTATCCAACAATAATTTGTTACAGGGATCTGTTATCTCCTTGACTAAAAGGGATGAGAAAAGAGAGTAGCCAAGAGAGTCAACTCTTTCCTGAATGCCAACCCTCAAAGAATCCATAGTAATAGAAGCACAAATGCCCTGCCCAAGTTACCAGGCAGACTGGAAGTATTCTGCTCACTGCCTGTGACCCCTGCTGTTGTTAAGTGGCATCCTTGATCCAAGACCCAAGACCCAAGTTGTGGCCATTGGTTATCCCAACCCCTTGTATTTGTCTCTTCTTGTGAGTTCCTGGTGGGGAGAGCTTGGTCGCCACTGGCTATGCAACTACAATATATACGACAGATTAGTAATGGAACCATCAAGGCTAAGAACACATGAGCATGGTCAATGAACCTTTCTAGGTCAACCGATGGAAATGTTTAGTGAAAATTAAATTGACACACAAGAGGAAATCAATATAGCTTCACTAAAGATAGATCTTGACTCACTAATTCTTTGAAATATATGACTGTTTTCAACAGACTCAAATTCCTGTTTAGGTGGGACTCATGTTTGCACTTTTGGAGAACCAAGGGTGATCCTTTTTTTAAGGAGACCAGTTTAACTGTCCACAAGTTGACTGAAATATCTGGGAAAATGAGGGACACATTGGCCAAATATTGGCAGTATTCAGTATCCTAAGCTTTCTTGAAGCAATACTTTGTCTCTAACTACCTTCTTTGATTTTTATGGTCCTACCCCAACTGCCAGTTATCACAGATTTCCTGTAAATTGAAACTTATTTCCTGTAATTTTACCCATTAAAGAAATTGTCCCCACTCTTCTATCCCTTTCAGCTTTTCTGCAGCAACTCAACATGGTCTTCTGGACCAAACATTTGACTTGGACCTTGGGACTCAGTTGTGGAGGCCCACTGACAATCTTTTAGCTTAAGAGGAAGGTGATAGCAAACCTCCTCTCTTAAACCGAGAGAGCCATAGGATAGTTTTTATAAGGCATAATCAACATAAGACACAGAACAAAAACCTTAGGAACTCATCATTTGCCTTGTTGTTTATTCTTAATGTATGCTTTTTCTTCATGCAATTTTGACTTGGAGGTGTGTTGCTGGCATTGGACAGGATCCAGTTTTGGAGTAGCAGATAGACCTATGTATTATTCAGTTTATTTTCCATAAGGACCCTGGAATGTGTGCTCAATTAGGTGCATGTTCAAGTGCCAACCTGGCTCCCTTATTTTGTAGGAGAACCACACATCAACATCATACCAAAACTTGAGCTCACCACTACTCTGAAATCCCAACAGTTGGGCATCATCCAATAAATGGGGGTGGACAGGATTGACAGTCAGTAGATGGGGCTGTGTACATATACTGGATCAGCATGCAGATGGGATGGACATTGTTTTTGCTGTGTGCAGTTTCAAATTCACCTAGAACTATGCAATAAGTTTTGACCATGCTTGACCACTTTCAAACTATCCAGTTTTGTCGACTCCCCTTTTCTTTCTGGCAGCCATCATCTTTAAGGGCATAAGGATAATATGGTACTCACTGTGTAATTGGGCTTTCATAACGCTCCCTCCAATGAATCTGAATGTTTGAAGATATGGGGAGATAAAAGGAAGCAGTTCTTTACAAAGTGCAAAGTAGAACTGTAAAATTTGCTATCACACGGCATAGAGATGGCCTTGAGTGGTTTAAAAGGAAGTTAGACAAATTCAAAGAGGGTTACCAATGGCAGGTTATCATCTTGACAAAGACTTGTCAAGATGGACTTGTCAGGATGGGTGGAATAAAGATCACTTCTTTTTGATTATTCAGGCACTCAAATGTTGTACCTTTCCTCTCATTTCCAAAAAGAGAAGAAATGGGTGCTTTCTGATTGCTTCTATCTGTTCAAGCATTTGGACAATCCACATCAACCAGTATGACTTCCCTATCATATTTTTGTAATAGCTGCTTTCTGGAGACCTGACTGATGAGAGTTTCCAAGAATATGTCAGTGTCAATAGTGACCTGTCAAGCAACCATACTTTTTAACCTGCAGACACATTAAAAAAAGAAGAAAGGTTTCTTGAAAAGCCTATTTTGCACACAAATGGGAAGTTTTTGAAGTCTGCCTGGAGTCAGTCCAAATGATGCTGAAATCTTTTACTGTATCAGCTATAAAAATAAACTTAGATTGCTATTTCCTATAGGCCTTGTTATAGTATCACAGCTTGGGCTACAGCTAAAGCTCTATTAGAAACATATTCTCAGTGGAATTTTGGTTATGGAATGCTCCCACCTGAGCAAAGCAAATTCCCTTCCTCTATAGCTCTTTTCAAATCTAGAAATGCTTCTACAGAAAAATATAAAAGGGTGGTCTAAAAAAGGTAAAGGTTTTCCCCTAACATTGAGTCCAGTTGTGTCCGACTCTGGGATGTGGTACTCATCTCCATTTCAAAGCCAAAGAGCCAGCATTGTTCGTAGACACCTCCAAGGTCATGTGGCCGGCATAACTACATGGAGCCCCGTTACCTTCCTGCTAGAGTGTTACGTATTAATCTACTCATATTTGTATGTTTTTGAACTGCTAGGTTGACAGAAGCTGGGGCTAACAGCGGAAGCTCATGTCGCTCCCCAGATTTGAACCTGTGACCTTTTGGTCAACAAGCTCAGCAACTCAGCGGTTTAACCCACTGCCCCACCAGGGACTCCAAGAAGTGGTCTAGAAGAGTAAATATGTATGTGCCCCCCTTGCTTCCTTCAGATCTTTACAGAACAGAATTTTGAATCCAGTTCTTTACATAACATATTCTATTTTATTCTATTTTTATATGCAAAACTACAAATCCTTCTCATTCTTAATCAAACCAAAAACAATATACTGTAAAATATGATCAATATTATTTGGATTATGAGATGAAGATTATATTGAGCAATGAGATACTACTATTACCCATTTACTCATTTGACTTACCACCTCATCACACAGGGGTTTTTTTTTTGCCCCTTACCACGCTGGGGCTCCTCTTCAGCCACAAATCCAGATGCACCCCATCAAATGATGCAGGCCTAGGCCCTGTCCCATCAGTGAGTGAAGTGTTGCAGTAAGCTTCTGCACCACCAAGGTGAGTCTCCTATCTTTTTAGTACGTCCAATGGAGCTATGCGCTGATTCTATGCTTTCCCCCTGTCTGATTGAGGAAGCACCAATGTGCCAACATACCTTGCCACGTTTTCCACTGTCCGATGTGAGAAGTGACAGGGTACCAACACACCTTGCAGCAATTCTGCTATGTTTCCCCCATGTGATAGGGGAAGAAAAAAGAGTGCATGGCTTAACGCAAATCGCCACTCGCACCTTCTATTTTGCCAGTAATCGCCAACAAAATGGGACAGTATGGAGGGGGGGGTGAGCTCATCAGTGTGATGAAGTCCTTAATAATATCCACATTCACAGGCTAGCATCCTGTTGGTTAGTCTTAGCCAGAGCAGACCTAGGGTTATGATATTTTTTAAAGTAACAAAAAGAACAGATTTACAAACTAACTTCTTCAAGCTAACAATAGCAATGCTGAATCTAAAAGAAACACTGACCCTCTTGGTGCTCCTTTGAGGAGCAGTACCAAAGAGCTCCTGCCACCGCAATTTCCCTGCCCAGGTGTTGAAAAAGTCCAGAAGAGACAGCCTGGCAGAAAGAATAGAGGGGGATAATGTTTCATCAGGTATGGTCTAACCCAGGACTGCACAACTTGTGACCCTCCAGGTGTTTTGGACTTCAGCTTCCAGAATTCCTGACCATTGGACAAGTTGGCTAAGGTTTCTGGAAATAGAAGTCCCAAGCACCTGGAGGGCCACAGATTGTGTAGGCCTTTTTTAATCTGCCACCTTTCATCAATCTATTCAGAGAAGGGGATGGTTTCTTTTTATATATATAAACTCATGTTTTTGAGATCAATTTTGACTAAAATTTCTAAACATGGGTATGTAGTTTCAAAAGAAACACAAACGTTCGAAATTTCACACAAAGTTTCAGCAAAAACAAAACAAAAACAAAAGGGAAGGAATGGAAATAAAATCACTCCCTCCTATTTTTTTTAGGACTTTCACATGAACTATAGACCAAGAACACATTCATTGTTTTCAGAGCAAGGGACCCAGAGAGATTAAGTGCATCCTTTTCCTTTGCAATTCTTGCAACAACAAAAAGGTCATACATCTACTTATTTGAAATCTGGAAGCCTTTACTTGTTTAAAGAAGACAGCTATTCTTCCAATTTGCATTTTAAAATATAAACAAGATAAGATGTTATGGTCAATTTGTATGTAAATCAGAAGAGATATATTTTAAAGTGTAATTCCACACACACACGTGTGTGTGTGTGTAATTCCATATGTGTGTGTGTGTGTGTGTGTATTACTTCACGAACGAAGATTCTTAGGAAGGACTCATCCCACGCTTTTTACAAGCGCGTTGATGACTAAAAAAGCCAATCCAAGATAGGCAAGCCCAGTTGCAGAAAGCACAGCAAAAAGTCTCCTTGGGTGATTTTAGTACTTTGCCTCAGGTGTTTGTTCCTCCTGACACTTTTGGGAAGCCTTCCAAATGCACTATAAGCCTTTGCTAATCTGTGATCTATCTCTTTATCAATCTTGGCATCTGAAGAGATTATGCTTTCCAGGTAGGTGAACTGCTGAACAGACTTAAGCACAGATTTGCCTATGCTGACGTGGGGATGATGGTGTTCTTCCTGTGGTGCAGGCTGTTAGAGGACTTCCGTTTTCTTCAGGCTGAATTCCAGCCCAAACAGCTCTGCAGCTGTTGCAAAGCAGGATGTTAGGCGCTGCAGAGCTGCTTCTCAATGGGCAACAAGGGCAGCATCGTCTGCAAAAGGCAGCTCACGGACTAGATAGTTTAGAGTCTTAGTGCAAACCCTCAGACGGCTTAAGTTGAACATGCTGCCATCAGTACGATAGCGTATATATATGCCATCTTCTTCGAGATCTGCCATAGCCCTTTGGAGCATCATGCTGAAGAAGATTGTAAATAGGGTTGGTGCAAGAGCACAACCTTGCTTCACTCCATTAGTGATTAGTGATTATATATATATATATGTGTGTGTGTGTGTGTGTGTGTGTGTGTAACACACAAATGCACACCTGCTTTGGATAGCACAGAGAAGGGTTAACACCCCTGCAGTGTTTGTTTTGCTGTCTCTGCCCATGCTCAGAAGATTTCACTTCACCTTCTGTCCCAATAATTATTGGATTTTGAAAAAAAAAGTCTTGTTGTGGAAACAAGGATTAGTGATAAAGCTTCAATGGAGATACCTTTCTCTATGATAACTCTTTCAGGAGTGAATTTCCCTTCTGAGAGATAGATTTCTCTCCCTTCTTGTTATCTTACCCCTGTTCTTAACTATGAGTCGTCTGTAGTTGGATGTTTGTAACTCAGGCACAGCCTATATAAAGGTGTGTAGAAAAAGAGAAGAAATTTATGTTTCTGCAACTTTTTAGATATAATCCAACTCTAAGGATCTACTCAAGATGTCATTTTCATCTCGTTCTGGTAAAATAAACACTGATTTTTCATGCTAGCCAATGAAAAGTATTTATCTTTCTGAATCCTGGTTCAAAGTATCTGAATTGAAAAATACATTGAAATTCTAATTGAAAAATACAGAAGAAGGCTATTTCTCCAAACCCTAAATCGTGGTCTGAACCGATTCTCTGTGTTTGTGGTTCTTTCCTATGATTTCTTCTTTGGTCCATACACAGGGCCAGCAGACATAACTAGTGCAAGAACAAAAGGTAAAATGGGACAAGAGTAAGTCTAGAAGGATATATATTTTTCCTTGCCTATATTATTCTAAACAACATACTGTTGTTTAGAATAATATGCTCAAAGAGCACTGTAAAATCTACTCTGTGTGTGTGTGTGTGTGTGTGTGTGTAGAGAGAGAGAGAGAGAGAGAGAGAGAGAGAGAGAGAGAGTGAAATACTACCTGTCTTACATGGAATGGTTTCACATTTATAACTTCAAAGTAATACTATCTGTCACTGTTAGCTCATGTGTTCAGGAAGGTATCATTTTTAATATAACGTGAGATTTACTAATAAGACATCAACTGAACATAGCACACTGTCAAACTCCAATCAAATTAGTGAATCCTGTATCACATTAATTAATTAGTTTATTAATAGAATAGAAGTTTGGTAATATGATACAAAATTAGATAGCATGGTAAGGAAAAATTACTAAAACAATGAGCTGTCAATTTTTATTATAAAAGTAAAAAGGGTTTTTTTGTTGTTAACAATATAAAAAACTTCTGTCAAATAATAAGATATTTAAGGAGTTCTCATTTTGCTAAATTCATTTTCTGAGCCTGGCTGTCTTATTTATTTATTTATATATTTATTTATTTATTTATTTATGCGTGTATACTGCTCCATCCCAAAGGCTCGGGGTGGTTCACAACATCACCACATCTAATAAAATGGTAAAAAGAACAATTTAACAATAGGCAATAGGACAATAGTTTCCCCCTTAGCAAATTACTATAGCATAGATTTCTTGGGGCATTTAGTATTAAAGGCCTGACTGAAGAGTGTTGTTTTACAGGCTCTTCGGAAAGCCGAGAGCTCCATCAGGGCCCAGACATCATCTGGTAAAGCATTTCAGAGTATGGGGGCTGCTACAGAGAAGGCTCTCTTTCGAGTCAAAGACAGGTTCTGATGGAAGGCGCCTCTAATAGATTGTGATCTTTGGACCGTAGTGATCTCTGAGGAACATAAGGGGAGAGACGGTCCCTCAAGTACACAGGCCCAAGACCATATAGGGCCTTAAAGGTTAATATCAACACTTTAAATGTGATCCGGTACTCCACTGGAAGCCAATGCAGCTGCTTCAAGATGGGGGTTATGTGGCATCGAGCCAGGGCTCCGGCGAGCAAGCGAGCTGCAGCATTCTGAACCAGCTTAAGTTTCCGGATCACAGACAGAGGAATGCCCAAGTAGAGGGCATTGCAGGAGTCCAGTCTCGAGATTATTGTTGCCTGGATCACAGTGGGCAAGTTGCCCCCGGAGAGGTAGAGTGCCAGCTGCCTAGCCTGTTGCAGATGGAAAAATGCAGATCTGCTGACTGTAGAGACCTGGGCCTCCATGGTCAGTAGCATTCGCACCCCTAGGCTCTTTACCAAGGACGATGGGCAGAGTGCCTCGCCATCCAGGGTAGGCAATCGGCACACCCCCCCTCCCCCCTGTCGGGCAACCCAGCCATAATATCTCAGTCTTCAATGGATTCATCTTAAACCGGCTAGCCCGCAGCCATCCAGTCACAGCTTCCAAGTACAGATGGAAATTATCAGGTACAGAGTCTGGCCTGCCCCCCATCCTCAGCACAAGCTTGGTGTCATCAGTGTACTGATGGCACTCCAGATCAAAGCTACACACCAGCCTGGCCAGTGGTTGCATGTAGATGTTAAATAATAGAGGGCAGAGAATGGCCCTCTGGAGCACCCCGCAAGTAAGGGGAAGCCTTTCGGAGACCACTCCACCCCTCTCCACCCGTTGTCCCTGGTTCTGGAGGAAGGAGGCTACCCATTGAAGGGCAGTCCCCCTCACTCCTGTTATCTCTAAATTAATACAATTTCTTTACCTTGCCAAACAAAACCAGTAATACTTGCAAAGTTTCTTGTAACTAACTATCAGTCAGCCAATACTGAAAATGGTGGGGATGATGCAAGGCACACAGTGTATAAAAGAACTATCTTAAGGGCCAGTACATGCACTGTAATATCAGCCTGGAACCATGTTTATGCTCCTTTTCATGGCATAAATACCTGTGCTTAAACTGTGGGTGGAAAAGATATGAGGCAAAAAAGAAAAGAGGCAAAGGAAGACTTGATATTGTATCAACAACAAGAATGCCCAACATATAACACTGTGAGAATATAATTCCCATTCATGTATCTTCCCTCTTCTTTCCTTCCCCTGCACACCACTGACTGTATTCCATATTTTCTTCATATAATACTCAAGCAAAGATATGGGTGAGTTTAGGTGAAGGGGAAACTTCTTCACTTGCAGATCCTTGTTCCATACCTAAACTAGAGAGTTTTTTTTCTACATTTCATAGAATCAAAGAAACAGAGTTGGATGAGTCCACAAGGGCCACACTCTGCCACACTCTAGGGGAGCGTATTTGAGTCCTTTTTTTCAAAATCCGAAAGTTCCTAGATTTCAAGAAAAAAGCAAATGTTATTTTTGAAAGAAAGAAATATAAACAAGACAGATAAAGAATTGAAATTAAATTATCTCTGTTCACCAACTTATTCAGAATAAATATAGATAATCTTTAAGGCTGTGGAAAGTCCTTATTCTTAAATTAAGTTACTCTTAAATTACACACACACACACACACACACACACACAGAGTGTTCTATGATCAGCCTGTACTGCCACTAGGCATCACTGAATACAATCACAATATTTGTCATTTGAAAACCACATCAAATGAACTTAGGGTTGGAATACATTGTTAGATCAGATTAGTTCTTCCTGCAGACTGCATTCAACTTCTCTCACTTATGTTCTTTATATAATAAAATGGGATGCTAAAACTCAGTTTTTAATTAACATCTTCTCTTGTTTCCAAATGGAAAGACATCTGAATTTGTTTAATGCTTGTTCCCAACTTGACAATTATTTGGAACATGGTGTGAGCTTTCCTACCTATTGTTGAAAGTAATTTTAAAGTTGCATTAATTGTGTGTTGCAGTAATGCCTTTTGGAGTCCTGGTCTGGGATTAAAAGCTTTTTAACAAGGTGCTGTCTAGACAAGTGTTAAAACAACATTTTGTTCCAAAAGAAGCTTAAGCGCAACAAGGGTGGTATCTCTTGATTCAACATTAAGTACAATGAAATTCCGAAGATTTATGTGCAAAGCATTAAAGAGAATTAGTTTTAAAAATGGACAAAAATGTGCCTGCTTTGCATTAATTGAGTTGCATTCCTATTATATGCATTATTTCAAAGTAGACGTCTTTCTAGTTGTAGTATTTTAGTGGAAACTTTATCCTTGCAGTGAGCATTGTAAAAGCAAGAAGCTTTCCACCCCTCACGTTAGTTCAAGAACTTTACAGAAAAAACAACAAACATTGTAATACAGATAGGTACTAAATATATCAGAAAAGAAGCCACTGTTTCCATGTAATACAAACAAATACATTGGTTATTTCTAACATGCTCCATTTCCTCTAACCTTAGTTGTTTTCTGTCCTGTGAGAAAAGATGGAGAGTTCTTATCTGAACTAAAGCCAAGTAAAGTCAATGCAATACATTCTGAAAGAAAAAGGAACTATTAATGTAGAGAGTTTCCACAAAAGGCAGGGACCCTTTTTAAAAAGATAGCAAAGAGTTCAAGAAAGGTCACAAAAAGGTGACACTTCATATTAGAATCTCAACAGGCATTCAGAGCCTTCATCAATATTGAAAAACATAGGACTGCAAAACCTGGTCAAACAATCACAATTTGAAATGAGGTATTTAGTTCTGGTCATGACATTGCTGATCTAAAGTAAACAACAACAAAAAAAACCAAGGTAAAAGAGAAAGTAGGGATATTGAGAGGAGACCTTACCTATATTTTCCATTCCCTAACATGATGTGGAGGCTGTTCAGGGGGGAACAGTAAAGAAGCAGCAATAACCTTTGCGATTTTGGCAAATATACCATCAAATTTCCACATTGGCTACAGCAGAACATCTTAGTCTTAATGACAAAAGGTGCACCTTTGGCAGTCTTACAAAAAGAAAGCCTAAGTATTATAGCAGCAGTGTGTTTACTCTGTTTCAATACAGATAGAGGAACAGTGAAAGTTAAAAAAAGATATAGCAGGAAAAAATATACTGTGTCTTCAAAGCAAGTCTTAG
This sequence comes from Anolis apletophallus, assembly GCA_030556195.1. Classification (NCBI taxonomy): domain Eukaryota; kingdom Metazoa; phylum Chordata; class Lepidosauria; order Squamata; family Anolidae; genus Anolis; species Anolis apletophallus. The sequence goes on along the minus strand of JARBWK010000003.1, from coordinate 113,148,805 downwards.
TCAAGTTGCATAGATCCTTCATTGGCAGGTAGAAATGAAAACCTTTCCCAGCATGCCATCAAGAAGAGAGTGCCAAGAACTCACTGCTTCTGCCACACACAGCCCATAGTTGAATGCTCACAAGCCCTGTCACCATAGATACCATTTCACACTTGTATTTGTCTCTGGTTTGGCAGCTGGAGAGGGAAGTATATTTGCTGACTGCAAGAGCTAATATCGTACCATAATACCAGGGCTGCAAAGTACATACAGAGGCCTGGAGAATCCATAATGCCACTCCTGAGCTAAGCCAAGCTGCACAATCACATTGAACTAAGGCTTTGACATTAAAAACAAGCATGTTTAAAATAACCGTAATGTGCTCCATTGAAGGAAGGTTGAGTTTGAAAGACAAACTGTTTTGGGAATTGGGAGCAGACAATCAGTATGACATGTGGTCGCAACTCCTTTACCTGTCATGGGTACTGTTGTAGTCCAGGCACTTATTTGATCTCTTTTTCACCCAAACACCACATAGATAAACAAGAATAAATGTATTAAAAAAAGCATATATAATATAAAACAATTTCAAAATACACCCAGGAGTTGGATTTCCAGAAGCTTAGCAAAAAGCAATGACTAACTCTGAATAGGAATTCCAAAAATCACTTAAGACAAAAGCAAGAAATTGTTATACAAACTAGAATGATCCAAAAGCTTAAAGGAAGTATGAATATGACCATAATCTAAAGGCTTGATATTTGAATTTGACTATGATTCCAAAATCTTGTTTCAAACAAGATGTGTAATTCAAATAGGAACTTAAACAGAAAAACAAGATACAGACCCAAGAACAGAACTCCTAACTCAAAGCTCCCAAGACAAGCAAATTGACACCTGAAAATCGAGTGTTGATCTCCCCAACGAACATTGACTCCAATTCCTTAAGAACACTCACTTTGGCTCATGACATCACTTTTTCTCACTCTTGGGTTCCCTTTGTTTATCTTTCAGTCTAGGAACACTGGATTTTTCTCTGTTTTGCACTATCCTATCTGATTTGTAAATGCTGGGTTATCTGTAACCCTCCTATCTCTTCCACATTCTATTCAGAGTCAATCCTTGACTGATTCTCATGGGAATCTACCTGTTTCCCCAACAACAAATCTACCCAAAACATTCCCATTATCTCAAAAACACGTTCACTTTCCCACACACAAACACCAAGCTCAACCAGAAACTCCTCATGCTTAGAGGCTTCACAGACCTCAACAGGTTTTGTGCTTCAGATCTTCTCCTCCACACAAAGCTATTCCTTTGCATGTGTTTACCTTGCAAACATTTGGAAGCACTTTATTTATTTATATTTACTTTATCTTGCTTTTTCCTGACATAGGGGCTCAAGATGGCACAAAATGGAAGCACTTTAATGATATTTGAAGAGGGAATATGTGAAGAATCCTTCCTATTTCCTGGTTTACAATAGGTTCTCTTGTAAGACATTTTTAGCCCTTTTTAATGACATCCTTGCAATAAACTATGTGCTGGTTGGAAAAAATATATAGTAGAAGGATGATATTGGGGTTTTTTCTTGTCAGGAAAAAAAGAATGAAAATAATAACACATTAGATTACTTTAGTCATATGGTATGGATTGGGGTTAGTGCAGAATAAAAGACAAAACAAAACAAAATTAAGCAAACTGACAACTGGAAAATGACATCTTTTAAGAATTATACAAAAATATAGTATTTATTAATAAAACATTGATTAAATGGAAGTTAATAGCATCCTACTGGGGAGAACAACTGAGACCAATGGTTCTATTCAGCGCAGAAATCTATAGCCGTACTCAACAGAATGAAAATGTACCAAGGAGGGCTTGCAAACTACAGAACATCCTCACAATTAGACCATTTACTCCAAAATGTATAATTTATATAACTAGCTGAGAACACTATTGTATTTAGAAGCCTCTGTGTGTGTGTGTGTGTGTGTGTGTGCATGTAGAGCGGAAGAAGAACAAGAACAAGAAGAGGATGCAACATTAGTTAGCAAAGGACAAGCAAGCCTGCGTGAGCTAGTATGAAAAATATTTGAAGAGCAGCAAGGCTAATCTGGAACCCTGTAAAAAGTAGTGTTAAACAAGCTTTACAGATTTGAGCAGCCTGATTGGGTTTCTCTCTCCTTTCCCTGATAAACATGCATTTTAAAAGAAATGCATCTAATGTGATCATTTTAAATAATCATAACAACAACAACAACTTTATTCTTGTATCCCGCCACCATCTACCCAAAGGGATTTGGGGTGACTTACACATGCCATAAGGTGCCTAAAAACAGAACATAAAATAAACACCGTATAAAATAAAATAAAACACCAACCAAAACTTAATACAAAATTTGCTTATCAACCAGTGGTGGTAAGTTTCTGTAAATGTGGCCAGGCTGTAAATAATAACAATGTGCCATGCCATAACAATGGAGAAAGGGCATAGATAAAGAAAACTACAAATCTTACAATGCTTCCATCACAAGGCAATTGGTTCATTAATAATCATATTCCAACAGATTGGTGTACACACACACACACAATATTTAACAATTGCTTTTCAAAATCTTTTGCATCCCACTCATGCTGACCTCCAAGATTATAGCCAAAAACATTGAGCAACATTCTTCAAGCTAATTCTTCTTTTCTTTCCTATGGCTTTGAAACAACCCAGATCATTTGGAAGTCAGTGAGAGGGCCAGAGATCAATGGCTTCCTCTAAACCCAACATGACAATTTCCAAGGTGGCTTCATTTGACCAGGATGCCAGCAATTCCTAATGAGTATATATGACACTGCATCACACGTAAAAGAAATAGGCTTTGGGAAAATATAAGCAAGAAGATAAGACTAAAGTGAAGGCTGCAACTGGTATTCCTTGCCATTTTTCTTGACCTCTTTGACTATTCAGGTTCAATTTTTGTATGTTTTTAGTGGGTGACTTTGTACTATGAAGAAATCACATGAAGGACTCATTAAAGTAGATAAGGAAAGAAAGATGGAAAAGAAAGAAAAAGGGAGGTGGGAGGCTTGAAGAGAGAAAATGGGACATTTTTTGTTGCTGCATCCAGTTCACCATCTGCAAAGCAAGATAAAGATGTTGATGATAAAAGTACATATTCTTTCTTAGCCACACATGGTGCAAATAGTAGTTCAGAATCAATCTGACCCCATCCCTTACAATGAGCTCTTGTTCATAACCTATCTGTATTTCTCATGATGAATTTTGGCGCATTGGGCTCCTGTGAAGCACTGCAATCAGATAACCATGGAAATCACCAGAAATGGATGGCATGAGATGCAGCCCAATAGAGAGCAGAGCTCATGGAGCTGCTAGGGACAGCAGGAAGCAGATAACATGAGGAAACTGGATGTCAAATATATATATGAGCAAATCTGTTTTGAAAGCCTTGGGGAAAACATTGTAAAATGCGTGTTCACCCAAGATTCCCTGTTTCTATGCTTATCGTTTGTTCTTCCTTGCCTTTTTGGTTGTAATTCTAAAACAGATTAACATGAGACCTTCCATTGGTAAAACAGGCAAGGGGAAGAAAGGTTGATATGTGAGAATTAGTGGAGAAAAGAATAAAAATATCCTAAGACTTGCTTAAATGCTGGTCACAGTGTAACTTTAACAGATGACATGACACTGCAGTGGTTTATTTAATTTTACATTTGCATATGAATTGTTAAAACAATAGAAAAACGAGTGACTGGTGAAAATTTGTTACTGAATTGCAGCTGTTACATATTAATTCTGATTTGCAACTTCTAGAATTCCAAGCATCATAACATGAACTGACCAGCATCTAATTTTATAATACACCACTTTTTAGTTACAGCCTAAAAGACATATTGTCTTTCATGGCCACTTAAAAAAATCCTCTGCTTTTATAGATCCTTTGCAAAGGGTTAAAACATGTGGACCAGTTCATAGATGCAGTTTTAGTTTGAAACTTGGCAATCATCTCTGGGCAGGGGTTAGCTATCGGGGAGGGGAGCAGAATGATAGCATTTACCTTGCCAAATAAGAAATCTGCCCCCTAGGAAATTTCTCTTCAGTCTCCAAATTTCTAACATTGAAGTAATTTAAAACTTCAGCTGATCATTTGGAAATACAATCTGATCATTTGGAAATACAAGCATGGAAGAAAAGAAGAGAATGTGAAAACAACAAATATAAGAAATAAAGGTGGAAAGGTTTTCAGTCTCTCCCTCCCTTCTTCCCTCCCTCCCTAATGCTAGAACTTTCATCTTCAGCACCAGAATTCCTATTGGAGCAAAGGACATTGCAGAAATGGTTGCAAATAGCTTCATAGCTCATGAACTGTATTACATTTCTCATCATGTGGTGCATTGACAGAAGGAAAGATCCCATTAATAAAAATAACTGCATGTAGGAAAAGCCCTATGATGATAATAAAACATAACATTTGAGATAACAATAAGAAGAACAGTTGAAGGCTATAAAAAGTATCTTTTCACTTTCAAAGTGAGTTTAGGAACACTATGTTAGATATTTTTTTAGAATGAACCATTACAAATCATGGACCAATGCTTAGGAAGGCAGAAGAACAGAGTATTCACATGTTTGAAGGTTTATGCACTCAGATTTACAGTAAATATTTTGAGACTGGTGATAATATCCCATTCTTATGAAGCACTTCATTATTCTGGAAATATTAATTGGCTTGACAGTGATTGTGATGAATTGACCTAATCTCCATGTGTTTTGTATCATAATCTATCATGACTTAATGCCCATTTAAACTATAATGTTGCTATTATTCATTATACATCTTTGCTGTGACTGTCAGCACTTTGCAAAGCTGATTTGTGAACTCTAAATTGCACCATTTTTTTCGGAAGCTATATCTAATTGTAACACACTTTTGCTGACAAAGCCTGGAATACCAAGACCAGGTACAGAGAACTGGGCTGAATAAAGGCTAATTCATTTAACCTAGAACCTATTTAAATTGAGTTGAACTTAAAAATATGCGGATGGGGAGGAACCTAGTGTCAATCCTTGACTTTGTCCTCAGTCTTCTCTTGAGTGAAATGCAAACTCAAGTCACATAACTTAATTTAGGGCAAAACAGTAAGAACATTTTCCTTCTGGGTCCCAGGACCTAAAGTGGCAGTTCCAGGGACCTCCCCTTCACAAAAAACATGTAACTCTGTTCACCATGACACTCATCCTCCCCTACCCATAACAGATGAGCGGATCACCCTCTCCTCATCAAACTTGTCAAGACAAAATAATTGATCACATCAATATTGTTCCTGATCATCTATTCTGCATGACTAACATGTATTGTATTTTATATGTGACTTTTATCTGTATTATATTTTTCTGTATCTGTCTAAGGTTTGTTAACTGAAATAAAGACGATTGATTGATTGATTGACTATTCTGCATGATTTGGAAATCACTCAGAGGTAGAGGATATGGACTTTGCCCTTCAACAGATCGTTCTCAGGTAAATGATCAAAATATGAGTAGGAGGCCTTTTGGATTCCCCAAATAATATGCAAATATACAGACCTCAAAATTAACAGGTCCCATCAGATTTATGAAGACTCAGATATCAAGCCAGGCCCATCAAATTGGGGAGGGAAATAATGTGGTAGTGATCTCTCTGCAGGAGCTCCATTCCTTCCAAAACTTCCTGGCCTAAATTTCCACAGCTCAATTGTACAGCTATAATGTGCCAGATTCAGACATTTACTGGCCAGTCCTTGATTGGAGCCCAACAAAAGTGGGCTATCCATGTATGTCCAGATCTGCAATGCACACATAATAAACATGGATTACAAGATGGTAAAAACTCTATACCAGTGTTTCCCAACCTTTTATGAACCGCGGCACACTTTTTACATTTATAAAATCCTGGGGCACACCACCAACCAAAATGACACAAAATGACACTCTTAACACAGTAATACATATAGTTAATATGTTTTTAAATGTATTTATACACTCAGTGTGAAACCTGGGCCTATTTCGATGAACACAACATAGATATCCTGGCAGGAATGGCAGAAAGACACACACGAAGGTCTTGCTCAACAGCTGTCAGTCTCTCTCTGTGTTTAGTTTTTATCACAGTCAAGTTTGAGAAGCTCATCTCACACAGATATGTGGTTGAAAACAGGAGCAATGTCAAAATAGCTGCCACCATTTTGATCCAAGGGGGCAGCGTGAGCATGTTCAGGAGGGGAGGGGGAGGGAGGAAGACGTGGGGCGAGTCTGCACAGTAGCGCCCGCACGTGTCACGTCTTCCTCCCCCCCTCCTGAGCAAAGCGAGGCAAAGCGAGCAGAGCGAGGCTGGGAAGAAGGGAGCCCGAGTGGAGAAGAAAAAGTGTTCGGCAGGAGGGGGAAGAAAGGGTATTGGAAGTTCCAATTTTCCACGGCACACCTGATGATTGCTCACGGCACACTAGTGTGCCCCGGCACACTGGTTGAAAAACACTGCTCTATACAACACTATTTTTCAATAATTTATCATTCCAGATTTTCTAGCACCTGGTGGAATATGCAGAAAATGAAACATTTATAGATGGCCCCCATGTTAAAGAAGCAGAAAACTGAAGGGTTAGAAAGTATTGCTTATGATAAGAAATAAAATAATAATATAAAGAAAAAATATGTCAAAATGAAACAATGATCCATGTAAGCTTCTAGTATTCAAGCCTCCACAAAACTCTTGGTTGCATAAAATGTTTAAACAATGCTGTGCCCACTTTGTAAATTATTGCTGAAAATATAACAAGTCCACTGAAAATGAGGGTTGAGTAGTAGGAATATTGTAAGTGCAACTGTTTGTTACAACTAGAATTGATCCATTGAAGCAATTGTATTTGCAATTGTGATGGTTAATCATTGATTCAACTTGTCTGCACTATTTGAACTCATTTAATTTAGACCATTGATAATTTACTGATTTCTGATGACAATTCAAATTTTGACATTTTTCCTGCTCATATTTTAAGTTTCCATTCCACTCTAAATACTATGGCAGAATCTTTACAAATATCTTTGTTAACACCTTTTTCAGATTTTCTGTGCATGACAGAGGAGCTATATGTCTCATATTAACTGGGCTATTTAAGTTCTGTCAAAGGCTTCTATTATTGCCTCTGTTCAAAAAACTTACCAGTATCTCTTCTTGAAAAGTTTCCATGAATATTATTTCTTTTCTTAAATAAAAACGTAAAGTATTATTCTTCATTTTTCTTCTTATGTGAATATTCTTCATATAGATAATTTCAGTGCCCCAGTGACTTCAATATGTTTACTTTGCATGCTTTAGTATCTATGATTAATCACTGAAGCTATAAACTATTTGGAATTGTCACTATTAATAAAATGAATATTCTATCAGCCACATGTGTTCTATTGGAATTCAGATATATCCAAAATATTCTTTAAAAAAATCATTTTAAGACAAAAGGAAAAATGATCAGACCACCATCATGGCTCCTTCCTCATCCTCCTTTTATATGGAAAAACTGCAGAAGGACTTAAAATAACTCAATTGAGTTTAGAGGGGGGAAAAGACAAGACAAGATGTGAGTCATTTTGAATTCCTGGACCTTTTAACTTATAGATCCCACCTTTAAACTTATAGTGAAATAGCCATCTGGAAAAGTACTTACTAAAGTTCAAAATGGATGAACTTATGATGGAGCACTGAAGTTTTCATCATGACATGTTATTAGAAAATAACGATAGGAGCCCCTGGTGATGCAGTGGGCAAACCCTTGTGCTGGCAGGACTGCTGGCCAAAAAAGGTCAGCAGTTTGAATCTAAGGAGAGGGTAAACTCCCATTTGTCAGCTCCAGTTTCTCATGCAGGAATATGAGAGAAGCCTCCAACAGGATGATAAAACACCTGGGCATCCCCTGGGCAACGTCCTTACAGACAGCCAATTTTCTCACATCAGAAGTGACTTGCAGCCTCTGAAGTTGCTCCTGACACACACACAAAAAAGAAAATAAGAAAATAAGTGTGGCATATTTAAAAAGACAACTGAATGTAATGTGACATGTAAAGTTGTGAAATCATAATAGCTAAAACAATTATTAATTCAAAGAGCACACTTGCATACTCTCTGGCATTACTTCGCGATTGAAGATTCTAAGGAAAGACTCATCCCACACTTTTTACAAGCGCGTTGATGACTAAAAAAGCCAATCCGAGATAGGCAAGTCCAGTTGCAGAAAGCACAGCTAAAAGTCTCCTTGGGTGATGTTGTTTTCAAGTTGCAGTTCTTTCTGCGTTGTCGTTTCTATTCAAGACCCGTTTGGTGTGTCTTCTTGAAAGAGGCCGCAGCATTGTGGAAAGTGTGTCTCCATGCCTCCTGATGTGAGGCCAGGGTGGACCATTGTTGGTGATCAATCTGGCCGAGCCTGAGATAATGTTTCAGGGAGTCCTTATATCTCTTTTTGGGGTGCCTCTCTTGCGCTGACCCGTGGCGAGTTCACCATAGATTAGTATCTTTGGGAGGTGGTGGTCCTCCATCCTAGAGATGTGCCCTGCCCAGTGCAGCTGAGTTTTCAATAGCATGGCCTCAATGCTGGTGATCCCTGCTTGCTCAAGGACAGCAACATTCATCACATAGTCAGTCCAGTGTGCATTTAGGATTGAGCGAAGACAGCACTGATGAAAGCGTTCGAGGAGTCGTAGGTGTTGGCGATAGATGACCCATGTTTCAGATTCATAAAGGAGAATAGACAGTACAATAGAATAGACATGTACACACTGATTTTGGTGCTTTGCCTCAGGTGTTTGTTACTCCAGACTCTTTTGTGAAACCTTCCAAATGCACTATATGCCTTTGCTAATCTGTGATCTATCTCTTTATCAATATTGGCATCTGAAGATATGGTGCTTCCCAGGTAGGAGGAAAGGGCAAACAAATTTCGGTAGCTCCATCGGACACTTCACCTCCACTTCGAGAGGAATGGGGGCAGGGCCAAGCCAGTGCCATTTGATGGCACTTGGCACACCACATCTAGAAGAGGACAAAGGGGAAAGAAAAACCCCAATGCGTTGAGGTTGTAGGTCTTCTAATGAAACTCTCTGGTATCTTCCAGCAGAAGTTGGTCATTTCAATAGGTTCAATATTATCCAGGGTTTCTACTGTAAATTCTATTCTATTTCAAATTTATAGGCCGCCACTCCCCAGAGGCCCAGAGCAGCTTACATCAGACATGAGTGGCACAATGAAACAGTAAAAAACAATAAAACATTAAACATAAAACAGATTAGCCGGGTGGGAAGACCTGCCTAAACAGATAAGTCTTGCACGCTCTCTCAAAATCTAGTAAGTCTTGGAGCGTACAGACTTCAAGTGGAAGAGTTTTCCAAAGAGATGGGGCCACAGCAGAGAAGGCCCTGTGCCTGGCCTTTGTAGATCGTATGATCTTGAGACTGGAAACTACAAGCAGCATTTGATCTTCAGATCGAAGGGGTCTCTGGGGTTGATAAAAGGCAAGTAAATTTTTGAGATGTAACGGGCCGGAGCCACGTAGTGCCTTGAAGGTGAGGACCAGCAGCTTAAAGTTGACTTGATACTTGATAGGAAGCCAGTGAAGTTTTTGCAGAATTTGAGTGATGTGGCACCTTACAGGGGCCCCCTCCAAGAGTCTAGCAGCTGCATTTTGAACCAATTTAAGTCTATGGATGGTAGACCCTGGTAAGCCGATGTAAAGAGCATTGCCATAGTCCAGTCTCAAGGTGACCAAGGCCTGGATCACTGTGTCCAGGTCATCTCTACAGAGGTAGGGGGCCAGGCATCTGATTCGACGCAGATGGAAGAAGGCCGTTCTTCTGATGGTGGACACCTGGGCTTCCATCGTCAATCAAGAGTCTAATTGGACACCCAGGCTCTTCACTCAAGGTGAAAGGTCTCGCCATCTATGGTCGGTAATTTGATGGTCCCACCACTCGGGGAGCCCAGCAACAGGATCTCCGTTTTTGCTAGCCCGAAGCCATCTGGTAACAACCTCCAGACACTGATGGAGATTACATGGCCCTGTGTCTGGTTGGCCAGCCATCTTCAGGATGAGTTGAGAGTCATTGGCATATTGGTAACCTCTAACCCAAAGTCTCAGACCAGCTGCATGTAGATGTTGAATAAGAGGGGGGAGAGGATGGCTCCTTGGGGCACCCCACAAGATAGGGGAGACCTCTCCGATAACTGCCCTCCCCACTCAACCTGCTGACCTCGGTTACGGAGGAAGGAGGACACCAGTCGAGAACTGTACCTCTGATTCCCACATTCGAGAGCTGATGAATCAGAAGGTCATGGTCGACTGTATCAAAGTTCAGCTACCTGAGTGGATACATGGGTTGTACTGTAGATATTTTTTATATTCCAAAGTCTGAATGTGTAAAATTGAGTTAGTGCAGTGAATTAAACAAGCCACATCTGTACTATACTTCACCAGTAGTATACATGTTTACAATGCATGATTACAAGACATATAGGAATATCACATACTTTATTAGTAGGGGGTGCAAGTACTCTTTCCCCTTATCATTATCATGGCTTTTTGTTGCGAACGAAGATTCAGATTCAGGAAGGACTCATCCCATGCTTTCTACAAGTGTGTTGATGACTAAGAAGGCCAATCCGAGATAGGCAAGTCCAGTTGCAGAAAGCACAGCAGAAAGTCTCCTTGGGTGATGTTGTTTCCAAGTTGCGGTTTTTTCTGCATTGTCGTTTCTCTACAAGACTTGTTCGGTGTGTCTTCTTGAAAGAGGCCGCAGCATTATGGATAGTGAGTTTCCATGCATCCCGATGCGAGGCCAGGGTGGCCAAGCCTGAGATGTTGTTTCAGGGATTTATTATATCTCTTTTTTGGGGCACCTCTCTTGCGCTGACCTGTGGCAAGTTCACCATAGAGTACTATCTTTGGGAGGCAGTGGTCCTCCATCCTAAACACGTGCCCTGCCCAGTGTAGCTGTGTACTCAATAGCATGGCCTCAATGCTTTCCCCTTAACATGCATAAAAACTAGAATCTGTTTTTCTTGTTCATGGTTAATGTAATTCAGTGGACTATTTCAGTTCAATATGCTAACAATCTTAAATTTTCTAACAATTTTTTTAAAATAGCTTTGCTTTATTTTTCCATAATAAAGGACCAATCTGCAGAACAGATCGATAATTTACTTACGTGTATATCCCATTCGCTTTTCGTGGTGAAGGCCCCAAGCTGTTGCTTTCCACTGTGGTGAGCCAAGTGCTTCTGGAAAGTTCAGTAACCATGTATGAAGTAATGCAAAATCAAACTTCTACGATTACGTTCTGAATCAGGCATCGAGGAAGAGTTCCTAAACTAGACTGGAACCACAGGTTCTGTGCCATTTTAAACAACTGGCACCTTCAGTAAGAATAAACCACAGATTCTGTGGCTCATCTCGTTGTCATTCTCCCTGCAACGATGCCAAGTAATTAATATATAGAGTTTTCCATAATTCTTATCAGCTCCAACAGGGTTAATCGCTTCTTTCCAGATTCTTCTGTCAAGTATTTCTGACAAGTCTCTGTTTGTTATTCCATTTTTCCGCTTGCGATTAACTTTTCGATCAGTTTCATATATTGTGCCAGAAACAGCAAACAAGTGGAGTTACTGTTAATATATAACATGAAAGATATGCCATATCTTTACATATTAATGAGGTTCTATTTCTAAAGGTATTCCCGTAGCATTTTTTCTTGACCTTTTAAACTGCATTAGTCATCAGACAAGGAGTTTCAGTGCCAAATAACTTCAGATAGTAATTTGAATGTATTCCAAAGAACACTAGTTAGCAGAAATCCTACTTGAAATGTAAGGAGCAGCATGGAACAATTGCTGTGCAGTAACTTTTAATAAGCAAAAATGTTGAGTCCCCAGTGGAGAGATGTCATAATTTTTCTCAATATTATCCACCATTTTCGGATGAAGAGGAAATTTTGGACATCTGTGAAATTGTTTTGGAAAAAGGAAACAATGCTTGACATACATTTGAACATTTTAAACTGCTAAACAAACATGCTCAGTCCAAGACATCAAGATTCAAAATGTAATTTTAATGTACTCTTGAATAAATAAGATATATATATGTAGCTTTCTTAAACTTTCTTTATCAAGATGCCTAATAAATTGTTTTCCCTTTATGAAAATCCAAGTTGCCAACAATGAGATAAAGCATTCAATGACTTCATTGGCCACAACTGGTATATTATACGCATGGATGGGAGGAAAAAAACGTTCTGTTATCAAATTATTTTTCAAAGAACCAATATTAGAAATGAACAGGGGACATAATTACTGGCAGACTGAAGCATCGGGAGCAGATTGTACCTCAGTGAAGAGAATATTTTTTTGTGAAACCTTGGTCTATGATGATTCATTTGACTGTGCCAGTCACACCAGCCTCCAAAAAGGAAGGAACATGACATGCTGGAAAAAAGATATATAGTCATTTTATTGCATGGTAAATTAATGATGAAGCAAGCAATTGCTTTCAAGATCTACTTGTCTTGTAACTTCAGCCTTTGACAATGATCTTGTGAATGTATCTTGTATGTATTCTGAGACAGTGTGAATGTTTATGTGTATGCGCCAAATTTCTTTCATGTCTCCTTTTTGGGAGGTGAGGGTCAAAGCTTTTTTTAAAAAAATATCTCATTTCTAGGCCAGTTTTTTAGTCACAAGCCTCATTAATATGGAGATTTTATAATTCCCTGCCCTCAAACCTAGAAAGTTGTTGCCAGTCAGGAGGTTAAAAACCAAATTAGAAAAATCAGCCAACATGGTTACTCAGCATCTCATTTTTCTAATTTCTAGATGATCCTCCACATGTGCAGGTTTAACTTTTGTAGATTTGATTATTCTTGGATTTGATTAATATCTTCTCTCTAGGAATCCCTATGTCTTCCAGGGCAACTCTATAGGCAACTTTACCTCAGGGCACTTTCAGACTACAGTTAAACCCACATCAAAGCAGGTTTAAGAAACCCACTTTGGCATGTATTTACGTCCCTGCCCCCCCCCAAACAAACAAACAAACAACAACAACCCTGGGCTTTGTCGGTTGGGTGGCTACATACCATCCTGGTAACTACTGGGATGGTATCCAGAGGATTTCACCTCATTTTCTGTTCCTGTGATAAGTGGATTTTGAAAACAAATTGGCTTGTTGTGTTGTTGGAAGCAAGGATTGGTGAGAAAGCTTCAGTGAAGGCACCTTTTCCCATGATAACTCTTTCAAAAGTAAATTTTCCTTCTTAGGAGAAAATGTATCTCACTTTCTGTTGTCTCACCCCCATTTTTAAATGTGAGTCTTTTGTAAGTCAGGGACTTCTTATATGGACAGATAGACTCAATCAAGGAAGCAATAGATCTGAGTTTACAAGACATTAGTTGATAGCTAGGTAACTTGGAGCTATCTCATCTATAGGTTCACCATGAGTCAAGGTCAACTTGATGTCAGTAAACAAGAATAACAAAGACTATCAGCATGTCTGTAGAAATTCCGGTGGCACAATGGATTAAACCCTTGTGCTGGCAAAACTGCTGACTGAAAGGCCAGCAGTTTGAATCTGGGTAGTGGGAGTGGGGTGAGCTCCCATCTTTCAGTTCCAGCTTCCCATTTTGGGACATGAGAGAAGCCTTCCACAAGATGGCAACGTACATGCACACCGCCTATTCTTTCACACTAGAAGTGACTTGCAGTTTCTCAAGTCGCTCCTGACACAAACAAAAAAGCATGTCTGAATGACTAGATATAAGGGTCTTCCTTACTCAGGCAGTAAGTAATTCAAGGATTCGGGAGAAGGAGCAACCATGCACAAATATTGCTTCCCATATTCAAACTGCAACCAAATATAAATCCTAAGGTATGGCTCAAAGAAAATAAAAAAATTTGACTCAGAAGTGGCTACCAAAGATACAGGATATTAGAGCTGCTGAAATGATATGGCAGACTTTGGAGATCCAGCATTTGATAGAGACTTTGGTGGATCCAGCTTTTGATAGAGCTTTTTCCCCAATTCAGTACATCAGGAAGAAGATGGTGGTAAAATCCAGAATGGTTTTTCTGTCCTCTGTGGCAAAAGATCTCCCCCTGTCCCAGATGTACAATTACCACATTCTACCTATTTTCAATGTACCTATGCTGTTTGGGTTTTTGTGCATTTTCAAGTTGTTTCAAAATTAAGGTGAACCAATAATAATAATAATAGTAATAATAATAATTTATTTCTAACCCGCATCCATCTTCCCAAAGGGGACTCGGAGCGGCTTACATGGGGCCATGCCCGAACAACAAATCACAAAAAATATCACAAACATCAAAAAACAATAAATACAATAAAAGCAATAAACACAATAAAATACATCTATGAAAACACAACAACATAGGTGAATCTATCAGTGTTTTCTTGGCAAAGTTTGTTCAGAGAAATTTCACCATTTTATCTCTCTGAGATTGAGGAAGTGAAGCTTGCCCAAGCCAACTAGTAGCTTTCCATGGCTTTGCAGGGAACTGAACCCTCATCTTCAGAGTTCTAGTCCAACTTACAAATTGCGACACCAGACATCTCAACCTATACCAGTTCTCCACCACACTGCAACATAAGCATTCTGGCTAAGAGCTGGGATCTTGCTACACAGACTACTGCTCTTTTTCTTAGTTCCGGTGTCATGATGGGAAGGTCACTAAGGGAACATCCATCCTGTAGATTTAAGTTAATTTGAGCTCACATTAACTGCTTTGTCTCACTGCTATGGAATGTTAAGATTTGTAATTTGGAGAGGCACCAGCACACTTTAGTAGAGAAAACTAAAGGCCTTGTAGAACTACAACTCCCATGATTCCACAACATTCAGCCATAGAAGTTAAAGCAGTGTACATTAATTTTACTGTGTAGATGCACCTTAAAGACACAAGTATTTATAAGCATCTCAATCCTCAGATGTTTCCATCTCCATTCAAAATGTTGTCTTCTTAAAATAAGTTTTATTTTTTACATTTTCTGTGCAAAAAGCCATTTTTCCTGGGTTTTTTTTTAAAAAAATACAGACTGTTTTAATGATAAGTGTAGACTTTATTTTGACATATAATTTTAGATACAACATCATTCCATTTCCCACTATTTTACCAATGATGTTTCCACAGACTTTTGGCAGCAATCCAAATACATGTATTTGATAGTAAGTCCTCTTCAGCACAGTCACCCTTTGTTGACCTTTTCTAGAGAGGAGCTCAGGTGAGTGCCTGACTCTTGATTCTATTTAATGTACCTTGATCCAATTTACCTAAAACCTCCACTCTTTCTTTGATCTCCCCATGGTTCTTCAGACCATGGTCTTCTTCCTGCCTATGCACTTGGTTTTCTCTTTTTCTTTCTATTCCCTTTACTCTCCATTGTGCTTTCCCCCGCTTAGATTGTGTGTGTCTACACTGAATTGCAAGCCATCATCCCAATTGGCAGGCACCTGGCAAATGTTACCTTTGTTTTGCAAAACCAACAGAGCCCATGAACAGTCTGTTGGTAGCTTGCTGACAAAAATGTTCAAATCCTTTCAAGCCCCCATTAATTCAAAGAGGTCAGGCAGAATAATTTTCAAGCAGTGGATTATGCTCCATGTCATTGATTTGAATTTTTTGGTCAGAATAGCAACAGGGTTCCATTTTGCTCATCCTGACTTTGGCAACAGAATCTCATGGCCTCGTCTTGTGCCTTCATGTACACTGAAGTACACATGCAGGGGGTCATCTTGAGTATGGAAATGAATGGTGAGCCTCCATATGCAAAACATCCAGCATTGGCTTTGAATATATTATTGCTTTATCCATACAGATAATATGATTTCTATACAACATTACCATTACAATCCTCCCACTCCATTACTCCCATGTATGAGGGCTTTTATGGACAAAGTGTGAGTGGCAGCAAGACTGCATTTCCATCACTTGTATGCAAGTCTCTTATATTCTAAATGTCATCTATGGTGGGGATTTCAAAAATGCGTCTAACCTTATTGCTTTCACATAAGACCTATTAGTCTGGAACTGAGCTTGGCTTTGTACTAGCGCTATAGCAAAATTTGTGCCACACATACATTCAATGTTTATTTTCATTTTAACCATTCACATTATATTCTCTATTGCTTTAGTACAGATGTGTCAAAAAAAATTTAAAATCAGAATAGAATGTAAAGGGCATGAGTGAGTTTTACTTCATTCAAACTTTGGATTTTTGAACTGAAAGTTCAAAAGATCTCATTTGATCTCATTTGTTATTTTTATAACAGATATACATTCAGGAACTGTTTCTCTTCACAACACAATATTTGTACACCATAGAAAGTTTACCAGCTCAAATGTATTTTAATTTTTCTTAACAGTGCTGTTAAACATATTTAACAGCTATAGTGACTCTTGCTTTTGTCTGTTGGCTACATGTACAATGGAACTGTTAGGCTGCCTTTAGATGCAGGACTTTATCACAAGTCTTTCTAAAATGAGGGTGATAAAACACAATTATGGTGTGATAAAGATTCCCTTGGAGGGAGCTTCCTACATAACATTGTGGGTGTTTTCAGTCAGAGAGTTTAAAAATTGGGTTAAAAAATCCCAAGCCCACATACAAACCAGTCAGCCCTTGAAAATATCCACGACCATCCTCACAGCTTTCCTTTGAAGCACATTAAGATGGAGACTAGATGGGGGACAGATTTTTTTTTAAAAAAAAAAATCCGCACTGAACTTATGCACACAAGCGGAGATCGAAATGTACACTCAAGCAGATTTCTTGTCTCTCTCTTCTCCCAATTGTTAATTCAAGCTCTGTTTAATATTATAAGAAAGGAATGGTTCCTGAGTTTTATTTGCGTTCCAATTGTGCTTCCCTTTAGCCACCTGTGTGTCTGTGGCTCAATTTTTTGACAGCCCGATCAGCTGTTTTGGGCTTTTATAACACATGTACTGGAGCAGTTCACACAGGGGGATGGGAAGGAAGTCATGTGTTTTGCATTGCTACAGAAGAAATCACTTTTGAAAAATGTGATTCTGCCCAGGTTCTAGTTCACACATGCTGGGAATGTGGCGCAGTTGGCTAAGTGTCAGCTGCATAAGATCTCTCTGACCAGTAGGTCATGAGTTTGAGGCCTTCCTGGGTCGAGGTGGGTTCTTGACCTTTAAGTGTAGCCTGCTGTCGACCATTGCAGCCCAAAAGACAGTTGCATCTGTCAAGTAGGAGATTAAGGTACCACATTAAGTGGGGAGGCAAAATTTGACTGAATTATGAGGCCATTAGAAAGAACTCCTGGAAACACTGAGGAATGCGGAAGGAACAACAAGGGATGCTGGAACGCTGAGAGATGAGGAGTGGGTCAGCTCCCACTGGGGGCCAGAGTTTGCCTCTGTTCATCTATATATTGTTCGTCTATATGTTGTTCATCTATATGTTGTATGTTGAAATAGCAGGGATTGTCTGCTAGTATGTGTATCTGTAATCCACTCTGAGTCCCCTTCGGGGTGAGAAGAGCGGAATATAAATAAAGCAAATAAATAAATAAAATAAATAAAGCATGTGCTTTCTGGGGTGGGTGTCCAGTTGCCCTGCCAGACTTTCTGGTAGAGCACCCAGACCCAAAAGAAACCCCCAGAAAAGCCCTAAAAAGTAAAAATAACTTACTGGCTGCCATTAGGCCTTGCATTAGGCCTGGAATGTATTATTATGAGCCAGAAAATGAGGGGGGAGGCAGGAGCAATCCCCCCCTTGCTTTTTGCCATAATTGGTATGTTCCAGGAAACATGCTGCAAGGTTTAATGACAGTCGGCAAGTTACTTTTACTTTTTAGGGCTTTTCTGGGGTATTTTTTTGGAAGGGAGTGGGGGCAATCTCACACCTTCTGGGCTTCAGGAACCCAGAAGGTGCAAGATGGGTGTTTGGACAGGTTGCAGGAAAGTCCCAGGACTCCCCATGGACCTGTCCACACAAGGTGATTGCCAATTAGACCGGGGCTTTTCACAAAGCAGGGTTTTCCTGCTTGGTGCTGAATTACTTTGTTTATTCTGTAGATGTCATTTGGCCACCCTCCATTTTGTAGTGGAAGCTACGAAAGGTAATGTCTGGAAGGGCCCAAAATCTCTCTCCTTCTCTCCCTTATTACTTTAGCGTCTACTGCCCCCTTCCACCCCATGTCTGACAAATGGATTTATCTCTTCCCAAAATTAAATGTCTTTGACAAAATATCCATGGCTGAACGCTTGATAGACTCCCACCAATGTTGACAGCCAGCATCTTTGTGCATTTTGGTTTGGGGTTCTAAATTAGGGTGACTTCTCCATCCTCCACGTCCATGGGAATGAATTCATGTAAAAACTACAGATGAAAGAAAGATTTTGTCCAGACCGCCATGCAAAGGTGGAGATGATGAGAGCTGGGAGAGAGCCAGGAGACACATGGGGCAAACTAAGGGGATTGCTGCATCCCTATCCCACACAGTAAATCCTCAAAATAACAAATAACAATTACATGATGCATTCATTAAAAATCATACAGCATGCCCCAATTTATCCTACTCAATATGCAATAATTCTCCGTCATGTTAATATTTCTGAACTAGCAAGAAAAGTCTTTGAGAGTCTCCCATATTTCTATTCAATGCACTCTCTGCTGTGGATGCATAACATGTTTTATTAAGTAATGTGTTCAATTGGGGGGGGGGGGCACTCATGACATCTTTTCTATTGCTTTTAGTTGCTTAAATTCCTGGAGGTTTATGCTGCCTGCTTAAGATCTATTTCACTACTTTGAACATCTTGATTTCAATGCCATATTGCAAAAAAAGGACAAATGATATTCCTGCTGAAACAGCACGGCCCTTAAGAGACTAACCAGCCATATTCATAGGGAAGAAGATTGTTCGTAATAAATCTTTTCCTATTTTAACTTGAGGCTCTTGGAGATGCTACAATGGAAAACGTGGCTGGAGCAAAAGCATTTGTCAACAAACTAGAGATTGGGGCCCAAGGCAAGTTAATGTGCCAGTCTAATCATCTCCATAGTCCTATTTTGGCTTCAAATGATATTTCAGCAGGATCTGAATAGCACCACTGGAATTGATGTATGCCAATAAAGTTTTAACTGTGCATCTAAACAGCTAAATTATGAGCACTAGAACTTTAAATAGTGTCATCTTGGCTCCCCATGTCATCTCATCTGAGATAGCAAGAGAGAGTATTTTCCAAGCAATAAAGTTTATTTATAATTGGGAACCATTCTGAATCCTTTCCAAAAATGATATGGTGCATGGCAATTGAGATTTTAAAAGAGGAAATAGTTATATTGTGTATAACAAACTGCAGACGTGTTAAATGCCATTGATCTACATTTCTAATTAGAGTCTTAATCGCGGTTGGGGAAAGTGTCCCCCACGGGCTGCATGAATCTTCAGAATCCCTCATTTTATAACACCTAAAACCCCAATCCAAACAGTTGGTTTTTTTCATTCTCTCAGCCTGGGGCCTTTTCACAGCACAGTGATCTTGTCTTTTAGAACCTTGTGATATGCAGTTTAGGGAGGAGCATTTAGACAGTCTTGCCAGAGTGTGCCTCATCAAACTACAAAATACAAGATGTCATAGGATGTGGATTTCAAAGTTAAAATGGAATCATAGTGCTATAATTATGTGAAGCACTCACACCATCTGAACTGTCAAAAATGTGGTGTGCTGAGTTTCTTTATGCACTATTACCACCCAATCTGCTCAACTTCAGAAAAAGGGAAAATTTGCCATTTTCAGAGAACCTATAATGTGCTATTTATTTTTTTGTGATTGTATTCACCAGTGGCATTTATCATTCTAAACTCACTCATAAAGGAGTCACAACCATTAAAATTTGCAAAATTCACTTTTCCGAACTTATATATAAGAGTGCTCTATGGTGAATCATTTTGTCCAAAGGAGGAATTGTAAGAGATCGTTATAGCAAAAGATGCTCCCCTTCTCTACCACTACACTGATGTCCTTCTTCTGTTCACATTGCCATTCTTTATATATGAGAGATGTTGCATTCACATTTTTGTTCTGTCCAATTTATTGATTATTTATTAACTATATTTCTGCCCTACCTTTCTCTCTATGGGGACTATTCATATATAATCCCCAAAACCTATTACCCATTGTGATTTAAACAGTCTAAAAGCCTTCTATAATACTTTTAAGTTTTGCTATGTTCAATTTATTTTTTAATTTAGAAATGTTTTAAACTATTTGTATTGAGATTTTATAACAAAAGATGGGATATTATTTTAAATATATACACACATATTTTTTGTGTGGGTGGGTATAGGTATTGAATGGTTTCTGTATCCATGCATGCATTCAATCAATCACAGCTTGAATATATTCAGGACAAAAATTCCAAATAACAAATCTTAATTTTTCTGTATGTTGGGCACTATGCTGATGCCTCCCATCATTTCATAAATCCTTCACTTTTCTCAGGTATTCATTTGAGTTGTTCACTATTTTATATAAGGTTTACCATTTTACTATCTCACTGTATGTAACAGGATTTGAGCATCCACAGATTTTGATATCTGGAGGTGGTCCTGGAACCAAACCCCAGCAGACATTGAGGGCTAACTATAAATAATAATGGTTCAGGTGGCCAAATATTTTTGAAAAGTTCAGATCAGGTTTATCTCTGGACCTTGTGATTAGTAACTAGCATAATGCTTACAAATCCCCTTTTTAGGCATGTGCAATCAATAAAAATGTTTCAAAAGTCATTACTAAATTAGGGGTGCTGGTGTTTCATTTCTAAAGTGTTTCTAAAGTATAGATAATAAAACTTTCACTACTATAATGAGAGTAACAAAAATTCATTACTTTTTAGTTATAGTAATTGTGCAAGTGGGAAAACTCCAGGGGCTCTTTTCTCCCTCATTTTTATAGCTATTGGGGGGAAACTTGCTACAACGGTAGAACACATTTAACACTGTTAGTCCATCAATTTTCAGAACATTTCACTTATCCACAGATTTTTGGAGAATGTTCAAATTTTTTATAAACAACTTTTTTTAAAGCCTAAAAGAGCTATCTCCTTGAATTTTTTATACAATCACACAATATAAAAGGGGATCATTACCTCTAACTTTCAGAAATATTCATACATCTATTGATTTTAGTGATTTTAATTTTTTTTTGACAAAGACATTTTTTTTAAAAAAGCCACAACAGCTATCTCATTGAATGTCTCGCATATTAACCAATAGAACTTCCATATAGGGATTTCTTCCCAGCCCAACACAGAGATTTACTTAGTAGAAGTAGAAGTCAGTCTTCCTTTTGGAGGATTCAACAATTTATTGGAACTCTGGATGGCTGCTGCCGTGGAGGAACAAATCTCTTTCCTATCCTGATTAGTGCTTTCTGATGCTGAACAGAATTCTGGGAAGGCCTTTTGAATTCTCTGGCATAGGGCTCCCCACCTTCCCAAACTACTTTTCCCAGAATTCTGTGCTTTCTCAGTCTCTTTCGCAGAGAATTCTGCTTTCTTGAATTTACATGATTTTAAATGCTGTTTTGATAATTTATGCTTTATTGTTGGCTTTAATTGTAACGGTTATTTTTGGAATTTGTTAGATGCGCATCAAATTGCTGCTGGTTGTGAGGCCACCCTGAGTCCCTTTCAGGGTGAGATTTAGAGAAACAAGAAGATAACAGGTGAAACAAAGAAGAGAATGATTCATGTTATGCCGTTGTTACATAGTTATGTAGCTGTATAATTCCAGCTATGCTCATCTCTATTTTTCAAGCTGTAGGTAGGTCAAGTGCATCCTTGACTGCTTCCCTATATTAAAATAAAATAAGCAAAGGAAGTCTCCTTGTAAAAGGAAAGAGGTTCCAAGAAACCAAACTTTTCCTCTTAACATCTGATATCTTTGTATGGACAGATTGTTTCCCTGAAGAGGAAGTATCAAATATACATGATTATTTATCTCTGCTCCACAATGGTCCCATCTTTTCTGTGTCATGGAATTGCTGATTAGTAAAATAAGAACCCATCCAGATGAGAGTTCTAAATGTTGTTCCTGTACAAAGAATTTTTATTTTGGGAATTCACATTACATTTTCTTAATCTCATAGTAGTTCTTGTGAAACCCTGGCATTAACTAGATCTTAACATTTCTACAGTTTATATTAAACTATTATTTCCCAAATTGAAATGGATGTCTACTTGAACTAGCTAAGATGGCTGCTGCCAATTAACATATTTATTTCTTCTAGAACACAGATTCTACAGTGACCAAAGAAAAGGAAAATGAATGTTTCCCCGAAAACAAAATGATCCCAATGTTTAAGTAGCTGAATATTATTAAAGCACTTTAAGCTCTTTAACTCCTGAAAGCTTGGTGGAAATGGGTAAAAATCAATTTCTGAAATGTTAAATCAATTTAAATGTGACATGTGAGCAGTGGGATTTATTTTATTTATCATATCAGGAAAGTGTGGAAACTTAGTATTATATTAAACATTCTTTGACCAGTAACTGGCCACTAGGAGTGTCACGGTGTTGCTATAAGAAAGTCCTCCATTGTGCATGTGGCAGGGTTCTGACTGCATTGTAATAGGTGGTCTGTGGTTTGCTCTTCTCCACACTCACATGTTGTGGACTCCACTTTGTGTCCAAAAGTAGATCAGTGGGATGGGGAAGAAGAAGAAGAACACAGTAGATAGGAGGGAGTGAAACTTGAAAAGAAAGACTTTGGATGCAAACCTAGCAATAAGTAAATAAACTCAAAAACAAAAAGTACTGGAAACTCTCAGTAATTACAGAGGCTTTCCCCCTTCTGGGTGAGTCCTAAACCACAGCTTACTATTGTTTTCAAAGGTTGTTTTCATGCTAGTATTAAGCTTAAATTTAAAGCACAGTAGAAGGGTTGTCCATGTCATGTTACTACTTCAGCTTCTCTTTTCTTTTGATGGCATCTAGGATGCTTTAAAAATATGAGGAGGATGTATTAAGCCAATTTGTTGTGGCACTGGACAAAAACTGCCAAGAAAAATATTTTTAATTTTTAAAAAGGCTCTTCGAGATATGGTATATTGGTGCACTTTACGGGTTATAAAGAAACATAATTCTCCTCCACCTTCTCCATGCTTTCCCACTTCCAGTCGAAATAAACTTTAATTTTACAGCTAGGACTAAATAAGTCATGAAATTATTTACTTGCTCAGTTTTCCACTACCCTTGTTCCACTTGTGTCTTGATATGGATCATATTGCCTGGGCTGCTATTTGCATTAGGAATAATGCTCCCACAGGTGCAAACCAGATCAGACTATGCCAGATTCAAAGAACTGAATCTCCCTCTCGCATCACTCTATGGCAGAGGTTCTTAACCTTCTTTGTTCCATGGATCCCTTTAGCAGTCAGGTGAAAGCCGTGGACTCCTTCTCAGAATGTAGCTGCAGATAGCTTTGTGACATTAAACATCAACACATTCTTAAATTAAATGTTAGGATTATTCAAAATTACTTTCTACAACTTTCACACAATTTCAATACATGATAACCTAACACGGTATGACATCTGTTCAACTGGTCATTTCTTTTTGGCAAACATTTGGAAATTCAAATAATGTGATATGAATTGAATACTGTTGTAATGTATTGCATACGTTCATAAGTTTAGGAAATGCTAGATTTCAGTTGGAGATTTGAGAAAATAAAAATAACAGGTAGATTTTTTTATCTTAAGCTCATGGACCCTGTGAAAACTTTCTATGCCCACCAAGGGGTCCATGGACCCTCAATTAAACCTCCCTGCTCTATGGTCATTTCAAACTCATATAGAATGAATTATTATTATTTCAAAACTACTTCTCATTTTGACTGACTGTCACATCTCATTAAGTTCAGAAAATGGAGGAGGGTCATAGGATCAGAGTGCTAGCCTTTAAGAAAATGAGGGAGCACCCAGCTTTCAAAATACACATACACCATAATGGTTCAGGACTTGGTGCAAATCAGGGGTGTAGCTACAGGAAAACAAAACTAGGGCAATGTCTCCCAATAAGAATTCTGCTCTTCTAATTAAATGTTTCTTTAGGTCCCAAATGTCTAGCATTGCAATGACTTGAATGTCAGTTGAGCATTTAAAAATACAGTTAAGGCATCCAAAATCAAGAGAGGAAAAATCAAAGTTACCAATGGAATCTGAGCATGGAAAACATAGGAGTTGGAGGTGTTAATTACTTTTAATGTCTAGCCTTCTATAATACTAGAAATTTAGGGACAGAAAGCTGGTGGAAATTCAGAGTATTCTCACAAAGTTAGTGTGTGGAAAAAGATATAAAAGAGTAGAATTTCATACATCTTCTGTCTGCAAGCATTATGATTTCAATTGAATTCAGTTTTTTCCACTGTAAAGCTTCACAAAGTTACTCCATGGGAATGTTTGTGTGGGAAAAACACCTTGCAATATTGATATTGTAAGAATATTTATGAAGATATTAGCTTCTCTTCTATCAATGCCTTCTGCAATAGATATATCTATTGAATACATATTAATTTTCCACCTTCTGTAACTTGCTTAGAATTGTGGGTATTGGAGTGAGTGCCAGTCTTTATTTGGAAAAAAGCCAGCACATGAGATAGAAATCTGAGTCATGGCTGGCAGAAAGAAGCTTTGAAAGACTTCAAGGGTATGCTATGCTCTTTGTGGGGAACTGAGGCCACTTGAAGGTGCAGTATTTCTTCTCTAAACGCTTGCTTGCTTCCATCTGCTCAGCTCAAACAACTATAAAACCACAGAAATTATGTAAAGGCATACATGGCTGCTTTAGACTCCTAAGCCATTGGCAATGCATTAAATATTAGGCCTGTTTCCGAACATCAGATACATCCGAATCCACTGCCGCCAAAGTTGCCTCGCGGAGGAGAGCAAGGCACTGAGCGGGAGCAGACTTGACTGAACCTGCTGGTAAACACGTGAGGCGAGGCAACTTCGGCGGCAGAGGATTCCTTCACTCGCAGCAAGGGGAGGTCATCCTCCCGAGAGAGAGAGAGAGAGAGAGAGAGAGAGAGAGAGAGAGAGAGAGAGAGAAGAGGAGGAGGAAAGGAAAGGTGTGTGCTCTCTATCCCGAGCAGCAGAAGGGTCCAGCCTGGCAAGAGGGAGGGAGCACAGAGGGGGAGGGGGGAGGGCTGCCACCGCTGTGGCACGAGCCAATTCTGGGGCTCAGCGGAGAGAGAGAGCGAGCGCGCAATTGTATTGTGGTTTTACTCCGCATCGTATTTGCTTATATGAATTGAATAAAACAACAAGCTGAGAAGGCTGTCTACTCGCGAGCAGAACAAACCAGGGAAAGGTTGAAAAAGAGCACAACAGTACACTGAAGCTGTGTATATAAATATGAAAGAGTTGAATAACTGGATTAATCAAAGTCAATAGATGTAAATTGTTATTTGAAATATCCAACAATAGTATAACAATGTCAAAAAATGACAAGAATCATATAAATATACATATAAATATAGACCCACAAACAGCAATATAATAACACTAATACAGGGTGGGCAATTACCGGCCCTCCAGGTGTTTTGGACTTCAACTCCCAGAAAATCTAACAGCTGGTAAACTGGCTAGGATTTCTGGGAGTTGAAGTCCAAAACACCTGGAGGGCCGGTAATTGCCCACCCCTGCCTAATATCACAATCAATTACTGGAATAATAAATGTCACTGTGTGTGTCAGAGCATCTACATGATTTCAAGGTGATATAGCAGCAATAGAAATGAACACAGGTAATATTAATATAACACATCAAAGGCAAAACCTCATAGAGATACAGACAGGCACATCAAATAGAAGGGTTACACACGAGTAATCCCAAGTTGTGTAAATGCAAAATGGTCTGTAGATCCCAATGAATATAAACATCAATCCCAGGATGTAAGCAGATGAAATGTAACATCCAAAGAAACTGCAAATTGTACATGCTCTACATCAAGTGTAGTATGGAAAGTCTGCAGTGTTACCCCTTGTAGCAACAGAGATTGATGCAGACTCATGAAGCGGTAGCGCTAGGAAGCTGGATCTCTACTCCACCTTCTCAAACATAAGTGCTTCCCATGGAAGAGTCGCTTGGTCCGGATTATCCTCACAAACCGCAACTCTTCCATGGGAAGCACTTACGTTTGAGAAGGTGGAGTAGAGATCCAGCTCCCTAGCGCTACTGCATCGTATTTGCTTATATGAATAGAATGCCCTATATATATATTATTTATTAACATTGATTGACAATGTTGTTGATATTGTTGTGTTACTTGGGCACTGCATTTTACATTACCGTGCATGACGTGCTGATACATTGGTCAGAACATAATTATATTATATTAACTAAATACCTTATTTCTACGCACAAATGTTCACCTACTCTTGCAATAGGACTGTGTGCTTAGCATATCCACTCGTCTTTGCACAACTGCTCCCTAATATAATATCTAGGATATAATTTCTTGTTTATTGCATTATTTATTGCATTCTCACTAGACCCTGTTGTTGTTCCAACATTAACAAAGCCATTCCGAATTTCGGAAGTACATCAGAATCAATTTCGAAAAAGCCACTGAAAACTTCGGATGTATATCAGATACGAAGCGCCAGCGCCCCCTACAGTCGAAGCAAGTTTTGAAGCAGTTTTTTCCATGATAAAACAGGCCTATTAAATATTTCCTTCTACAAAGCCTTATCTCTCCGTTGGCGCCCCCTTGTTATGGGGGAGAGGCTTGTGTACCCTAATGAAGTTGTGAGCTATGCTGGCGGTGGCATAATAGTCACCAGTAGGGCCTCCCATGCCAGACAGGTCACAACCAAAGGGTCTGACAAAGAGTGTCAAAGGGCAGGATGAGCTCTCTAGCCTTTTGGCAACCATCCTAGGAGAAGGAAAACTCTGATTTCAAACCTGGGCAGATGGTGCTCGTTTAACCTTGTAAGGTCAACCATCTAAGAGAAGGAAACTCGAACCAAACCTACGACCTGAGGACCTCGCTGCCACCATCCAAGCTTGCTAGGCCCTGGCAGATTTAAAGTTTGAGGCCAGATCTGTGCACGCTGCGCTCCACCAGAAAGGTGGAGGACACATCCAACTTCCGAATCATCTACGTGCTTGTAGAAAGCGTGGGACGAATCCTTCCTGAATCTTCGTTTGCGAAGAAACGCCAAGAAGAAGAAGACAAAGCCTTATGTGTATTTGCTATATATACACGTGTACACCTCATGTACAAGTCAAGGGCAGGTTTTGTGGCCAAAACTATGGATTTTGAGGCCATTGCAAGGGTTATTCTACAGAGAGGGAAATAACCACCCAGGTATTCAAAAAGGCCAGAAATTGTGCTATGGTGGAGAGAGTAGAAGGGGTTTATCATTTTTTAAGTTCCCCCAGGACAGACTAAGCTGTCCCCTTTCACCACTCCACTCAGAGAAGGAGGTGTTTCCTTTTCAATAAGAGTTAAAGTACAGTATTTACATTGACCCATGGTTGATTACTTTTACTAAAATTTCTAGAGTTATGCATGGGTATAAAGGTAAGTTGGCATAAATCTGCGTTACACCACCATAAGCTTTTTCTAGGATTCTGTCTTAGGTCTCCAGATATTCTCCACTCACAAGGAAAATGTTCCACTGAAATCCACCTCTGAAACTTCTTGATATACTGGGAAATTGGGAGCATATAATCAGTGCTCATAGTTGACTTTGTCAACATGGAATTATTTATGTTACCCTCACAGTTTTCACTGGATCAGAATATATCTTTTAAATAGACACCCATCTGTCACTGCATAGCTTTCTGACTTTGTTTATTCAAATATCTCAGATTTTCACATGGAGGGTTACTCGCATACAGCACAACCTTGTAGCAGCTCTGGGAACTTTGCTTAAATTAATGCAGAACAGAGAAACTTCTTCAGAAAGCTTTGAAGTGAAAAGAGGTCAGGGATTCAACTGAAGAGTGTATCTGTGTATTCATGCCAAGTATCAACTTTTCAAATTGCCTTTTACAAAGAAGGTACACCTGAATTTTGATGATGGAAAAAAGTGCAGCATTGGCTTAGTCGTGGGTGAGCAGACTCATGAGTGCTTTCACTCAGAAAAGCACTTTCCATGCTCTGGCAAATATTCAAACTCTGGGGCAGTGTCTTACCCTTGTTAAGCCTACTTGGTATTGCTGCCATTCCCAATAGTAGTTCAAGAGTGTAAGTGGCTGGAGAAGGATTCCAAGCACAAGCATTTGAAAGAAGGATATGCCCAAACAGTTCATTGTTCCAGCGGTTTTTTTTATTATTTCTTATACTATTGTATTCTACCTACAAGTTCACAGAATGGCACATGAATAAAATCATTTAGAACAATTCAGAATAATTTAAATTAAGAAAAAATAGCTAATTTTTAAACAGCTTCATTTTAAACAAAATATTAAATAAGTCAAAACACAAAAAGGTAAAAAATGGGCCTCGATTTGAAAATAATTGTTAAGTATTAAAGCCTTTAATTTAAAAGAGGGCGTGTTTTAACCTGACGCCAGAAAGAAACCAGTGAAGAGGTCATTTCACAAGAGTTATCTCGGTGTATGTGTCTGTATAATTTTAATGTGTGGACATCAGTCTGTTGTTTTTATAGTGTTTTTATGGTTTTAGCACATGTAAGTCGCCCCGAGCCTATCAGAAGGGGCGACTAACAAGCCTAAATAAATAAATAAATTTCAGAATGGGACAGCCACAAAAACAGAAGACCCTCTCTCATGTTTCCCTCACAGTATATTATGCAAAAAGTTGGACGAAAGAAGAGAGACCCTTCAGAAGACATAAATGCTTTGGCAGGTCCATATGGGAAAGGTAGTCATACAGTTATCAAAAAGTTCTTAGAGAGATGAGAACCACCAGACATGTACAAGACAATTGCCCTTCCTGGCTTATAAAAAAGCCAGAGAGGGACTAGGCAGAGGGGTTCCTAGATAAAATGAATTATCTAGATCAGAGGTTCCTGAAGTGTGTGCCGCAGTGTTCTTGGGGCTCTGCAATGCTTGTGAGGGGCTACGTGTCAGTCGGCACCATGTTGCTTCCCTCCTTCTCTTCTTTTTCCCTCTCCTCCTACTCCCCAGGCTAACGTAAAGGTGCACAGCCATGGTGACATGCTGCTTCTTTCCTCACCTTCCTCCTCCTCCTCTTCTTCCCCTTCCCTTTCCCCACCTCCATGGTGCAGGCTGCTAGACATGTGCCAACTGCTCTGGGACTGTTCCTTGGAGTGGGTTGGTTGGCAGGAGCAGGTCACTGTGCAAAACAGAAAAACCAAGTCCTCCAAGCTCAGAACTGCCAGCAGAGATCACAGACAGTAAATGGTTTTAAATTTTCTGTTATTGCTTATGTGTAAGTTATATTGATTGCATTGTTTTATTATTTGCTGTTGTGTTGTTTATTATGTGTCATTGGGTTTGGCCTCATGTAAGCCACCCCGAATCCCCTCTGGGAGATGGTGGTGGGATATAAATAAAGTATTATTATTAATAATAATGTATTTGAAAAGCAGAATAGAGAGAAGAGGAGAGAGAGGAGGGTTGGAAGAAAAGTATCTTAACTAGCTGTTATAACATTTTGTAGATTTAAATAATGAATAATATTGTCTCTAACTCTTTTTTTACTATTGTTTCCTTCCTCCCTCCTTCTCCCTCTCTCCCCCTTCTCTCTCTCTCTCTCTCTCTCTCTCTCTCTCTCCCTCTCTCTCTCTCTCTCTCCACACACACACACATTGTATATACCTTATTATTCATACTTCCGTATACGTATTGTGTGTAACATGCCTCATAGAACATAGACCGATAGAATTAAACACTAAATCTTTTGGGGTTCCATGAGGAACGTTTGCTTCAAAAAGAGCTATGTACCTGAAAAAGTTTGGGAACCCCTGATTTAGATTAATTTCAGTTTGACTTTAGGTCAGGCAATGGGACAGAGAAAGCTTTGGTTACCTTGATGGGTGATTTACGCTGGAGTGTTTCTCTGTTTCAGTAAATTTTGATACCATCAACAATAGTTTCCTTCTGTGATTCGATGGGACTTGGGAACAGTGCTCTGCAGTGATTCCAGTTCTTCTTGGAGAGGCGGACACAGAAGGTAGTGCAGAAGAATTGCTTTTTGGCCCCAGGGCCACTGGCCTATAAGGTTCCTCAGGGCTCAGATTTGTCCCCCAAGCTATTTAACAGCTATATCAGGTCTGCACAACCTGCATCTTCCCAGGTGTTTGGGACTCCAACTCCCAGAAGTGTGAAATAGTCAGGAATTCCTGGACATGATGTCCAAAATACCTGGAGAACTACATGAAGCTTCTGGGAGAGGTTTCGAGTTAGATATTACCAGTATGTTGATAATACTAAACTCCAAATCAGCTTTCCATACAATTCCAAGGAAGCTGTCTCTGTACTAAGCCAATGTCTGTTGGTTTTCATGGACAGGATGAGGGCAAGCAAATTGAAATTTATTCCAGACAAAGCAGAGGTGCTCATGATTAGTCAAAAAAGTGGATCAGGAGATATGGATTCAGCTAATCATGAATAGGATTACACATCCCTAGTCTCATATTTGCAGCTTGGTCATGATCCTAGACCCAGATCTCAGCCCGGATGTCCAGGTTTCAGTTGTGGTCAGGAGTACATTTAAAACTGGTGCTCTAGCTGCACCTATTCCTTGAGATATCAAATCTGGCCACAGTGACACATGCTTTGATTACATTCTGTTTGTATTGCTGTAACACACAGTATGTCTTTGGAATCTGTTCAGAAAGTTCCACAAACTGTGGCAGGTTATAGGGATGATATACATAACCTCCTTGCTAAAACAACACTGGTAGCCAATCTGTTTCAAAGTGCTTCCTATAATTTTTAAAGCCCTGTGCAGTTTGGATACAGATCCTACACAGTTTGGATCCAAATCTGCAGGGGAAGGCTTTTCTTGGTATCACCATCACCCCAGACAAATCTTGTATGGAAAAAAGTGAAAACCATCTTGGTGTCTGCTCCTGTTATGGAAATCCCTTCCCCAGGAGATTTGGTTGGCTCCCACCTGTAGTCTTGTAATCAGCAGATAAAGACTATTTCTATTTAAAGAAGCTTTTAGCTTCTAGTGTGTTTTGGAAGATGAAGCTTTTAATGGGAGGCAGAGTGTTTTATTTTATTATGTTTTTAAGCATCATTTTAATGTTGTTATAGCAGTTTTAAACTTGTATTTCTTTATTGAAAAAAATAATTGTGTTTTCAATTTTGTATTAAGTTTTAAAAACTGTATTGTGCTTCTAAAATGTTGTATGCTGCCTTGTGTCCCAAGCTGGGGAAAGGGCAAGACATATATTAATTAAATAAATACGTTGGAAGTCAGTTTGCATTTTAAACATCAACCCAAACCATGAACATTGTTAGCTGATGCAATTCCTGTAGTACTGGTGTAGTATGGTTTCTGTAACATATTTTGGTA
Source organism: Anolis apletophallus (assembly GCA_030556195.1). Taxonomy (NCBI): domain Eukaryota; kingdom Metazoa; phylum Chordata; class Lepidosauria; order Squamata; family Anolidae; genus Anolis; species Anolis apletophallus. The sequence goes on along the minus strand of JARBWK010000003.1, from coordinate 113,117,230 downwards.
TGTAAGCTGTAGCTTTCAAGTTGTCTTCAGCAGTATCCCCATGTAGACTACATTGTTGTAGTTTAATAGGTATGTTACCAGTGCAGCCTGTTTTGCCACTTTTATGTGTGGTAAGGATGGGGCCTGTCATGCACTATCCCATGACACACGGCAGGCACCACTCACATTTCTTCCAAAGTAGAGAGGAAGTGCTGAAAACACTTTCCCCTTCACTACAGGGAAGTGTAATTTGGGTAGCTCTGACGGACTACTTGCACTTTCCTCCCCTTTTTGCCATATGATGGCAGAAAGGGTGGTGGAACAACGTGCGTTGCCACATGTTGCCATCCTTTCTGCCATCTGATAAGGGGAAGGAAAAGGTGTCAAAGCACCCTCTTCTGTCCCCACTGTGTGATGAGGGGAGGAGGGAGGGTGTGTGGGGCACCATGAGCCGGCCCACATACTTTTCCTTTTATTGGCACTTGCAAGTGCAATAGCATGTCAGGGAATTTTTTTTAAATGATTGTAATGGTATAATGGTACATATAGTATGTTTTAAAATTTATTAATTGTGTCAAAGTTGGTTTATGTAGTGTGTATTTCTGTTTAGTTTTACCTATATGTTGTTGTATTTTTATGGTTGTTTAACCATTGTATGCCACTTTGAATCCCACCCATGGGAGAAAAGCAGGATATAAATAATAAATAAATAAATAATAAAGATGATGATGATAAAAAGAACTGTGTGAAGAGATCCTAGGACTTTTCTCAAACTAATACTTCAAAGGAAGTGCAATCCAATCCAGGGCAAGGTTCCTGGAACCAGGAATCTAAAATCCTCAGAAGCTCTATTGTATCCAGCTTCAGTTTTTTGACCTCCATCCAGCCTATTACAGCAGCCAGGCACTGATCAAGCACCTGAACAAACCCATCTGACATTAATGTTAAAGGAAGTAAAGCTTTCTTGGTTTGCATGTGTAAGGACTCACCCATTTTAGCTAGGCCAAGGCCTGGGTAGCAGTTTGGTATCCCTGGTAAGATAGAATAGCTAGGAGAGGGGGAGTGGCTTGGAGCCTCTCCAGAGAGAGAAAGAGAAAGAGAGAGAGAGAGAGAGAGAGAGAGAGCTGAGAGAGAGAGTGGCTCAGGGGAGTGGCTCAGAGTGAAGGGGAGGGGCCAGCTGACTTTTTCAGTCAGAGGGGACTTGGCTCTTGTCAGAGCAACATCTGAGTCCGTTGTGAGCAGTCAGCAAGACAGGGAGTGTCTTAGATAGCTGACAGGAGAAGTCTGTGGAAAGCTGACCAGGAGAGTCAGACAGCAGACTTAGATTTCTTAGGTTAAGAGATTGGCTCACACTTGGGGGACAGCTAACTAGGGAGCTCTTGTAGGGAGTTAGTGTGTTCCAGAAGCCTGAGTGGATTCTCAGGGAACTAACTAAGATTAGTTAGTTGTAGAAACTCACTACTAGTTTCAAGATTAGAGTGAGGGAGTATTTTGACAAGCTGTGAAAGACATTCCATCTAGTCCTGTATCAAAGTTTAAAGATACATGTTTTATGAAACCACCCAGCTATTGTACCTTTCTTGACAACTACTTACACTTCTGTGCCTTTTATAGCTGTTAGTTCCATCAATAAACCTTTTCATTGTTAACTTTTAAAGAAAAGCCTCTCTTGTGCCTCATTCCATCTAGCAGTTAATTAACAGCTCCAGTGTGGTGCCCTCGTGGCACTATGCTGTCTTGTATAGTTATAGGTACTTACTTCATTGCACCCTCTCACTGGTAGGTGCTAGAGGAAAGCTATACTTAATATTTTAGGAGCTTGATGCTGTCTAAAACTGTGTAATTTTTTTTCTTATTTTCACAAATTATCTATACAGTGTACTGTTGATTTAAAAAACTACTTCATGGTCATTTTAGTATCAGTGATTTTACACTCACACCAGCTTCCCCTGTGATTCCCAGATTAGCTGTAATTTAAAAAAAAAAATAATAATTTTCTTCTTACTTCCTTGCTCTTTTTCTTTGGAGGCCTAAACTGTATTTCTAATATACTTACCTAAAGTTATAAAAGTAAGAAGTAAAAAAGAAATAACTATCCTGATGGGTCATCTACAGAGAGGTTTCATAGGGAATCAGATCTTTGACAATCAGGATTAATTCCATGAATGCAGTGACTCAAAAATGTTATTAGCCCAATGGGCCCATACTAAATTTAGTTTAGTTGGATTGGTGTGATGTTCTAGACTAATGCATTTATAATATATTGTCCACATGCTTTCTTATTCCATCCTATCCTTGGTGCTCCTTCAATTTTTTCTGTTCCTCACTGTCATCTCTCTCCCTCCTCTCTCCCGTCTTCCAAATGCATTAAGCTGTTAACAAAAACATGTTAACTCGGTGCATGAGCAACTGAAGCCTTTGAATCCAAACCACTCCATCTCCACTTCTACTCTCCTGCCTATATAGAGAGCCCCTACAGTTAGTGAAGGGTCTGCACTTCAGGCTGTTGCTCTAGGTAAGTAGAAGGGTTGCAGAAGTGGAGACAAAAGGGTCAAGGGTAGTATATTCTTCTTTTCTTGTCAGTTAAAAACAATTTGTTCATTTCTTAATATGGTCACTCCTTCAATGCTCAAAGATGTGTGGACCTGGTAGAGAAAAGCAGAACAGGGAGATGTTATTTGTGCTGGAGGCCCCTGGCTTGCCTCCAACCTTATCTTTAGGGAAGAGTGGGGATGTGTGATATATAAAGATTTAATTAATTTCATTATTATTTTTGAAATAAGAAACCTTTGTATTCATGGCAATTTTCATGCCTAGGTTTCACACCTGGCTACAAGCAAGGATACACATGTTATTTGCTTAATTTTTAATACACAATTAATATACCATTGAATGTTGACATTACCATTCAGGGAAAGCTAGACTCTGACTTCTATTTTGTCCAAAGAAACAACTTGGTGTGCCATCTATTCACATCCAATGTTTATATGAAGACAATTTATATTTTACATGTTTTTTTAACACGCCTCACTTACTAACTTCATTTGTAATTTCCTGGGATAGCTAAAAAGTATGCACAACATTTTTCACATTGTATTTTCCAAAGCAACCAAAGATTAGATTAACCGAGCCTAATTACTCAGTGTGACATTTAAGCTGTTTTCGCTTTCCTCACCATGATATACTTGTGATGTGGCATTCAAAATGGCTAAAGAAAGCATTTCACATTTTGACTTTCTGGGAGATTTGTTTAGTTTAGTTTTTGTTTCTCTTCTTTTGTTTTTGTCATATGCCCTTCCAGCACCATTTTGTCTTCTTTCATGTCAATTAAGCAAATTATCTGATCACCAAAGTTTGCCTGAAGGGAAATAGTTACTCAAAATATATTGTTATAAACCTTCCCATTCCTTTCACTATTGCATCACTCATCAAAATGACAGCACATACCAAATTTATGTTCATGTGCTTCTTTTTGGTAGTCAACAGGGTGGTAAAAATGAGGGCCCATCTACATAGGCCTTAAAACCTAGAAGAAAGTGGGATAAAAGGATGGTGGCTACAATATGCACACTCATAATGTGTGCTTGATCACAAAACTGCATAGAAAACATATGATTAAAAAGTTCAAATAAAATCAGCTATTGGGTGAAAAATGCACTGCTACAGAACACTGTATAATATATCCAAGGACTTTAAAAAACCCAAGGAGGGTTCCTAGGAGAACACTCTCCAACCATTCCTTTGTTCTCATTCCCTGTGTATTACTGAAAAGAAACTGAGTTTGAAATGAAACAGTGGGCAACAGCATGTTGCAGACAAGTGATTCTAATGGGAAATGGGGTTCTAATGGGAAATGGGGTTCAAGAAGGCAAACTTGGAGGCACCAGGAGTGAGAATGAGGAGATATGATGGCAGAAAATCCACGTGTGCACATGTTATATCAGCATCAGCGCTGCAACTTTGGCGAAATGCATAGGACATCCTTTCAAATATTGAAACATTGCTATCATGTCACTTCTTGACCCCCTATTTTCTTTATTGGATCTTCACTACCTTGCTCTGTCATCTTGTGGTATGTCTGGAGGTAAGAAACACTTTATGATGTTGGAGGCAGTGGGTAAATAATATAGGGCAGTTTTGACACCAGTTCACAAACTTTACAATGGATTTGGCACAGGCTGTCTCTATCAATCCTTTGAAAAAGAAATGAAACAATGGCTGGATCTACAATGTCACATAATCCTGTTTCTGAATGCAGATTAACTGCACTGAACTGGATCATATGACAATGTAAACTCATATACATCAATTCAAAGCAGTTAATTTGCAATCTGAAATTTGATTATATGGCAGTGTAGATCCAGCCATTGTCTAATTTTTCAGCTGCTTTTAAAATGTCCCAGTTTCTGTACCCCTCTACCCCTTTCCTTTGTCTTTGAATTACTTGAATTGCTGCAAACGGAATTCTAATTGCAAATTGCATTCAATTAGCTCAGTGTGGGGAGAGAAGAGGAAGAGTGAAATCTTGCCTCAGGAAAAAGCAGCCTCTCCTTACTTGTCTGTTCTTACTTATGAGCAAATGTTGCTATTTTGATCTATAATCCGATGTATCTTGACCACACTTGTTCTGATTTTCATGGTATACTGAAGGCTTTGCACCATCTTCCCACTGTCTTTCACACAAATACATTTCCTTATCCGTTGTCATTGCATCTCTCACACCTCCACAGAGCCACATTTTAAGACTGGGGAACACTCCAAAATGATGTGTAATGAAGCAGTGCAGCCAGCGGGGTGAACTGACAGAAATCAGCAACCTAGCACCATCTCTATCAGTTAAAGAGCCTTCCATTTTGGAGCCATGTCTATAAAACAGTGTGTTTGTTGGAACAAAGCTGATCTATAGGGATATTTTGTCCAACTGATTATTTACAACTTGGAGTGATGGGCTCTATAAAACCTTAATTTATAATTCTGTTCCTCAAAGAATTGCTATCACACGAGTCCAAGGATGTTAAAGCTCTTGGCACGGATAAGCTGTGAAGGATGTATTGTGTATATGACTCTCCCTCTCTTTACTCCTTAAGACATTGGGAAATATAGTCATATTGAGGAGTGCTGGCAGTGTAGATAAATTCCTTCTGGACCAGTGCTAAATAGATTCTTACATTTTGTTTTTTAGAAAGGTTACTGAACCATAGAAGAGTTTATGGGGATGACATATAAATGCTGAAACTGTTGACTGCTTCTACCGCGATACTAGTGGATAAGGAAACCTTTTAATTCTGTGGATAATTTGATACACTGTCGATTGGATAAACTTTCAGAGAAGGGCAATTAGGCCTTCAAACAAAAGCTTATTTGTACCCTTGTTGTTTCACAATAGTCACAATAAGCTACTCATGCATCAATCCATGAAAATATTTCTAAAATCATCAGCATTTGAGTTTCAGCCACTCAAAACAATAAACATGCCTATTTTCCATTTTCTGCCATTCTTCTAGATTCAAATTTATCCCAAACTGAGAAAAGACAATGAGGAAAGGTGAACTCATTATCTTTGCTGCTAGAGAGGAAAGCAGGACTTGCTAGAGAAAATGCATCCCATTACTTAGATGGATCTCTATAGCACCTGTCAAGAAATAAGATTCCCTCCCTCATTTTAGTGCTACTCTACACATTCTACTTCCTTTTCTCATTTTTTCTTCAGTCTGAGCTGAGACATGCACACCTCTACTACTAAGATAATAATTGGTATAAGCAAATTATACCCAAGGTTTAATATGACACAATATTAAATATGTCTCACATTTGTGAAGATACAACTTGAGTATCCCTTATCCAAGGTGCTTGGAACTAGAAATATTTTGGATTTTAGATTTTTCAGGTTTTTGGGATACCTGTATTGGCATATATGTACATAATTGATTTATAATATTTTTGTGCACAAAGCAGTTTTTATACATTGAACCATCAGAATGCAAAGATGTTACTATCTCCACCTGTAAAAGACCTCAGCCCAAAATACTAGTCTAGATTTATCCAACTCAGTGCACTGCCCACTTAGTTCAAATATGCGAGAAGATACTTTGTCTGTTGAAATTATCTTATTGACGCTTGGTTCCATTGATGTTCTAGATTTGTGTGGTGGGGATGGGGACTGTAGCTTTCCCAATGTTTTTGAATTGCAACTCAAAAGTTCCTACTATTGACTATGTTGTCTGTGCTTCATAAGAGTTGCAGTTCAACACAAAAACACTTCTAAGTGAACCTTGAAATTTAAGCACCTCATCTTCTTGGGAAGAAAAAAAACCCTAACACAATACAAGCAAATGTGCACAACCCTAAACCATTTTTAAAAAAGAGGCCAAATTATTTCAAGCTTGGAGCTTGAGTTTTTATCCTGTTTTCACTCTCCTCTTTCTGCACTTTCTAATCCTTTGTGTGTGTGACAAAAGCAGACATATGGTAATGTCAAATGCTTTCCCCTCTGAACAGATGCTAAGGGACATTCTCCAATGCACCCAGTCAGGGATATGCCATCCTTTTGCAACTAACTGTGCTAAGAATATTCTTCCAACTCAATTCAGGAATCTCTTCTGTCTCTGAAAATCTCCAAAAGAGTATCACCAGGCTTTCACATCTTCATTTCAATGAACAGAAGCTTGAATGGTGTGAACTATTTGTTTGTTTTTAATTTTGTGGGTAGGATTTTTGACCTTTTATGAGTTATATGGAAGTTTGTTTTCCTTTCATATTTGTTTTTCTGTCAAACCTTCAGAGAGTGCAGTTTCTTTCAAATCTTGATCTATGAAGTGATCTAGCCCATGTCAAACATAAGTTGTTAAAATCACCATTAAAACATTAGATAAATAGAATTAAATGTAGACTGAGAGACTGTCTCTCTCCCACACATGCACAAACACACATACTTTGAATAATTCCCCCCCACTCCCCGAAATACAGTTTATTAAGTGGTTTGCCTACATTCTTCCTGTCATTCTGGTTCCTGCAACTCTAGTGACTGTGGGTGTGACTGACAAAGGGATAATTAAACAACAAGATGTGACAGCAGGTGAATAATGTGGCAGTGACTTATATCACATGTATTTTAATACAGCTGAGTGCTATTGAATTATTGTGGTGTAACCCAAGGTGTGAAGAGCATGTGAGTGGGATTAGGAAATCATGTTGTAGAACAGGGAATGAAATGGAAAGGATGTATTTTTATAGAAAAAAGTGGTATTTGTTTTTTAAAAATGTATATAAATAAATTGATGTCTAGAGAAAAGTTCTCATTAAGAATAACTTTTATGGCTACAAATCCCACATCTAAATCTAACACCATGCCTTGCAACATTATTTCTTCTTGGCTACATCCCAGCTGTTCAGCACAAGAATTATTGCATTGATATAAAATTTGGACACCCTAACTGGAAATAAAACTTGTTGTTGTTGGTTATTGTTATTGCTGTTGCAGTTCTTATTGATCCTTCATTGCTTTCCTGATGTAGAGAGATTCTGATTTTGTCTAAGCTCACTCAATGGGTTTTTGTGGCTGAGTGAGAATTTAAATTTTGATCTCCCAGAGTCCTAGCCCAACACTTAATGTATAAGATCATATCTCAATTTTATTTGCATACTAGCTTGGGGACCCGGCAGTGCCTGGGTCATTTGAGAATTGCAGCAGGATGTAGAGTGGGTCATGGGGGCTCTGTGTGCCAAGTTTGGTCTTGATCCATCATTATTGGGAGTTGCAGTGGTATCATGAAATTACTGAAGGTAGTGGAAGTCCCATCATCTCTGGTCCACCCTCCCCCAAAGTGTAGTAGGATGTAGATTGGGTCATGGGGGCTCTGTGTGCCAAGTTTGGTCTGTATTGGTGAATGGATGAGGGTTGCATTGATTTTAGGAAGTGAGTGAAGGTACTTCAAGTCCCATCATCTGTGGTCCGTCTCACACAAAACAGCAGCAGGATGTAGAGTGGGTCATGAGGGCTCTGTGTGCCAGGTTTGGTCTTTCTCTGTGTTTGTAGGGGGCCACTGTTATCTGTGGGAACAGAGAGGTGTGAAAGTACTACAAATCCCATCATCCATTGTCAGTCCTCCCCCGAACCTCACCAGGACGTGAAGGCAGACATGGGGGTTATGTGTGCCAAGTGTGGTCTCGATCAGTAATTGGATGAGGGTCGCAGAGGACTTGGGAAGTACTTCAAGTCCCATCATCCATGGTCCACCCTCCTCCGATCTGCACCAGGATGTAGAGTGGGTCATGAGGGCTCTGTGTGGCAGGTTTCGTGTTGATCAGTCATAGGGTTAGGTTTGTAGCAGTCTTGGAAAGTGAGGGAAGGTACTGCAAGTCCCATCATCCATGTTCTGGCCCCCTCCAAAGTTCAGTAGGATGGAGAGTGGGTCACTGGGGCTCTGTGTGCCAAGTGTGGTATTTCTCGGTGTTTGTTGGGGGCCGCAGTGGTCTGTGGGAACAGAGGGGTGTGAAAGTACTACAAATCCCATCATCCATTGTCAGTCCTCCCCCGAACCTCACCAGGACGTGAAGGCAGTCATGGGGGTTATGTATGCCAAGTTTGGTCTCGATCAGTGATTGGATGAGGGTTGCAGTGGACTTGGGAAGTGAGTAGAGGTACTTCAAGTCCCATCATCCATGGTCCGCCCTCCTCCAAACTGCACCAGGACGTAGAGTGGGTCATGGGGGCTGTGTGTGCTAAGTGTGGTCTGTATTGGTCCCTTTTTGGTGGCCTCAGTGGTCTGTGGGAACCAAAGTGTTTGAAAGTACTACAAATCCCATAATCCGTGAGTCATGTCCCCCGAACCGCACCAGGACGTAAAGGGGGTTAGGGGGGTTATGTCTACCAAGTTTGGTGCAGGTCGATCACCCGCGCTGGTCGCTGTGGCCTGTGAAAGTGGCGGCCTGTGAAAGTGGCCGCCCTCCCGCCCTCTGCACACATACATACATACAAACATTCCGCTTTATAAAGGTATACAGATATAATAGAATTATACCTCATGTCTATTCTTTTGGTCTAGACAGAATTCTTGCTTTCATATATTGGTGTGGTCCACTCAGATTTATCCTCATCCAGCCTAGTAAGATAATTTAGGTTTTATGAGATACAGCAACGGATGCCTTCCACTAACAAGATTCAAGCCCATGACATGAAAGGACACCAGCCACCACTGGTGAGCGATTGATCAGTTTTCCATGTCTAGCATAGTATCTACTATACCACTTCACCTCTAACGTAAATATATTCCTTGCCCGAAGGAAAAATATCTCCTTCCTCCATGTTAATCTTCCCATTTTAAAAGAGGTAGTAGAGGCCAAAACATCCACCTTGCAGATTCTTTGTTCATTTTCCTCTTGTATTCATCACCGAGCCAAAATCAGTTTGTTCATCCTAAAGCATAATCATGTTTTTCAAAGCATTCACTACAAATTAATGTGATTTTGCCTCTGAGTTAGTGAATACAGGAGTTAGGGAATGTACTACATGGAGTTATTTTTGCCTAAGAAAAGATGTCAAGATCTGATCTATAATTATTGCTTAAATTTAAATTGTTAACTTTTTTAAAAAAATTTACTGGTTTTTTTTAAAGCACAAAGTCATTCTTCCCAGTAGGATACAAGTGCCTTTAAAACCTACTGCTGACTTTAGCAGAAAAGGCGGTCTAGAACATGTCATTTTCTTTCCCTTCCTAATGCCTTGCTGGGGCACTCCACAGAGCTTTAGAGTAGACTGATCTTCTGAAGTTTTAAAACTTCTAATTTTCTTTCCCGAATGAAAGGAAAAGCTTGAAAGCTGCCCAGCTGACTCCAACGAACAGTAGGCACAATGGTCAGAATGAAATGGGAACACACAGTGCTGTCCTTTGAAACCTGGCACATGTGACTGTGAGTAGCTAAGCTTCAAAAGCTGGAGACCCTTTTCTCCACCACCACTTATCTGTGTATTGCATGAGCTACACTTTAGGCAACCACGGGGTTTCTTTCAAAGCAGCACTTGTGTTTTAAAAAGCAGTTTGAATGCAGAAATACTGACTCCCCATTTCTTCTTAAAATAGATTTTGGAACATAATCTAATTCTACTGCTTCTAATTTGGTCAATGATGACTGAGCTGATAATTTCCTTGTTTGTTTCCAAGATAAAAACCCTCCAGTCTCAGAGTGTTATTGCATGAGGCTTGTAAGTGTCAGAAACTCTCTAGTCATGAATAAAAAAAGTACCAGTACATGATGTCATAATAATCTCACTGCAAACCAATGACAAGTTGTATTGAAGCAGCAGTTTAAGAAAATGGACAAAACCCATTATAGGGAAGCTCAACACACATTGAATGAGTTTTCCAAAAGGTTTTCAGTCATGGAATAATGTGAAAACACTTTTGCAATTACTTTGGTGCAGGAATATCTATTTGTGGTCATGTTGTGGGTATTCCTTCTATCTGCTGATGTTGCCTTATCCCAATGTGCTTCTGCCATTGCCAATTCTGGTAGGTACACAGAGAAAAACTCTGGCTGCAAAATCAAAGGTTTCTTCTTTTTCCTGGATGAATGTTTTTCATTGTTTTTTTTTAAAATCCAGTAATCGTGCATCTTTGTAGGTGCACTAAGCCACTAATCTAAATTTCCCCATTTAATCAAATGCTTCCTTTCCTTGCAAGACAAGACTGTTTTTCAGAACTTCTTGCTCATACATAGTTTTGTGTTACTAAAAAGATTTCAAAATTAAAACTACACCTTCACCTTGCAGAATATACAAAATGGGGAAATACTTTTAATTGCAAAATGCTTATTTATTTCTAATTCAGATTTTAAGTATTCACTGGGACTGTGCTTCACTATATTTATAAACATAGAAATACAGAACTGCAATGAAGTCACATGTTTTCTTGAGTGCAGGGATATACAATTATGAGAATATGCACATTTGCAGCCAAAATTGGGTGAGAGAGAGAGAGAGAGAGAGAGAGAGAGAGAGAGAGAGAGAGAGAGAGAGAGATGCTGGTATTGTGAGATTGTGACCTTTTGCAGTTGCATAATTGTCACACAAAAACACAACAAACAAAAAAGTGAATGTACAAAGATGTCGAATGTATGATTTGGGAGGAATTGCATCTTGCAGCTGTGGTAAGCTAAATGCATTTGCACCTTCTCAAAGTGCTTTCTCTGAGGCTTAGTCTGATAACAAGAGGGGGTATACAAATATACTCCAGTATCAAGCAAAGAGGGGCTTTCAACAGCAAAAACCCATTTTAGGACCCACCTGTGTCACAGCCTCATTGCTCTAAGCATTTTAGCACAAGATAAAGAGATCAATGAATTGCAATCGTAAACTCAAGCTTCTACATGTGTATGCAGAAGGCAACCCAATGGTGTGAACTCTCAAGGAAGCATTCAGAATAATGATCCCCAAACTCTAGTCCCCCAAGTGTTTTGGACTTCAACTCACAGAAGCCTCAGCTGCCTTGGTCCATGATCAGATTTTCTAGGAGATGGGAAACACTGATTTGGAGCTTAATGGCTTACCTGCTGTAGTTTTGGCACTACATGAGGTAAGAAGGAATGTCTTGATTTAGATCATCGATTCCTGGTATTGTTGCACCATTAAGGCAGAAGCAGCATATACCTCTGATATGACATTAAATTGAAAAGAGATTCCACCTAAACATTAGGAAGAACTTGATGATAAGAGCTATTTGAAAGTGGAATATGCTGCCTCAGAGCCTAACATTCTCTGGAGGTTTTTGAGCAGAGGCTGGATGGCCATCTGTCAGGGGTGCTGTGATTGTGTGTTCATGGACTGGATGAACTGGATGAACCTTGTGGTCTTTTCCAACTCTATATTATGTAATTCTATGAACTTTTGTACACATACATAAAGTTACCTTTAAGAAGTAAAGGTATGCAAAACTATCCATATCTAGATACTGAGAGTATAATGATCTAGATATCACAGCATCATTCCACTACCCACCACTAATAGATGGCTTCAGTACATCTGCAACGTATCACCCAGAATAAGCAGAGAAGAGAACCATAGGAAATTTGGGGAAATGGTTCTGTTCCATGTATCATCCTATGACAATTTTTAGCTGAACATGCAGATGAAAAAAAATCTGCAACAAAATAATCCCTCTCTCCCTCCCTCTCTCCCTCCCTCCCTCTCTCCCTCTCCCTCCCTCTCTTTCACAGGCCCACTAAGTGTGCATATATCTAAATACTCCAAGACAGCACCTATTTTTCATGGGCTAATAATTCTTGTGAGTGCCTTGCTAGTCTGAATACACCCTCATGATTCTACTAACCCTCAACATCTCTATACATTTATTGTTTTGTTACAGTTATGCAAATATATGAAATATTGCAATAGATGGCTCCATAGTGAAAGAACACCAATGCCATCTCTATAAACTACATGAAGACAGTTTGGTCTTCCAGTTTACAATCGGTGAAGGCAGAAGCTTTGATATCTTAAATGTACATTTGGGGATACTTTAGAGTCTTTGTTACAATTCAAAATTATACAAAGGTAGTTTGCACTTAATTCCTAAGGGAGAGATTAGTACTTGTCCAATTAATAGCGTGAGGCTTTTGTTTTCTGTAGCTGCATAGTGTAATCACAGATAGGATTTTTACACATCTGTGATGCTCAAATAATGATGTTTCACTAGGCCAGTGCTTTACAGCTATAAATAGGCTTATTTCTGATGATAGACTGTGTAGCAAGCCAATGACCTCATTTGTCCTTGTCTCAAGGCAGTCTTGCCAAAGGGAAAATGAGGGACTGCCAGAATTCTTTCAGAAATCTTCTACCTTTAATCTGTGTCTTTCAATTTTATGTTCCTCATTAATTTAAAGCTCCCCCTTGGAGAATGCTGGGAAATATTTAAGTCTTGTTTCTGACATTATCCTTATTATTTTCTTACTGAATCGTAGCCTGTATTCATAAGTGCATGATACTTTCTATTTCTCTGTTTAGAGGGCATTTTCATGATTTCCATGTACAGCGCCAAGTATTAACTTCTCTAACCTCCATTTGATTTACCAAGAACTGTAAGCCTCTTGGTATTATTATCATTGCTGTTGCACACAGCTCCCAGATGGAGTCTTTGAGAAGAGAAAACAAACAGGGCAAGGAACTCTGTAAGTCAAAGAAGGAAAAGGGTTGTTAGATAACACTGGGGCGAGCATCTCCTAGAGTGATGTAAGGCAAGCAACACCGTTAAAGTGAACAAGATGTTTCCCATGCTGTTTAGAAGAAAGAAACACATGTGGGTATTAAAAGTACTACAATATTGAGAGACCTGACCCACATAATGGAATTAAATGAGGCTAATCTACAGTAGGGTTTTCCAAGTATATTGAAAGTGGACATTCCTTGCAAGAGGACTTTCAATCCTCCTGATATCTAACCACCTGATAGCCAGATATGTAGCTATTGTTGATAGAGCAAAATGAGGGCATTGCCCCCCCCCCATAACATTTTCCCTCAACCCCAAATTTCTAGCATTGCAAAGAGCATGGAAAGAGCATGCCACTGAAAATCGTGAACTCTTATATTTGCTATGTTTGCATTCCCTTGATAATTTTGCCTATGTCTTTTCTTTGGATACTTAAGCTGTATTTCTAAGTCTTAAGTTAATGCAATGCTAGAAATTTGAAGAGGAAAATTGAAAGGAAAAAATGAATTTAAGGAGCTGAATCAAGATAAAGCAGAATTTTTAAAAATATGGTATTACAATACTTTTACAAAATCAATATGTTGTAATAACAACAACAAAAGGAAAACACAGTAATGTAGAGAAACAGAACATGTACAGTGTTCAAACCACTTCATTCCCTGGGAACCCTGGGTTTTTAAACTTTACTTCTGGCAAAGCAAACCTCATGATCTATTGAACCACTTCTTTCCATGGGAACCCTACAATCTGTTAAACATCAGCACAATTATGTGGTCACTAGCATACAAGACGAGCTGCAGATGGGTGTTTCATTCAACATCAAAAATTGCACCTTTGACACATATGAAGAAATAAAGGACAAGTGAAATTGGTTGTTTCCCATTTTGTAAAATGTACTTTTGGTAGTTCCTTTGCCAACTGATGGGTTATCTATGAAATGAACAATGAATCATGTAATAGGATCTATAGGAACACATATGCAAAGGGCATCAGAGACTGCACACATCATTGTGTGATAAGGTCATGAATCCAATTTGGTATTGACACTCACACATTTCCAGAGGAGGGTATCTTTTATTCTCTGTGTAAATTGCATTTTTAAAATTCCTGGCATACATACGGGTATAGGTATTTCTACATAAATCTACCAAACCCCACTGCAATTTGATTTGGTGGCTCCCTTTCCCCACTTTCTTTTCCTTTGTAACTCCAGTTGCAGTTATTTTTGTCAGTGACTCTAGACCAGGGGTACCCACACTTTTTCTTCATGCGAGCTACTATATGAACAATCAAGTTGAAAAGATCACCTGTTGTGCATGTGAGCGTGCGCGCACGCACACACGTGCGTGCATGCTCCTACTGCAGCCTTCCGTCCGCGCGGGGCTTCTTTCTTGCCTGCCCACGAACTTGCCTCCGCGCGCACCCGGGAAAGGGATCCTCCTTGCCTGCGCGCGCTCTCTCTTAATGTCTTCATTGTCTTCTTCCTTCCTGCTGCGTGCTTTCGTGAAGCAGGAAGTTCCCATCCCGTCCTGCTTCTTGCGTGAACAGCAGGGCCCTCCCACGCAGCAGGAGGGTATTTATAGGCGCACCCGCCATGCTCCAGCCAGATATGGCTTCGGCGGCGACTCGGAATGCACAGGGCTGGGAAGAGGGGTCGCCTGGCTGCTTCCTGGGCTGGGAAACTCAACAGAGAGAGGGACCCATGTGAGGCTGGAGCCTCCCCACGGCAGCCTCCCCCCTCCCTCGAGGCTTCCTTACCTGGGCAGGAGAAGGAAGAGTGGAAGAGCTGCTTCCCCAAAGTGACAGATGCAGCGGGGGGGCACCCTTCCTTCCTTCCTTTCGAGGGTGTCACCCAGAAAGGACGCCCAAGTGGACAGCTGGCAGGAAGGAGGACCCCTCCATGCCCACGGGAGAGAGAGAGAGGGTGGCTCTTCCTAGCCAGCTCTGAAGAGCCACCCCCCCTCTCTCTTCCGTGGGCCCTCGCCGCCTTTCTCCTTCGAGGGCGAGGGAGGGCGAGGCGGAGAAAGGCAGCAAGGGCACAAGCAGCAGCAGCAAGTGGAGTCTCCATCCCCGCAGCCCCCTCCTCCTCGGGTTCAGTCCCAGGAACACGGCGGAGCCCTCCCTCCTCGCCCCCAACCAAGGAAAGAAAGCAGCCCCACACAGCTCGCTCGCCCAGGTCTCGGCTTGGAATGAGAGTCCCGAGGGAAGCAGCAGGGCTTGCGGCGGGGCTTGCTTGGCTTTGCCCCACTTTGCCCGGCCTCCTTCACCTCTCTCTCTCTCTCTCTCTCTCTCTCTCTCCCTCTCTCTCTCTCCCTCTCTCCTTCCAGCGCCCGCCTGCCTGCCTGCCAAAAGGATCCGAAAAAGTTCTCCGGATTTCTTTCTTCTCTCCTTGGCTCTCTCTCTCTCTCACACACACACACACACACACATTCCCTCCACCACCACCCCCACAGCCTCACATCCTATCCGTGCGCGTGCCTTCGCCTTGCTCCCCCCCCCCAGCAGCAACCAATGGGCAGTCATTTTACCATACCGTGTATGGCAAGACGAGCGCCAGAGCCTGCCCACTAAAGCCTCATTTTGGCAAAAAAAAGCCCCGCAAAGGCGGCGGCGGGAGCGCACGTGCGCGCGCATTGCAGGAGTGGTCCATCCGGCTGGTGAGGCCCAAAGATCCCCTGGAAGAGGGCCGAAGATCACCTAGGTGCTCCTGATCACCATAATGAGCACCCCTGCTCTAGACATCAGGAGAGAGAAATATGATGCCCCCTTTCATGGGATGACATCTTCACACACACACCCTTTTTCTTTTTCAGCCACAGCTACTGCCTTCACTCATAATTCCTTGTTCCCCTCTCTTTCTTGTACTCCTTCCCTTGTAATACCTAGCTGAAGTATTGCATCTTCTACATCTCTCACATATATCCACAATAGGTTCACATTCTTTTTCTTTCTTTTACTTCCTATCCCTTCCCCACATTTCCTACATTCACTTGTTTTCCCTTTCATTCCCTAGTTCATCTTATATTCTCTCATTCCTTTTTTACGTTTCTCCTACCCTAGTTCTTGTGGCTACACCTATGTTCTCTCACATTCTCTTACCTCTTTATTTGTCTATCCTTATTTTCCTTCTACCCTGAACATTAAACTTCCGCAGAAATGCCCATGAGGATGGGAGGAGGAGGACACTGGACAAAGGGTGAATGAATAACCCATTGTGGTGTGTCCAGAACAAAGTAAAGTCATGCACACAAATCCAGACTTTGTGTTTCTTATTTTAGTGATGTGACATACTCTGAGTCACTGTGATTGATATACTTACTAACATTGCCTATCTGTAACACTATCAAGGGACTGTCTTCAGCTGTCAGGTTTGGGCACTGAAATGTCACAGCCTAAGTTGTTTCCAACCCCGAAATAACGAGACAGACACAAAATATATGGTTTCAAATTTTGGGCAACTTTTATTGAATAGTTACCTATTTAACTTGTAACTCGACTAACTTTTTGGTGTCAGTTCAACTTGGTGTGTGTAAGCTGAGGTAGCGTCTCCTAAAGTCTACCCCTCAGCTATTCAGGCATACTACCTGGGTCTCCTGTAGATTTCAACTCGGGCAACCCGTAAGGGAAACATCAGGAGAAATCTTTCTCAACTTTTGAGACTAGACTCTCCCCGCTCCTGGGACATTCACCATCACCTCACCCCTAGAATTAACCTCTAGGTGAGTGTTTGCATAATGCCCCACACCCTTAAGGGGTGCCTTAAGTGTATACAAACCTTTGAATAACTGAACTATTTACGCCACGGATTGGGAGCAAATGTCCTATTTAGCTCCCATCCCCCACCAAGCCAACTAATAATAACTGAACACCTCCCCTTAAATCCTTAAGAAACAATGAATTGCCCACATCAGACCGATGGATTCCATCCAATCTGTAAAGGTGAGGCCTGCCAAGCAAGATCTATCCCTGGAATATGTAGGAGCCCCTACCCCTTGCAAGTGGTTTGCGCATGGCCCGGTTCACCCATTACCTGACCGTCAACATTTTTTAAATGTCCCAATTCCTAACCACCATGTGGCGCGTACCCGTGGCCATACATGACAAATCTTACAGATGTCATTCCAAGCTTGCAAGGCCAGGGCTCCGCCCTTCAAAAGGCCAAGATCATGGGCTGCGAGGCATATCCACAACCCGTCTGGAGGGGGGCCCTCCTAGACTGAAACAGAAGTGGGAGGAAACCGCCTCCACGCCTACCTCTGGTCCCTTGCCACTCCGCAGTAGTGACGGACGCGAGGCCCAAATGCTGACCATAATGAGTCCTCATGGCCTGCCTTGCAGCCCAGTGCTGCCACTGTGCCTGCAGACGAGGATACTCCATCTATGGTTCAGCAAAGCGGATCTGTCAAGAGATCACCACAAACAATTCATGACAACGGAGTACACACATTTTTGTTTTGTTTTCTTTTCTCTCCGAGTCACATCACATAGCATTGGCCACCGAAGCTTCTCCAATGCAGCGAGAGTGGGTTGCAATCCTGTATTGCCCCAAACTGCTGACCATAATGAGCCCTCATGGCCTGCCTTGCAGCCCAGTGCTGTAACTGTGCCCGCAGACGAGGATACTCAATCTATGGTTCAGCAAAACGGATCTACCAAGAGATCACCACAACCAATTCATGACAACGGAGTACGCACATATTCCTGAAGGCATTCAATTTCATCTGCCCAGGGGTTTTTTTTCCTCCGAGTCACGTCACATAGCATTGGCCACCGAAGCTTCTCCAATGCAGCAATAGTGGGTTGCAACCTGTATTGCCCCAGAAAGCTGGCCATAATGAGTCCTCATGGCCTGCCCAGCTGCCCAGCAAAATAACTGTGCCCGCAGACGAGGATACTCCATCCATGGTTCAGTAAAATGGATCCCAACGAGATCGCCCCAATCAAATTACTACAACGGAGTACCACGCATTTCCTGAAAGCGTTTTATTTCCATATGCACGGGGTTTAACCCCCTCCGAGACCTGTCCGATAGCATTGGCCACTGAAGCTTCTCAAATGCATCAAGCGTGGGTTGCAAACCTGTATTACCCCAAAATGCTGACCATAATGAGTCCTCATGTCGTGCCCTGCAGCCCAGTAAAAATAACTGTGCCCGTAGACGAGGATACTCCAACCATGGTTCAGCAAAAACGGATCTCATGGATCGGCACAATCAACTTATGACAACGGAGTACCACGTATTTCCTGAAGGCATTTGATTTCCATCTGCCCAGGGTTTGATCACCTCCGAGTCATGTCCCATAGCATTGGCCAATGAGTCTTCTCCAATGCAGCAAGAGTGGGTTGCAAAACCTGTATTGCACCAAACCCATCATCCTTAGCACCTTACTGGTGCCTGTATACAACTGGTAAGTTGTTAGTTGTATGCCATCCGGCTTACCAAACGGTAACCAGCCCAGGCTTGCTAATCTGTTTGAATAGCACCAAAGCCTCAACTGGCCATAAAACGGGGTCACTATACTTTGCCAACTTAATGACATTGCCTCAAGACCCCAAATCAGATTTGGCTGACGGCACCAGCCACTCTTCGCCGTTATGCCGTATTGTTAGTTCAAATTCAACCAGGGCCCGCGTAAACCTGTCAATTTTAGATACTGGACTACCTTGCTGATCCAATAGGGCTGCAAAGGAGCTGTCCAAGCGTCGGCATGAAACAAATTTGTTCCTGTGTGTCCGCATACGCCTCGTGGTACACGAGCTCCAGGGCCTTCCCAAATGCAGGGAGCTCGAATTTCTGCTGTCGTGAGTCTGACCCAGACTGCACGACCACCAAGCTAACTTTCTATGCCGCCAACCGTTAATATAATCTGAAATAGTCAGAGCCCATAAGCAATGAGCCAGCACAGCTAATTGCACCCTGGTCACTTGTGGGGCCAACCCCACCTTTGAAACACCCAAAACTGTGTTATGCAGCATGGCGTATGCCCTTCCAAATTCCTCAAACTCATTGACCCTCACGTACAAGATCACACGAAGTTTGAGGTCAAAACTAATACACTACCCTTAAAGTTTCGGTCGCAACCGTCCCCAAATTGGCTGTCTGTATTGTGCTGGGACTATGCCCCTGCTAAAGCCCACAAACGAACGGAACCAGACTGAAGTACAACCAAACGTCAAACACCAGTATAAGTGTCACCGAAGGTGCAGCACCCACAGAACATGGAGAGCAAGCGAACCGAAACATCCAACCACCGTATACTTCTAAGCCTCAACGCCCTGAGGCATAAACGGCCACCCTTAAGGCATTCCTGACCGCCAATTCCAGTCCTTTACATTGCCAGACCCCTGTTTTTACCCATCAGTATTTGCTGAATTTAACATTGCTCGATGGGATTTGCTTGGCGAGGGGCGTGTGTGTATAATGTGGCTTAAATTAGAGGCATTTAATGGACCAAGGGCCTTGAAATGGACTTAGAGGAACCCCTTGATGGGATCCCCTTCCTATCTGAAAGGTTGGCCAATATTCTCCACACCCTTGCACATGCCTGAAATGAGAAAACTGGTTAACTACTGGGATGAACTATGTCACGGTGAATGGGGTCCCATCTTAATAACAAAGGAGTAACCCCGGGATGCGACACATAAGTAAGAGTATGCGAGGATGGAGGGTGCCTCATGCCAGTGCGTCTCTTCAGGGAGCACTGTGTGGAAAGTTCGGCCCAACTCCATCATCAGTGAAGTCACAATGCTCTACGCGCAAGCGAACTACAAATCCCAGCAGTCACCACTCCCAATGTCAATGTCAGTTGTCCGCAACCCATCCGTGTCCACATGTGTAAAATTTGATCCAGCGCAATGAAACAAAAGCCTACCCATCAGTGTTTACTTTAGAATTCATAACAGTAGTAAAATTCCAGCTATGACGCAAACAATAATTCTATAGTTGGGGTTTACCACCACATGAGCACCTGTATTCAGAAGTCGCCTCTGCCCCAAGGCTGGCTTTGACGCATGACTTCTCGGTCCGCAGTGATTTAATGCAGCTGGCTACGAACCCGCAGATGCAACTATCTTCAAGGTTGCATAGGTCAACCACACGCTAACTATTACAATCAGGAGCTCACTCTGCTCCCAGGCTTGCTTTGCACACATGACTTTTCGTTCAGTAGTGATTTAATGCAGTAGGCTCTCAATTAGCAGATGCAACTATCTTTAGAGTTGCATAGGTCAACGGCAAGCTAGACTATTAACAGTCGGGAGCTCACTCAGCCCCCAAGCTTGCATTGGAAACATGACTTCTTGGTCAGTAAATGATTTTACACAGTGGCCATCAACTAGCAGATGCAACTAACAATTAAGATTGCCTAGGCCAACAGCAAGCTAGACTATTAACAGTCGGGAGCTCACTCAGCCCCCAAGCTTGCATTGGAAACATGACTTCTTGGTCAGTAAATAATTTTACGCAGTGGCCACCAACTCGCAGATGCCACTAACATTAAGATTGCCTAGGCCAACCGCAAGCTAAACTATCAACAGCTGGGAGCTCACTCTACCCCCATGTTCTCTTTGAACACATGACCTCTTGGTCAGTAGTGCTTTAATGCAGCTGTCCACACACTAGCCGACGCAACCATCAATTACGGTTGCATGAACAGCAAGCTAGACTATTAACAGTCGGGAGCTCACTCCCGCCCCAGGCTTACTTCGAACACCTGACTTCTTGGTCCATAGTGATTTAATGCAGCTGGCTTCCATCTAGCAAATGCAACTACCAATTAGAGTTGCATAGGTCAACAGCAAGCTAGACTATTAATAGTTGGGAGCTCACTCTGCCTCCAGGCTTGCTCTGAACACATGACTTCCCCTGCAGTAGTGATTTAACGCAGTTGGCTACCCTTTTAGCAAATGCAACTATCAAAATAAGGTTGCCTAGGTCAATAGCAAGCTAGACTATTAACCGTCGCGATCTCACCCTGCCCCCAGACTTGCTTTGAACACATGACTCCTTGGTCAGTAATGACTTTAATGCAGTTGGCTGCCAAACTAGCGGATGCAACTATCTTTGAGGTTGCATAGGTCAACAGCAAGCTAGACTATCAACTGTCGGGAGCTCCCTCTGCCCGTCGGCTAGCTTTGACCACAGACTTCTTGATCAGTAATTATTTTAATGCAGTTGGCAACCACTTGCGGATGCAACTATCAAGTAAGGCTTCCTAGGTCAACAGCAAACCAGACTATTAACAGTAAGGAGCTCACTCTGCCCCCAGGGCTTGCTTTGAATGCATGCCTACTTGTTCAGTAGTGATTTAATGCATTCAGCTGCCAAGTAGCAGATGCAGCTATCTTTAAGGTTGCATAGGTCAACAGCAAGCTAGATGCTCACTCTGCCCCCAGGGCTGCTTTGAATGCATGCCTACTTGTTCAGTAGTGATTTAATGCATTCAGCTGCCAAGTAGCAGATGCAACTATCAGGTTGCATAGGTCAACAGCAAGCTAGACTATTAACAGTAAGGAGCTCACTCTGCCCCCAGGCTGCTTTGAATGCATGCCTACTTGTTCAGTAGTGATTTAATGCATTCAGCTGCCAAGTAGCAGATGCAACTATCTTTAAGGTTGCATAGGTCAACAGCAAGCTAGACTATTAACAGTAAGGAGCTCACTCTGCCCCCAGGCTGCTTTGAATGCATGCCTACTTGTTCAGTAGTGATTTAATGCATTCAGCTGCCAAGTAGCAGATGCAACTATCTTTAAGGTTGCATAGGTCAACAGCAAGCTAGACTATTAACAGTAAGGAGCTCACTCTGCCCCCAGGCTGCTTTGAATGCATGCCTACTTGTTCAGTAGTGATTTAATGCATTCAGCTGCCAAGTAGCAGATGCAACTATCTTTAAGGTTGCATAGGTTAACAGCAAGCTAGACTATTAACAGTAAGGAGCTCACTCTGCCCCCAGGGCTTGCTTTGAATGCATGCCTACTTGGTCAGTAGTGATTTAATGCAGTCAGCTTGCATATGTCTTGTATCATAACATGTATATGTTAATTACTATTTATTATTATTAATTTTATTTAGTTATTTAAAATTATTTATTTTGACCTTACCAAAATGGCCACCAAGCCTAACACAAAATGGCTGCCATGGCCCCACCCCCAAGATGGCCACTGACCTCACCAAAATGGCAGCTGAGTCTCCACCCCTGCAATGGGTGCCACCCTTTAAAGATGGTGGCAATGGCCCCACCCACAAAATGGCCACCTCCATGGCCCTGGCATGGCCATGAGGCCCTGAAGTGAAGAGGACAAGGGTGAGTAAGGGAATCCCACCCCAGGGCCCTTTTAAGAAGAAGCTGAGGCTAGCAGTGGGAACCTCCAACCTTTCAGTGAGCAAGTTCAGCAGCTCAGTGGTTTAACCCACTGTGCCACGAGGAGGGGGACTTAAAGTAATATTATGTTATAGGAAAGGGGGGGCAATCAAAACGAAGCCCTCCAGGCCTGGCTCCCTGTCCAGAGAAGCCAGGCAGAATTAAACTTAGATATAACTAAATTTAGCAGAGGCCTACGAAGGGCAAGGGGCCAGCTCAGCCTGGAGGATGAACTCTGGGCCTCATGGCCTCTGCACAGACCTGGTGCTGGATGGGCTCCAAGGTGTTCCTCACTCAACGATGTTCTCTTGCAGAATGAGGGAAAAGAGGGCTGGCAACCCCTATGCCAGCCCCTCCTCCCTTCCAGTAACTTCTGCACAATTAACCAATCTCTTCTCCGAGGGGAGGAGACAAAATTGCTCCACCATCCAACTTGTTGAATGGTGAAGTGTATTCAAAAAGAGGACAGAATCAGCTAGAGGAAAGCATGTCTAAAGAAACAAGTCTGCAAATGTGAAATAAACAAAATAAAATAAATATCAGTTTAGACACAATTTAATCTGAAAACTCTGGATTAAAGAAATTATTTTAATAAATCAAATTTACCAAAAGAGCATCAAACACTTCAGAGTTTCTTACAGAATAAGAATGCCATTCTTTCTATAGTCATTCCCCTTGCCTGCACCTTCCATATTGGTCACTTCTGTGAAGGGATGTACTACCTGAGTGACCCTGCATCTCTTCTCATCTGGAAAACAAATGTCAAAAATACATATTCTAAAACTAGAAAGCCATAAAGAGGAGAAATATACTTTTAAGCCCTCCCATTGGAGGTGTTCCTGCATTATTTTCACTAGCGCTAATGGAACTTGGTGCAACTACAAATAAGGATTAGTAAATCTTTCCATTTAGTTTACTTCAATGTTCAAATTTTGTAAAATTTCTTACATTAACATAAAAAACTGACCTGAACTGAAATTGCCATCCATAACAAATGGAAATAACATTACCCCTATGCCTAATTCATACTGCACATAAAAACCCTGTTTCCAGCACAAATTCAAGTGAAAAGCAAATTATCTTTCATCCCTGTGTTAAACTTACACACATACACAAAATCCACAGTGAGTGGGGTCAAAGTAGGCAAAGTGGACCTACATCATTAATGACACTTGTATCATTCTGATTTCTATGGCAATTATTAATCTGGGTTAGCTACACAGAATTCACAGTAAATAAATTACATCTATAGACGAAAGTAAAATACAAATACAAAAAACTAGAATGTCTTTTCCCAAAGGCCCTTGAGAAACTTTGCTGCCACTACTGCATAGACCAGTGGTTCTCAACCTGTGGGTCCCCAGGTGTTTTGGCCTACAACTCCCAGAAATCCTTACAGCTGGTAAACTGGCTGGGATTTCTGGGAGTTGTAGGCCAAAACACCTGGGGACCCACAGGTTGAGAACCACTGGCATAGACTATGACTTTCCTTGAAAGATACATATTACCCTCTAGCAAGAAGCAAATTTTCTGCCATGTCAGTCAAAACTGAATTTCAGTTAATATAGTACTGCTCAGCCAAAATCTAGCCCAAAGGGATAATGGGTGCAGAGGTATGTCTCCTCTCAGCTCTCCTGTATCAACAAAGATGCTCATTTTGATGACTTCCATGCATTGTTGCTGATTTTTTTTAATTTTGGACAGAAGAAGGGAATAGGAAAGAAAAGTTCTCCAGTCATTGAAGTCAATGTTCTGATGATTACATTGCAGGCTAGTTTATCTCAGCAGCAGAATCAAGTGAAGAAGCTCTTCCTTGAACTAGCCTATTTCAGGTTTTGGAAATGGACAAGACTCTGTGGATGCAATGCTACAGTGTCTGGCACAAGAAAAAAAACTAACTTAGTCTATCATGAAAACTATAGAGCTCTATTTCATATTGCCCTCTATTCCTAATTTTATCATCTAGCTTTTGCACTTTATCCTTCAACCCTGTCCTCACAACTGATTTGCACCAGCCTGCCCACCCGAACCTAGAAACTATTTACTATTCAGCCCATTGGTTGTTTGCTCAATGGTTGTTTTTGTATTGTGTTATGTTGTTGTTTGTTTTATATTGTTTTATGATGGATCCCTTCGGGGAGATAGAGAAGAATCATTACCTGGCTGATGTTATCAGGAATCTTTAAGATGAGAATTAAATAACATTAACAGGGTGCCCACACATATCTGTTGAGAATTCAAGGTAGTCCATAATGAGGATTGACATTTGATACAATCTTAATGTTTTGCGGTGTTTGTTTTTTAAAAAATCTATCATTCCTTGCATAATAGATTTAATCCAACCCTTGGGACTACTTTGCTCTGGAAATGCTAGTCAAGGGATATTTCTTAGAAGTCAAAAATACATTGACCAAGAACTCTTAGCATCATATTACAGAATGAACATTTCTAGTAGATAATATGCAGCATCCACACCTAATTAACCTAATTAAATAGATTGAATTTAGGAATGAGTAAAATGAAGTTGAGGCCAAGTGTCAGATTGCCTCTTCAACCTTTCCTTGGGTGCCTGATGGCAATCCAACAATTGGGTTGTTCCCTAGTTGACCATTTACCGCAAGGTAAACTCCCATCCAAGCTTTCCCACCTAAGTTCCATGATTTTTATAAGTGAGAGCAAATCTCAAGCTCAGGCTCAATACTCCTTTTTGCATCCCCTTGAACTGGTCCTAGCACCTAAAGAGATGGTTCCTCATCCCACTTTGCACTAAGGTATATTCTCCCTCCGCTCGTTGACACAGACAAGGGGAATAAACTGATTAGTCCCATTCCTGCACCAGGCCAGCCAACATGACCCTCTGCCTCCTGCAAATCCACCAGGAACAAATATTGCCCTCCTCTGACAAATGAACCCTATGAAACCTATAGAGTTCTATATGGTGAGATGCACAAAAATTACCTCAGTCTCTTCTTCAAGGCATTCTGGACTTTCCTATTGACTATGTGTGATCGATAAAAAAAGTTTCAAAAGTCATTACCAAATCTCTCTCTTTTCTCTTCTTTTTCTTATTATTATACTTTTCTTCTTTCTTTCACACGTTTCTTTTACTCTCAAACTCACTTTTTTTCTTTTTATCTATAATGCCATAAACTATTTTTAACCTGGAAAAACTCAATAAAGATTCTTTTTTAAAAAGTCATTACCAAGTTATGGGGTGCTGGCATTTCATTTCTAAAGTGTTTCTAAAGTACAGTTAGTGGAAATTTTGTTACTATAATGAGAGTAATGAAATTTTGTTACTTTTTTGTAATAGTAATTGGATTACATAAAATTAATATAATTGGGGAAACTTCAAGAGCTCATTTCTCCCTCATTTGTACAGCTACTGGGGTGAAACTTGCTACTATGGTAGAACATATTTACCACTGTTAGCCCATCAAGTTTCAGAATGTTTCACTTATCCACAGACTTTTGGGGAATTTTCAAAGTTCTTATAAACCACATTTTTTATATAAAAAAACCTACAAGAGCTGTCTCCTTGAATTTTCTACACAATGTCACAGATAACAGGGGATCATTCTTTCAGAAATATTCATACATGTATTGATTTTATGGATTTTTTAAAAAATGTTGATAATAAAGTTTTTTAAAGTCCACAAACAGCTATTTCATAGAATGTTTCTCATAGTAACCAGTAGAAACCGATATTAACCAATTCTACATTTTCATAGAATCTTGAGAGGACCACCAAATGCCATCTAGTCCAGCTCCCTTCTTCCAGGAAGAAGGGCATCATTAGAAATCTCGTAACAGATGATCAGCCTCTAAAGTAATCAATATGCCTCCCCTGTTGAGTTGGAAGGGACCCTCAAGAGACATCTATTTAGGGATTTCTTCCCAACCCATCACAGAGATGTATTTACTAGAAGTATCAGTCAGTCCTCCTCTTTGCAGATTCAACAAGTTATTTGAACTCTGGCTGGCTGGTGCTACAGAGGAAAAAATTGCTCTCCCCTATGCTGTTTGGGGCTTTCTGATGAGAGCAGATTTCTGGAAAATGTAGTTTAGCACAGGGCCTTTTGAATTCTCTGGCATAGAGCTCTTTGCCTTCACAAACTAATGGTGAGGGGCTATTATTTTAAAGAGGAAAGACAACCTTTTTACTTTACTTTGCTTGCTTGCATTGAAAATAAAACTGACTTTGGGAGGCTCCCAAGAGTTATAAAATGCAAATGAAGACTTGGCTATATAGGCAGGCATTTGGTCCCAACTGATGCCTCCTTAGTTGCCAGCTGCCAACATACCGTCCTGCCATGTATTGCCTCTGCGTATTATTGCTTGCCGGGATCATTTGTGGGGAGGGGGCTTTTGGTTATACGTCTTTTATCTGTTTATTGATGTTTTATTGATTTTATGCTGTAAACCGCTCTGGGCTCCAGAGAGAGCGGTCTACCAAATCGAATTTAATAAATAAATAAATAAATAAAATGAAAAAGTATTGGGCATGGGCAATGCCCAAATGTCAGATATTGCATTGTAAGTAGTAATCTAACAAATTTGATATGATTTACAATGACTAGTGGGGGGAAACACACCCCTAGTGTTCACTTTTCTATGGGCAAGGCTTTGGGGATCTTCCTTTGCCATTCAATGCAGCAAAATAGAAGACCAAATAATAACTATACCAGACCAGCCTTGGCTACCTTGATGGATGACCTATTCAGGAAACTGTACAGAAAAGCAATTCATTAAGAGATGTGCACAAAACTTAAATGGATGCATGCATCTCATGAAATCAGCAAACTTCCAATGCCTGGTGCATTGAATATACAGTGAACCCAGGCCTTTAGCAAAAACCACAGATAAAGCCCCAATTATGAAGGAATGGGTGTAAAGTGTAACCCTTTTCAGACCCAAGTGCAGCAAGCATTTGAGATAGTAGCTCAAAATAGATACCTGCGAGAAAAGAACAACTGGTCAAGCTTTTTTTTGATAAAACACTGAAGGTCATGAACTGGGCTATAGAGAGATCAGAGCATAGACCTAAGTGACTTTTACCCCAATTACTTTTGATCAATCTTAGAACTCCTAATCCTTAAAACAGCCTCATTATCTGTCAAAGTTAAATCCCCAAATGCCTCAGCTCTGTCCAATAGATTCCTGGCACCTACCATGTGCCTCTGAGAGCACATATACTCGACTACCTAAAAAAGACTAGAGCATATAACTTAACCATTATTAGACTAGGGCTAAAATTCTGCAACAACCCACACAGTGAGATCAAGAGAGCATAACAGTAATTTTAGCCAAAGTTAGTAAGGAGGAAATAAAATGCCATAATTCCTTGCTTCATAATATACCAAATTCCACAGTACTTCTAGTTTATTATACTAACAGTCAGTGAATTGGTACTTTTATGATTTTTGCACACACGATTAGCCCACCATCACCCTAATACATGTTTTAAATGGAGACTCTGAACATGGTAAAATCCACCAGTTTCTTTTCAAGACTAAGTATGAGAATTTTGTGCTGTGAACTGTGGTGGGGAATGGATTCTGTAGACTGTAATTTTACACAAATAGAAGATGTTAATGGAGCAATTGTTCAGTCTGACTGCTTCCTGCATCAACGATATATACTGGGTAGAACTCCAAATTCTGGCACATTAAAACTCTTAATATTAAATATAAAATAAAAATGGGAACAGAACTTTGAAGCTGTACCATTTTAACAATGACATCAGGATTCCCTATCACCAAGTCATAGCAAACATAGGGATAGATTTGGCAACCCCACAAAAACAGGTTGTAGACCAGATGTTTGACTAAAACTCCCATCATCCCTGGCCATTAAGGACTCTGCAAGCTTAGCAATGACATGTTGGCTTACGACTGGAACAGATACAAAGGTTAGATTAAATGATATAGAAATCATTGAATTATGAATATTGCATCCAAACAATATTGATAGTCGATTTAAAATCAAAATGCATAAAAATTTTGGGGCAATTGCTGCCTGAAAACTCAACCTGATGGGAATCTTACACACAAACTTTGTTTCTTGCACAATTTTATTAAAAAATATTGTGCATTGTGTATAAAATTACTTTCAGGCTATGTGTACAGGCTATATATGAAACAAATTAATTTTGTGTTTAGACTTGGGTCCTATAGCCAGGATATCTCAATATGTACATACACAATATACAGTACAGGCATTTTAAACTTTAAAAAAATAAAATCCAAAGACCCTAGTATTTTAGATGGGTACAGCCTTCTGGTATGGATGAGCATGTATAAGAATAAGAATACAAAACTGCAGAGATGGAAGCAATCCATAAGAACATAAGAAGAGCCATGCTGAATCGGACCTCAGCCCATCTAGTCCAGCATTCTGTATCACACAGTGGCCCACCAGTTGTACTCGGGGATCTCGAGCAGAAAGGAGGGCAAAACCCTAACCTGCTCCCGACCCCCCACAACCAGTACCCAGGGAAATCCTGCCTTCCTCAACCAACTCCCATGAGTCATCTAATCTTTCAAGGTAGAAATCCTCAGTTAGAGTGTACCTGATTATTGGTTCAATTGACATTTATCTAAGAAGTAAATTCTTAAATTCTCATGGTAAATTCTCAAGCAGTCTTTCAAAACTTTTACAAACTAGAAGTAAAATGAAGAAATGGGGGGAATATTTTCTTCAGAGTTTCCCAACACTCAGGAAACCAAATTTTCTTTGATCATTGGGATGTTTTAATCCTGACTGTTTGACAGAGTTCCACCTTGAAAGAATGGACATATTTATGTATATGGCTGTGGAAAATTTTGCTTTTGAAACTGACAGCTTATGATGAAAGAGAAGCAAATGAAAGAGGGGGCAAAAGAAAAACACCCTTGTGTATACAAATGAGTGTATATGGATCTGTATTGGTTTGCTTTGTCATGAGATACATTATATTTTCATCCAAACTCTTGTGACACAAAAAAATCTGGAAAGTGTGTTACATGGCAATGGAGAGGTAGATCATATGTGGGGTGCATTATGCTTAATCAGGGCTGATGGAGAAAGGAGGGGGAGGGGAGAGGCAGAGATTGCTCTTGTAGTTTTTTTTAAAAAAATGTTGTTTTAAAAATCTTTGAAAATCCCCCAAAATCCGTGCATGAGTGAAACGTGCATGAGTGAAACGTTATGAACTTGATAGGCAAAGGGTGGAAAATGTGTTCTACCATTCTAGTAAGTTTTACCCCGATAGCTTTAAAAATGAGGGAGAAAGGAGTCCCTGAATTTTCTCCATTTATAGTAATTTTATTTAAGCCATATGCCTGTGCTAGACTACATTTCCCAGAATGCATTGGGCTGCAGCAGTCAGCTGTCACATTTAGTCCATCTAATAAATAAAATCACGGAATCTGCAAAGAGGGTTAAAGTAAGTAAGTAATAATATATATCTGTGTTACATTGTAGCTATTTGGTTGCGTGTCAATAGAGGAAGCATGTTAATTGGATTTCAGAAGAAGAAGGGGATCAGTCTAGATGTCCCTTAATGGTGTCTGGAAAGCTAATCTTCATTATTTTGTTGTCAAAGATTCTTCTGAAACTATTAAAGGAGACAAAAAGTTAAAAAGTACTTCAGTATTTTGCTGATATTGGCTAATCATAAACTTTAATTCAGCACCCAACTTTTCTGGATAACACTGAAGATCAAGGCAGTGTCTACTAGAGTTGTGCTTCGATCTGTTTTCCTTCATTTCATACCAGTCCCCTCCTGGTATGAAAATCAACTCAACATGAAAGCAATCAGGAGTTGATCCAAGCTCCTTGCCTACTTTTTGTGAGAGCAGCCTCATTGTCTCGGAAAGAGTGCATGTGTGGCATGCAGGACCAAAAAGTGCACGTGCCTGCCTGCAGCCAAGCACCTCTCTTCTAGAGTAGAGAAACAGGTGAGAAGCATCCTTAAAGCAGGCGCCTGCCTACAACTGAACACCTCTCCTCTAGAGTACAAACAGCTTAAATGCCTAAAATGATGGGAATGGGAACCTGGAAAAAGCCCCCCCCCCCCCAATAATGGGCTGATAGAAAATAGATTTTTCTTCACTCCAGAGCTAAAACAGATATCTGCCCTCCTGATTTTGGGAGGGTCTCAAAAATGGATCTGGGCTCCTACAAAAGCCGGGACATAAAACAGGTCATGGTTTACCTGGATTGCACAAGCCTAGTGTCTACATGAGCCAAATAAAATTAATTCACTACAAAACTGCTGCAAGTAATGCACAAAGTGTATGACTGGTTCTGCAACAGAAGTGCTGCTTTCCATCATTAATTCAGTACAAGGAAAACTGAGTTACTCTAGAATTTCCTGGAAACTACAGTGACACAGTGTTTTTGAGATGTGGTGAGTGGAGGGGACAAGACCTAGGGTGATCCAATGTCTCTCCTCCACTGTTTTGATAACCAGAAGCATCTCCATGCAGCTCCCTGGCAGAGACATACTGTTGACATCACTCAAGAAGCTCTGGTGTGATTCTGCTGTTTTTGAGAGGTTGGTAGCTGGATCCAGCCCCCTCCAATGTTCTCTCTTTCAACATACCCACTACTGTGTCACCAATTAAAAGCAGCTCTTCAGCTGAGCCTTCCTGGTGATGTCACTTCTACTGCTCATATGGGCTTGGTGCTTGGTTATGACTTTTTCCAGAATCAATATCACCAGTCAAGGCTGTTCAAGGAAATTATTTTTGGTCAGTGAAATGTAGTGGTGGTGGCACCCCAAATTACTTTTGGCCTGGCCAGACATCTGGACACTAAAAGGGCTCCAGGAATACTCCTGTGCTACATTCAGGGCAGCTCTGTACTCCAGATTATTTTGGTAAGTGTAGCTGTAAAAAAAAGATTACCTCCCTCTGAATTCAGTGCTCTGTGTAACCATATCTAGCCTGTGGCTGCATGTCTAGAAGAGTTCAGATACCTAAACCAGCCCATTGGCCTTTATAAAATAACTTTGTGTTATAGTTTAGTTAGGCCAATGCCTTGAGACAATATAATAAAAGTGTTTAATTCCACACCACAGGGAATTGCTTTGTATCTTAATCACTTCTTGGTTGGTAATGATTTTTTAAAACTTCTGGATTGGAAATATAACAAAACGTATCCAGCAGGGTAAAGACAGGCTCGATTTTATTGTTGTTCTTGTTATTACAACCCTGTAATATCATGCTAAAACTTTCAATCCTGTCCACAGCTTAGCTGCTGGCATGCTGGGAGGAAAGCAGAACAAACTGGAAGATATAAGAGGCTTTGCCAAGCAATCAGGGATTCCCCACTGGAACCGTATGTCACATATATACTTGCAAGCTTGGTAGGGCTGCAGTTTTCCTTGTCTTCCTAATGTGAATTACGTTTTTTAGTAGTATAAAAATACCAGCTGTCTTAATTTCTGGGTATATTTAATAGTGTTTAGTCACTAGTGATCTTTAGAATGGGTCATAGATTGTATTTCTATTGTACCCCAAACATCCATTAACTTATTGACCAGGGTGGTAATCATATTACTTATGCAGATCACAGTTTCCAGTGAGTACTCTCTCTCTCTCTCTCTCTCTCTCTCTATATATATATATATATATATATATATATTCCTATATTGCTTCTGGGAAGCCAGCTTTCTGCATTTATAAATTATGTAAATCGTTTGTTCTGTCCCATTATTTCAAAAATTACTTTGTCCATTTGAGGATATATTTGCTTAATGCTATGTTTACTTCATGTCTTAAGGATGCAAATGAATGTCTACATCCCTTGGGTCACCACGTGTCTCCTTTTATAAAGAAGTCATATGTTGAAAGCATCCTTTAGAAATATAAAGGGCTGTAGATCTTAATTTTACATCTACTCAAAGTAGGGAATTTAAATCTTCACTAAGTTCTTTCATACACAACAATGAAAAAGAATGGAATATTTTTCTCTTGAAGAAAAGTTATCAATTTTTCCCTTAGATTTTGGAATGTTTTTGTGTATGTATTAGGTTTCTCCTCCCTTCCAGCCTGGGAGGGGAGGCTATTTGCTGGCCCCCAATGGGAAGAGTGAGAAGAGGCTGGTAGGTAAAAAGTCCAGTACTATACTGAGCAGGGGTGGGGCAAGCCTACTGAAGGCTGCATAGCCCCCACACCTCCACAGTTGGAGCTAAATGCTGGCCCTATCTAAAACACAGGTAGTCCCTGAGTTACAAACATTCAACTTACAACCAATTCATTGTTAAGAACAGGGGTGAGGCAACAGGAGGTGAGAGAAACCTATCCCTAGGAAGGAAAATTCACTCCTGGGAGTTGTCTCCACTGAAGCTTTATCACAAATTTTTGTTTCCACAACAAGCCATATTTTTCAAAGTTCAATTGTCATCAATACATAAAGTCACAATACATAGGGTCACAGACAGCAAAACAAATTCCACAGAGGTGTTGCTAACCCTTTCTTATGCTATCCAAAACACATATTTTATGTGTATATACACAAACACACACATGTGTTCTGACTTACATACAAATTCAACTTAGGAAAACACCTACAGAATCTATCTTGTTCATAACTTTTGGGTATTGATCCCCCCCCCAGTGGTGTGTTTCAGTGTGTCAAGATACCCCTTTTTCATAGAGGATAAGAAAATGTTCAAATATTTGTATACCAAATGCATCTTGTTATTCACCCACTGAAATTTTATCCAGGTTTTAAAATGTGGTAATCAGTATGCAATTACCAAGATTCAGAATTAGGAGATTTATTGTATATGTGTAACCATGATGTTTCCCATCCAAAACTGCCTTCTTTCAGGTCTTGGGTTGACATCTGTCCTTCAGCTAAAGACCCCCATTACGTTGCTCCCACATTATGTTGCTCCCCCCTCAATAGAGTTGGAAATTGCCCAGGAGAGATCAGTTTGCAAGTTAGGTCAATACATTGGTCATTTATTTTATCCATATATTTTTG
Organism: Anolis apletophallus; assembly: GCA_030556195.1. NCBI lineage: Eukaryota > Metazoa > Chordata > Lepidosauria > Squamata > Anolidae > Anolis > Anolis apletophallus. The sequence goes on along the minus strand of JARBWK010000003.1, from coordinate 113,083,716 downwards.
TCTGGCCTAATTATTTCACAGTAGGTTTTAAAATAGTAAAGGCTGAATCACACAATTTGTCCAAGATTAAGAGAGTTATTTATTTATTTATTGCATTTAAATACAGCTTTTCTCACGCCTGGAGGGACTCATTTATGTATATTATTATGACGGAACTGAACCATAGTTGTACCACCTTGAGTCGCCGATAAGGCTGAGAAAGGCAGCATACAAATATAGTAAATAAATAAATAAATACTTCAGATCTAAAATATGTATTAATTTATTTGTGATATTTATATACCGCCCTTTTCAACCTCGAAGGGGATTCCGGGCGGTTCACAGTGAAATTGGAAATGCACAAATAAGTCAGCTTTATTTTCTTCCATATCTGATTATTTTAAAACGTTTTCATTTCTTTTTGTAGAATTATTAAGATTTCTTTCACACACACACACACACACACACACACACACACACACACACAGTGACCAAATTCAGTTGGTGAAGCTTTTTCTAGAAGGGGCAAAACAGCTTGAACTTCTAGGTGAGAAACCTTAAAGTGTTTGAACAGCAGAGCCAGGAATTTGGGAATAAGACTCAATGTGATATGAATGACAAATAGACTGAGCCAGGCACTGATTTTAAACAGTGTGATTTTAAATATTCGTTTGACCTGTTTTTACTAATGTGTTGTATTTTAATGAATTGTTTTAATGTAATTTGTGATTGTGGTTAGCACTCAAATGAGTGCTTGTTGTGAAGCCTGAGTCCCCCTTCAGGGGTGAGGAGGAGAGGTACAAATGTTCTAAATAAATAAAATAAATAAATAAAGTGGAAAATATAGATAACGCCAATATGGATAAATAAATAGGAATTGAAAGGAATTTTTTAAAGAATGAAACAATCAAAGTCATATTAACATTTTAAGATTTTCTGTGAAATTATTAAGATTTCTGGTCCCAGGATTTCTGTCTCCATCATCCACACTTGCTGCTTTGTCATGGAATTTTGCAGCTCTCTAAATGGCCACCATGGGAATTCCATTGGAAATTTCAGTGGAATTCTTAAGGTGCGAAGATGTGAATCATTGTATAAATTCTGTTCCTGGGTTATATAAGCTGCAGGGCCATCCGCGCAGACAGGGTGTTGTTCCTGGGTTATACGGTACATGTCTGTTCCTAATTTCTATTATTGTGAAAAGATGTACAACATTGACTAGGGGGCCACAACTTTGTCCTGGCCTGAGAAAATATACCTTCCATGTGTTTCATAATATTACTGGCACACATTAAAAAAATTGCCATCTACTCCACTGTCACATTCTTCACTGACCAATCAGGAACAGACATCTATAATCTGGGAACAAACCCAGATAAAAAAAACCCAGTGATTTCCGAATGCTCAGAACCGGGATGTTCCTGCACCTGAAAATCTTGCATTTTTTGCCGTTTGTAGCTATTGCTTCTGCATTTGCAGGGAAGGTCATTTGGCCACCCATCTGTTTGATGTGGGAGCTCCTGGGATAAAGGTAATGTCTGAATCAGCCCTAAGTGGCTATTAAAGTGAGGAACCTTCAGAGGGGAAACCTAGATTATTACCCTAATTCAGCTCTAATATGACTGAATACATAAGAATTCAAAGCAAGAGTTTTAGGAATGTAGAACTCAAAGTCAACTGTCCTGTACTTTATGCCACGGTCAGCTTTGTTTTAAATTCATGTTCTTTCTGTGAAATGTATGGAAAAGTTTGTAAATTTAGAAAACTTCTTTTTCTTCTTCTTCTTAAAAGCGTATGAAATTCTTACCCATCTAGATTTGGGAAATGAGAGAAGATTGTTAAGCTAAGCTTTATAACCATGTAGATCTAAATTTTGTTGCCTGAAATATAAATTTTGAATGGAATCTTGATTATTGGGCTGAGGAACAAAGAAAAGGCGTATCTCTTTAAGAGCTCACTATTCTGCTAGCTCACATTCCCCACCAGTCCATCTTCCCGTGTCAATGGAGAATGGAAGAAGAGTCAGTGTAAGACTGCATGACAGTTAAAAATGTGAATGTGAACAAAGCCTTCATTGGATATTTGCTGCCTGTCTAATAATAGACAGCCAGTTAGAAATCAATGCTTGTGAGATGTAGACAACCACCATTTGCAAATGCTCTGGCATTTCCTGCTTTGACATGAGTGACAGCTTACTGCCCGAGCATTTCAATACATTCAGCTCTATGCAAGGAGAAACTTGACAGTACAGAAATAATGGAAACTTGATATATTTTTGAATGCTGGAAGTCCAAGGTCTATATCTAAAATTAAGATTTTTCTATTCAATTTGAAGTAGGTCTACCCTCTCATCATTTCCCCATGTTTCTCATTTCACTTAAGACAACAATAGCAAACTCTCAATTAGCTGAAATGAAATGTTACAAACACAAATGAGACTGGAGTTTTCATGGCTGTGGCTCAGTTTTGTCCAATTGTGATATTAGAGGCAAACCTTAAGCTTATATTGTTTCTCATGATTCTTTATTGCAGATTTAGATATTTGGCATATGTTTATGCATGATCGGTGTATAAAAGAAACTAATGAAATTTCCCTGCACACCTTTTTAAAAAACCTGCCAAAAGGATTGAAAGAGTCTCTCAAATTGTCTGGATATTTTGCAAACGGAATGAAAAAAACAAGGTGCTGTCAGTAAAATTCATCTTCTTTTCTTCTGCTTCTGCTGTTGAGAAAATCTGCTTCAACTGGATTTAATCTCCTTTTGTTTATAAATGACTCAATTTGAATCCAGTACATTATTTAAGACATCTGAACATGACATAATAATACAAAATAATATGTATTTATTTTGTATATCACCTTTCTTCCAGTGTGACTCAAGGCAGCTTCCAAAGAGAGTGTATCAAAAATCCTTCAGAATTAAATTTCGAAACAATTTCAAATAACCAGTTAAAATGATATAAAATCATGTAACATTTTAAAAGCACGACAATAAGGAACTCCCTGCAGGGAGAGATTCAGTGAAGAGAGTTTCAGAGCATCAGCAACCACTGAGAAGGCTCTCTGTTGTGTTTGCACCACATGAATTTGTGATCCTCCTTCATTGGGGGGTGTCTTCCTAGCCAGAAGACACCCCCCTACACCCTCCCCCTTGTTGGTAGATTCTGTTTCACTTAGCGATGTCACAGAGGGAGGGTGTGGCAGTTGGAGGCCCTGTCTAGCTGCATTGAACCATTTTAGCATGGTTGGGCATTGGGGATTCCCTGCTGCTACTGAGGCAACTCAGGGACTACCTGTCAGGCCTTAAAGCATCTCAGATACCAAATTGGTCTGGCTTTATTTGCCATTGTAGAACAGCCCTCAACGATTGTTGCCAATACAAGGGACCTCTGACTTAATAAACTTATTCAGTGTTGTCTAATCTTCTCACTGAGAAGCCATACATTCTTCTCAAGCATCACTTGAAACCCCTTAATCTAGCTAAGAATGGAGTTAACATCTCCTCATTCTTCTTAGGAGAGCTACACAGTTTAAATAAAAGTGTTAATGTCTCCTGGGGCTATAGAGGCCCCTGTTTACAACTTGGACCCTCCTTTGTGATAAGAAAAAAATATAGCAAAGTGTCCTCAGGAGCAAATGAGATAAGAGTTCCTAAAAAGCAAACCTCTCTATGAACATGTTTTCCTTTCCTTTAATATGACTGACTGGACTAATTTGCTTTTGCTGTTGCTGTTGCTTTTACTTTCTTTCTTTTTTGTTAAACAAGCCACTTGAAAGTAAGACAACATTTTACAACAAAGATTGTCGACTAAATAACCTAATCAAAATATTATTAAACAATTATATATGCAGCAGGCTGTTTAATGAGGTGTTTTCAGTGTGGTCTGAGTGTTAGAGGCAAGAGTATACTAAACTGCTTTGTGCTTTGCGTATCAAGCAGCCCCAAGAAATGTAAGCCAAGTTAGTGCCAACAAAAATTTCAAATGCCCTTGACAGACAATGTACTTTTGCCTGTCAGTATCTTTGCATGCATTGCTATTGACCAGTGAAGTGAGGAGGAAGAATGTTAAGACCTTCCATCATTGTTAACTGCATGTTAACTAAAGGCCGTTCCTCATCTTGTGCAGCTGCAAATACAAAAAGGAGCTGCAATGAAATATTGGCATTCTTGATGAGCATACCACTGCCATAAAGATGATTCCAAATGCATGTTGTAAATGAAGTGTAAACTTTATTTGATAGTCTGCATTTTTATGTTACCTTTTCTCCATGTGGTTCATATGATTTCACCCTCGTATATTATCCTTATAATAATCCTGTGTGAGAGGTTAATCAGAGAGAAAATGATTGGTCCAAGCACTTTTCCAGTGAACTTTATCACTGGCTAGGGATTTGCACATATGTCTGCAAGACAGAAATTTCAACAGACTGGCAGCACCATATTCACAGCACCGAAAAGAGATTTGCACATCTGAGTTGTACAATGTGTAAAGAATAGAGACTACAATGTTGTTTCAATCTATTTAAAATGCTTACATCCCATCTTTCTTCATTTCAGAAAGATGGGAAGACAATGTTCAAACCATAAATCTCTGGGTCTTTAAAAACACAAACATGCACAGAAACCACAAAACGAGAAGCAAGAAACTAATGGCTGTAGCTTCTTTTCAAACTGAAGATGAATAAGGATTGTGTTAAAATAATGCTTCTAAGAAAGGAATTCCAAAACTGAGACAAAAGCACAAAGAACATACAGTACTTCTCCTGATCCAACAAACAACATCCCTTAAGGCCTTAGACCAGGACTTAATAGACTATGATCTTGGAGAATGACAAGATTATATGTGAGAGGATGATTGTTGCACTAGTCTTTTATTGTCATAAATTAAAATTTGAGGCAGACTGCAAATGTTTATTTTTTAAAATCCCAACTTGACCAGACCATTGTATCTTTAAACCTCTGTGAAAATAACTTGGATTGAAACTGAGTGCATGCAGAGCTATGAAAAACGTGTGTCAATTTGAAGTATTTTGGGACTAATTTAATGATTTAGCTATGACTATTTCTGTGCATTAGAGCTCCAACTGCACAAATGGTGTTACAGGAAATGCTGGTGTTCATCATGACCCTCTCCCTAACCATGCCTCCAATTATATTCCAAAGCAAAGATAAATGAACATCTAATTAGAAGTGGGTCTGTTGTAAAATTAATGTACCTTTATTGAGTATTCAAAATTAAGTCAAGTCACAATTTTTTGCATTATAACTGGGGGGAAATTTTAATGATATATTGTTGCCTAGAAAATCCAATTTTTTAACCATTTACTGTGTAGATTGCAGCTACATTCAGATGAAAAAAGCAAAGAAGGAACAGGTGTTGGGAACATCCTTCTTCGTCAACAACAACAATAAAATCTAAGAGCCTATGAGTCCACTAGTTGGGAGCAGAGGAGGTATATTCAGTGATCCCATCTTTGTTTCCACCATATCTCCGTGTATTGTGTGAAAGAGTCTACTGTATCTGTGTAGTCTTCCCTGCTTCATTCTAAACTGAATTATCTATTTATGGTTCTATAATAAATAGAACCATAATATTAGCAATATCCCCTCACTCCTCCCAATCTCATTTACTAGTCACATCGCATTTTCAAACAATGCCATCAGGCTGTTTAGAGGGAAGATATAGAGGGATCCCTCATGTATCTGTGGGTCTGGGGAAAGAGAGGTTTTAACACACTATCTGTTACATTGCCCATTGTATAATGACCCTCGAAACAATCTCCTGGGAACATTTTTGGAAGAAAGGGCTGTATGGCAACAGTCAGCAGTTATCTGTGACTTGTTAGCAGATTATTCCAAAAAGATTACATTAAAGGTTGCCACATTTACAGTTGCAGCTCAAAAAATTTGAGCCAAAATAGTAAACTCCACTGCAGAAGCGAAAAAAGGAAATGGAGATATATTGGGATGATGCGAATCAGACATTGTAATTGTTGTCATGTCACTACTGCTGTATTTTTTAAAAGCCAGTATATAGAACATGTTTTAATGTTTATATTGGAAAGTGCTTGTTGTACTTTCGGAAGTTGTATATTTTATGTCATGGCCTATGGCTAGTACAATAAACAATTCATTCATTTACTAGTCACATCACACAGAATTAGGAAGAGCTATGGGCCAGCAACAGTTAGGTCCTGCTGCTTCCACTGTAGATAGCAGCGGCAGAGTGGGAAAGTGAGTGCAAACTGTATCCCTGCCCAATGGTGTTAAACCAGCATCAGTGCAGCTGGGCAGTGCAGATGTTCTCCCACTGCTGAGGTGGCTTGTGGTGTCTGTATATAACTACAAGCAGGCTGGACCAAGCATTTTATATGTGGTTCCAGCCAGCATTTTGTGACTGTATAGAACTGCCCTTGGAGGGTGATGAAATAGGTTGTAGAGATTATTATTATTATTAATTTCCAGCATTTCTACCCCGCTCTTCTCAACCCCCCAGGGGGGACGGGGGACTCAGAGCGGCCTAACAAAAGGCACAATTCGAAGCCAAAAATGATAAAATACAATATAAAAAACAAAACATTCAGCAGTTAAAATACATTAAAATACAATTAACATTAACACAACATACCCATTCACTTAAGTTAAAAATAGTGTTCCGTTCTTAACAGGAGCCTTGAGCCATAGCCATCAACTTGCCATTACCAATCCAGTCCAAGTGCTGCATTGTGCTAGTGTGCAAACGCCTGGTCCCATAGCCAAGATTTCACTTTTTTCCTGAATGCCAGGAGGGATGGGGTTGATCGTATGTCACTTGGAAGCGCATTCCACAGACGGGTAGCCACCACTAAGAAGACTCTCTCCCTCGTCTCCACCAACCGTGTTTGAGAAGATGGTGGGAGTGAGAGCAGGGTCTCCCCAGATGATCTTAAATTATGATGTGGGATGTAGAGGCTGATGTGTTCGAACAAGTAAGCTGGACCAGAACCGTATAGAGCTTTAAAGGTCAAAACCAGCACTTTGAATTGAGCTCGGAAGTGGACAGGCAGCCAGTGGAGCTGACACAACCGGGGGGGTATGCTCCCTGTATGTAGCTCCAGTTAGTAATCTGGCTGCCACCCGTTGGACTAGATGTAATCACTCCCAGGCTGCGAATCTGCGCCTTCAGGGAGAGTGTAACCCCATCCAACACAGGCTGTAACCTTATGCCCTGTTCGGCCTTTCGACTGACTAGGAGGACCTCTGTCTTGTCTGGATTAAGTTTCAATTTGCTAGCCCTCATCCAGTCCGACACAGCGGCCAAGCACCGGTTCAAAGTCTGGACAGCCTCCTTAGTGACAGGTGGGAAGGAGTGACAGATCTGAACATCATCTGCGTGCAGATAACACCTTACTCCGAAACTCCGAATGATCTCTCCCAGCGGTTTCATGTAGATGTTAAATAACCTTGGGGACAGTATTGAACCCTGAGGGACTCCACAAGACAAAGATTGTGGAACCGAACAAGTGTCACCCAATAACACCTTTTGGTTATGACCCTCCAGGAAGGATTGGAGCCACTGCAAAGCAGTACCCCCAAGCCCCATTTCTGCAGGCGACCCAGAAGGATACCGTGGTCAACGGTATCGAAAGCCGCTGAGAAGTCTAGCAGAACCAACAGGGACACACTCCCCCTGTCGAGTGGCATGGCTAGTGAACCTCACATATTTCTAAAATTTGGAATGGAGAAAAGAACTGTGTTAAACACCATATATAGCTTCATAGAAATAAATGATGTGTCTTTGGCTCCATTTATTTATTTTTATCATTTATAACCTGCCCCCCTCTGAAGGGGGACTCATAAGGTTAATGCAGTTTCACAGCACTTTGTCTGCCATGGCTCAATGTTATGGAATATTAGCTTTCTCTGCAAACAGTGCTAGTGCCTTAGCAAAATACACATTCCAGGATGCCAAAGCATTGATCCATGTTAGTCAAAATGGTACAAAACTGCATTTTTTTATGTAGATGGACCCTTTTTCAGGCTTCTGTTAGTGGGGCAGTGAAATTATAACCATTCCCTCTATTAAAAAAACACTTTGTTTGACCTTGATCAGATGTTGCACTCTGTTCTCCATTGCTCCATTTTTGTAGTAGGAGAAGTACAGTCTTTTGTTGCAATGTGTTACAATCTTTAATATATTAAAACCCACACTGATTCTCTGTGGGAAGTTGCTGTACAAAGAGCTTAAGATGATGATGATTATAATGAAAATACATTGCCTGATTAATTATATCTTTCACTTCATGTGTTGCCTTTGGAGAGTGAAGAGCTGGCAGGCAGGACCCTAGAGGATGTAGATCACTGCAATTAAAAGAGAAGGTTCCAAAGATTATTTATTACAAGTGCAGTTTCCTAAGAAAACAGAGTGTCCTTCAGATGCAACCACCAGGCATGTAGGAGCCACAATTCTGCAACATGGACCTGGAAGTGATTCAATGGAAAGTTCCATGATGCCCATTATAAAGTTCCTAACCACATGGCTGCACTATTGATAGCCAGTGTCCTATAGTGATTGGACTGTTGGTCAGGGATTTGGGGAGGAAGTTCCTTGTTCCCACTGAGTGATTACAGCATGGGAGAAAACAGAGGGCATTGACCCTAAATAAGAATTCTGCCTACCAGGGAATTTTTTCTTCAATCTACATATTTCCAGCATTGCATAGAATGAGACAATGAAAGTTATCCATGCCTAGGATTCTTATATTTGCAAGGTAATATTCCTATGATAATTGCCTCTTTTCTATGGATACCTAAATGATTAATTGAAGTTTTAAGTTACTGCAGCTCATTTCCACTTGCAGGGCACATCAATAACAGGCATTTGGAGAGAATTATTGGGATCTTGCCATAACTACTTTTTTTAAACACACTACTGATAACTCCCCCCCCCACACACACACAGAGAATTGAATTTTTTTAAAGGATTAAGTTGGGGTCCTGCCAGAATGCAAACTTAAGTTTTTGGCTTCTACAATCACAAACGTGAGTCCCCAGCAGTTACAAGAATATAAGTCCAGCTTATTATCTTGGAAGTGCTGAACAAGATGCCAGCTGCAATGACCATATAAATGAATTGATCCCTCAGCCCTTTTCTAGAATTAGCTTTCCTCCTACATGGCTGGGGGGCAGCATCTAAATGCCAGGTAAATTTCCTAATATTTTAAAATGACATTGCATTGCCTAAGATGAATGCAGAGTTCTAACACTGCAATGTTCTGCACACTTACTCGGTTGTAAATCCTGTTGAATAGTATTTAATAGGTTTCACATCTCTTTAGATTTTTGTTTCCAGTTTTCAATGACATTTTCTTCTGGCATCAATAATATTTGCTTCTCCTGCTGCAAGTATTTTTTTTCTTGCAGCAGTGAGATTGCCCCTAGAGATGCTGGTTACTATGTGATAATTAGATAGTGCTCGGAGGTATCAGGGACATGGTTTGGCTGTGTTGTGCATCAAATCACCTTAGAGACATGGTTCTGTCTGTAGATGTCTCTCCCTCTATTTATGCCTCATTGCTCACTGTAGCATATCTCTCATGTATAGTCTGTGAAGGATACTTTTGCATCTAGCATTGTCTATTTTTATTTCATTCTTCAGCATATAGAGCACTATGGAAACTAATACGTAGTAGAAGGTAACAGGCTTTGGTTTATTGCTCAGAGTTGTTTCCATTCAGCAGTTGCTTTTCCCTTCTCACATTGCTCTTATTCTCCATGGGTCTTTCTCTGAGGTGACAAATTATACCAATATTTCTTGATGTGGGTCCCTTGAGGAGAAAAGAATATATCTGTCCCTCTTTTTCCATGTACCTCCTGATAAACTGAAACAATAGCGCACAGACATAGAGCAGGAAGTGTGACCACATCTGCTGAATTATTAGATCTTTTTGGATATCTTAACTTTAACCAATAGAACATGTATCCATGTTTAAAAACTGCATTGTGGATATATTCTGTGACTTAATGTAAAATACAGATTTCAATTTATCTCCCAATGCCATGTAGCATGGCATGTTTCATTTCATTCTATAATGTTTAACGTGTAATTTTGTTTTCCCATTATAACTTCAGATCCCCAGAAACACATTCTCTCATTCTCTCATTACAACAGCTGAAAATGGTCTAGGGTCTTGTGATTGCAACTATGGAAGGATAAGTAATTTGTAACCTTTTATTGTCTATCGGCCCTATGTAAATTTCATATGTATTGTTTTGTGTGTGCGCTATTTTGTTATTTTGGACTTGCAACGGCCTTTGGCCAAAAGCAATAAAATTTATTCACTTCACTATGGAAGGACTGAAGGTTGCTTCTAATGGTCATTAAAAGTTCTGATTATGGATCAATTTATGCTTTAATAGATTTAACATGGAAGCATAGTTTTTTTTCCAGATCTTACTCTGAAGACCTATGGAGAATTAATGTCTCTTGGCCCACTCCAATTTCTTGATGAATTTGATGCAATATCTAAAAGAATGTGGCATCTGAGGATGCTTGCCATAGATGCAGGTGAAATGTCAGGAGAGAATGCCTCTAGAACATGGCCATAAAACCCAAAAAAACCCTACAACAACGCAATACAGGGGTAGTCACCCTAGTAGGTTGCTGGCATCTGTGATTGTACAAATGCTGTGGGATAGCAGCTTCATATAATATACTGTGTCCTACTGTGGACCTGAAGATGGCTCAAGTGATGGCTTCCTCCATGAAATGGATAGACTGATAGGTTCATCTACACATGCACAGATGCTTGTCAGAAATGATTTTTATCATGCCCTCAACCTGGAAACACTGGCCTAGCAGTGTTTGAGATATTTTCTCATAACATTCCACTGCATAGACCTGATTTATTTATTTTTCAGCACCTCTTCTATTCAGCACTTTGTGTATTTTACTGAAACTCTGATTATAGCTTCTGCTCCTTTTTGCAGAATGCCATTGGCAATAACTGTAAATGATAAGGAAAGCAAGCATAGCAGGTTGGAAGTTGTTTGTTTAGTTTTAAAGGGTCTGGATTCTGAATCCATTACTACAAGCTAATATTTTACTCTGAAGGGAAAGTTCTCACTGAAATTGTGCAGCCTACAGCAGGGGATGCATCTATGTTCACTGCCATTTAAGCTAAACCACATCAAATGGGATTTTTGCTTTAACCGCGGAGAGAGTTTTGATCATATTTTCCCTCTATACAGAAAGAGAGTGTTCCAATTACTCCAAAGTAAATTATCAAAAGACAAAAAATGTCACACATATGTCACCTTTTGTGTTATCTTAATTAAACTAGGGGTGCTTGACTGTGCTTATCTGGAAAATCTATTTATTTACTACATTTATATCCCACCCTTCTCACCCCAAAAGTTGTACTCAGAGTGGCCTTACAAAAAGGCAGAAATGTGATGCCATGCACATATATACATACAATAAAAATAGACATATATATTAAAACAAAAAATCAGCAATATTAAAACAATTCTTAAAATCACCTCATCCAGAGTCAAATCCATTTCATTGGTCATTTCACAATTTTATATACTCATATTGCACTAACTTGCTAGCCAAAAACTTGTTCCCATAACCAGGTTTTTACTTTCTTCGTGAAGGTCAAGTGGGAGGGGGCTGCTCTGATTTTGCTGGGGGGGCCACCACTGAGAAGGCCCTGTCAGTTAATCACACCTGCGAAGGAGGCGGGACTGAGAGCAGGGTCTCCCCGAAAGATCTTAACCTCCGAGGTGGGTTATATAGGGAAATATACAATCTTTTCTACATGTCTGATGCTTCAAAGTTCCCACTACCTTCATTACTCTGCCTGTCTTCTACTACCCTTCCCAGAATTCATAGGCTTTCCTCAGGCTCAAAATCAAAGACAATAATAGGTACTCAAATTTATCAGCACAACATCTCTTCCCATATGAAAGGGAATGGTGGAAGCATTGGTTACTTTAGCATTAACATCTATGTTTGCCCCAGATTTACGAGTGACAGATAGATATAGAGAATGTTCTCCGTGGACTATGTATCTAGTCCAGTTCATTTCTAGTGCAGAAATCCATAGCTAACACATCCTTCTGAGGTGGGTATCCAACCTCTGTTTAAAACCTCAAATGAAGGAAAGTCTACCAACCTGGATTCTTTCACTGTTGAACAGTTTACTATCAGTAAGATTTTTCTATTCTTTAGTTGGAAACTTCAGTCTTGCCACTTTAATCAATTAGTTTGGGTCTTACCTTTTGTTCCAGCAGAAAATCAGTTTGCCCCATCTACTATTTGGCAGACCCTCAACTGTTTAAAGAAAACTATAATAGTACTACCTACAAACCTTATTTTCCCCAGACTCCAATGGCTTCCCCATGGCCAACTGTTTCTTAAAACACTTGGTTTCTAGACCCTTTGCCATCTTAATTTCTCTTCTTTGGACATAATCCATCTTTCTGGTATCTTTCATAAGATGTACTGCCAAGAACATGTTTGGAATATTCCAAAGGAGGCCATACCCAAACAAAATCAAATGGCATAAATCCCTTCCCTTGATATGAAAAGCATTGTTTTGTTGATGCCTGCAGTAACATTGGGATCAGAAGATCAATTCCTATATGTATAAAATTTCTTACTAATTTCAATTCATGCATTCCAGATGGACATTTCAACTAGTTTGGCTGATTTGTAGAAATGCTGAAAACACCAAAGTGAGTTTTTCCCAGATATTCATTCTTGTGCATGTTCCAGCAAGATCTGCTGAGGGCATACAGCCATATAACCCAGAATATCAAGGCAGAAAATCCCACAACATCTGCTTTCAACTGGGTTATCTGAGTCCACACTGCCATATATTCCAGTTCAAAGCAGAACATAATAATCAGTCCTGTATGGATGCAAAACAATCATTTGAGGAAAAGACTCCATTATAGGCACTTTTAGTAGCACGGGAACCAGAAAATTTAAGTGTCTTAAAGCTATATGATTCAATTCTCAGATGTAGTTTGCCATAGTTCTGCTTTTTTCTCGTTGTTTTATGACATTTTCATGGAAATTGGACCGGGCTTTTAACTAACTAACTAACTAACTAACTAACTAACTAACTAACACACACACACACACACACACACACACAAATCAGTTGATCTTGACAATATTTATTATAATAGTGTGGTGGAATCTTGCTTTTCAAAGTCAGATTCTATTTGGTGAATTTGGATTTTAGCTTCAGGAAACTCTGATAATTTCCAATGGAGAAAGTTGCCATTTTAACATTCCTGCAATGCCTTTGGTGATGCCACCACTTGTGGGGAATCCAAGCAAGTGATCTACACTACTCAAATATATAACTATGTTATTATGCAATGAGCAAGGACTGTTTACGGGCAATGGCTATGTCTTTGTGTGATATGTGATATTATTTTATGTAATGTGTTAAATAATATTTAATGTTTTCTCAGGAGAGAGCCAATTTTGATGTTTTATACTTTTTTAAATTAATGGCATTGAATTGTTGCCAACAATGTGAACCGATGCAAGGGGCAACACCGTAGTGAATGCAACTAGGCAATTCAGGTAAAGAATACTAAATTCAATTATTATCAAAAGATAAATATATTGTTTGTAGATTCAAAGTACAAATATCACAATGGGAATCAAATATCACAATAGATAACAAGAAATGCAATATCTTATTATTTTATTATTTATTATTTATTAACTTCGATTTAGTATACCACTCACTCCGGAGCTCAGAGCGGTTTACAGAAGAAGCATAAACATCGAGAGTAGTAAAACAAATTAAACGGTTAAAACACATTAGACATCAAAAAAATTAAAACAAGTTAAAAACACGAGCCCTCAGCGACGGCTGGGGGGACAAGATGAGAATCTAGGGGAGCCAATCTAGGGGAGCAGCCAATCTGCTCCTCCATGGACAGGTGGGCGTCCAGCCAGACCCCTAGGCTTTTTACCAATGGCTGAGGGCAGAGGGCCGCACCATCGAACGTTGGCAGCTGGGTCGCTCCCCCCCCCCCGGGCGGCCCCGCCACAAGATCTCCGTCTTCGCGGGTTCACCTTCAACTTACTGGCTCGCAGCCATCCAGTAACGGCTTCAAGGCAAAGATGGAAATTATCGGGTACAGAGACTGCCCCGGGGTCCAACCTCAGAATGAGCTGGGTATCATCAGCGTACTGATGACACTCCAGCCCAAAACTCCGCACCAGTTGGGCGAGTGGTTGAGTGCAATTAAGTCATATAATGGCAAAATAGAAAACTGTAGAGTTTAACAATTAAGTCAGGTACAGTTTAGCATGATACACATAGTACAAACATTTCAATATTCAAATACATTTGTCTGTATCCAAGGAAATAGTGGCTCCTTGGTTTCTCAATCGCTACAGTTCGAGTATGAACTACCTTAATAGGTGCTTAGGGTCTGTAGATTGAATAAAGAAGTCCGTTTGTGGCGGAAAGGGGGTTATTTTGATCACGGAGACCGTTCTAGTCTAGCCCTTGATGCAATGCGCATGTGCAAACTGACGCAATGGTGAGTTGCAGGGCAGGCTGGTCTCTAGTTCATGAAAAATGCTTCCCAAGGCTCGTTGATGTAGTGCGCATGCGCGGCGACGCTGGGATGCATGCCGCAAAGGAGCTTGGTAGTTGTAGTTAATCAAACTGGGAAATGTTCTGTATGAATTTTGAAGCTGACAGTGCAGCTCGAAGTAGGCAAAGAACCCCAAGGAACCTCAAAAGGATGAGGGTGATGGGGAGGCGTGCCTGAGCGTGCCTGACGGTGGGAGCTCACCCCTAGGCCGGCAGAGGGCCGTTTCGTCGTTAAGACTTCATCAGAGGCAAAGTATTGAACAACTGACGTCCTCAAGGGTGCATAATCTAAGCAATAATATACAAATACATACATATTAGGACCCAAATAAACGGTGTGAAGGGGGCAAGGGGGAATCCATAGTATCAAAAAGATAATTACCATCACGAGTATCTCAAATCACATGGAGGACGGACCATCCCATCTGCAGGAAATGGTACCTGATGAGGATCACTGGGAGGCTTATATAGAGAATTGCTTGGTTAAGTTTAAAGGAACATTCATTTATTTGTTGAGAAGAGCATTGATGGATAGGGGGTCGTTAAGGCCACCCTTTTGTTTTTCTGTTGCCAGTTGTATGATCCAATAGGTCTCTCTCTTTCTTAATAGGCTCACTATATCAGTGTGTGGTGCATATTTAACTTTTTCTATGACTTGAATTTTGATGTGATCAAATGTATGGTTGTGAGCTGTACAATGAGAGTATAGTGTAGAATCTGTTGATTTCGATGTTATTCTTGATTTATGTTCCAAAGCACGTTCTCTAAGGCTCCTAGTGGTGTAACCTGTGTACTGCAAGGAGCAGCTGCATTCTAATAGGTAAATTAATCCAGCAGTTAAGCAATTTGCATAGGATCTCAATTTAAACTGTCTCTTGTTGGTGGTACTTGTAACTATTTTCTGTTGTTTGATGTTCTTACAAATGCTACAGGATCCACGGGGGTAGGTGCCAACTACAAGGCTGCTTTTCAAGGGAGGCTGTTGTAAATTGGTGTGTGATAGAATGTCTCCGATGTTTCTAGTTCTCTTGTGTGCCAGCATGGGGAAATCTTGTAGTCCTTGTATGTCTGATATGAGCGGCCAATAGCGTCTCACTATTCCAACAATTTGATTTTTGTGGGGACTAAGAGTAATGGGCCACACTATTCTTGTATTTACTTTATTGGTTTTTGGTTGCAAGAGGGATCTCCTATCAAGGCGATCAGCTCTCTGTCTGGCATTGTGTAGCACTTTGTAGGGATAACCCCTATGGCTGAGATTGTTCATAAGTATGTCGGCTTCCTGAGCATAGTGTGTTTCGTCAGTACAGTTACGTTTGAGTCTTAGCAATTGTCCATATGGTAGGTTATTTTTAAGACTGTGTGTGTGATAGCTCTTATAATGGAGTAAACTGTTTTTCTGGATTGGTTTTTTGTAGTTCCTTACTCTTATTGTGGATTCTGAGATGTAAGTTGTCACGTCTAAATAGTTCATTTGTTGGTGGTTAAAGGAATGTGTAAATGAAATGGCTTCATGCCATTGGTCTAGCCAAGTGCCAAAGGCGAACATGTCTTGGTCTCCCTGTATTATAAAGTATAAGTCATCGATATATCGATAACAAATTCGTATTCTAGATACAAGAGGGTCACAGTCTTGTGCAAATAGCATTTTTTTCTCTAAATGTATCATGAATATGTTCGCCACCGTAGGGGCTACACTACTCCCCATTGCCACTCCGTCTACTTGAAGGTAAAATTTGCCATTAAATGAAAAATAATTATAGTCGAAGACTACGTCTAGTAACTCAATCAAAAAGTGGGTAGGCGGGTCTTTGACAAGTCTAGTGTCCAGTAGGTCCATGATGATGCCTCTGGTTTCTTCCAGTGGAACGTGAGTATACAATGATACTACGTCCGCTATGACAAGAAAGTCATTGGGAGTAGTCCTAAAGCCTTCCATTTTACACATGAAGTCTTTAGTATCTAGGATATATGTAGGTGTGTCTGTTGAAAATGGAGTCGAAGACTATGTCTAATAACTCAGTCAAAAAATGGGCGGGCGGGTCATTGGCAAGTCTAGTGTCCAGTATGTCCATGATGATGCCCCTGGTTTCCTCCAGTGGCACGTGAGTATGCAATGATACTATGGATATCCAGGTCCGCTGGGGTGACAAGAAAGTAATTGGGAGTAGTCCTAAAGCCTTCCATTTTACATATGAAGTCTTTAGTATCTAGGGTATATGTAGGTGTATCTGTTGAAAATGGATGTAGAATATCTTCTAGATACTTTGAGATAGGTTCTAGGAGGCTAGAGACAGCTGACACGATGGGTCGGCCCACTGGGGGGCGCTGTGGCTTATGGATCTTAGGTAATGTATGAAAAACAGGGATTCTAGGAGAGGTGTTAATTAGGTATTCTGCAGTGTTCTCTGAAATGTAGTCCATGACTTGGCCAGAGTATACAATGGAGGAGATGGTCTTGGCATATCGCGTGGTGGGATCTTGGTCTAGGGGTTTATAGAATTTTTGATGTGAGAGTTGGCGTGTACATTCTCTGATGTAGTCACAGCGATCCATGAGTACCACACCTCCTCCTTTGTCAGCTCTTTTCCAAATCAGATTTGGATCTAATGATGCTTCAGGTTCATTATTGGTTGCAGCAGTAGCTCCCTCACCAGGTGGGTCGAACTTCCACCTCTGTGTGGCCGATTCGACCTCCTGTTCATTGAATGAACTCACAATCTCTGTATTGGTTAAGTCTTCCATGTTAAGCCCAACGACTATGTCGTACAATATCAAACTATGCAAGGGGCAACACCGTAGTGATATAGTTTGATATTGTACGACATAGTCAACCCAGAAATTCGTTGAGTTCTCTTCTCCCCCCTCCCCCCCTTGACTACTTGTTTCAATTTTTTCTTCTGTAATAATGCTAGATTTATTCTGGTTTAAAATTTCAGATGAAGTCTGCTTTTATTTTGTGTTATACATGTCCTAGGAAAGGAGGTAATCCGAGTTGTTGCCTTAAGCAGAAGTTGCTATTTTTGGTGGTGGTTAATAAGACATCAGCTTTTCCCTTTGGCAAAACATCCCATTGTCTCGTTAAGATAACTATTATCACCATCTATAAACAGGGAAAATAATACAACTGACCAAGAGCAAAGGTATAACAAATTGGCCCAGTTTCAATATAGAGCTGATTTTGGTATTCCTTATGCCGGAAGCCTGTTTAGCATTTTCATTAGTGAGTTTTCATTGTCATTGATTTAACTGGTCTTTGACCAAGCTATTGTGACATTTGATAGTTTATTCTTACATCTCATAGGAACAAGTTGGACCACCCCGAGCCTTAATTTCCACACCTCATCAATAGCCAATGAAATGGCGAGATGCTTCATTGCTTTTTGCACACATTTTACCATGGTCACTGTGGATGATGGGATTTGTAGTCTAAATACTGCTAGGAAGCATCAGATTGAGTGAAAGTGACCCAAACATCTTAAAAGTGGCCCAAACATCTGGAGCTTCTGCCTTAGCAGCCATTTTATAGCCTGGAAGCTTCTCTTCTACAGCCTCCAGTTTATATGATGTGGTGAGATAAAATTGTTATAAGTGTAGCTTGTGAGTTCAGGAAATGCAATCCTATAACACTGAACTATGGAAAAGGGGGAGATAATGATGGCCAGTTGACAGCCATTGGGGCCAACACTCAAGTAGTAATGAGGTAACCAGGTGTCTTTTACAGAATTTCTATTTGACACTCTTCCTTTTGAAGGTTTTTCTCAATTAGTTCAGACCAGTTCTGACATACAGAACAGATAAGAAATCATAAAAAGGAGATCATGTACCTTGAAGTAGCTATGCAGGAACACACTTAATACATAGATGGTGTGTTCCTGCATAACAAGGAGCTGGATTGGTTGGTTCTTTTGATCTCTTCCAATTTGATGATTCTATGATAGCTGAGTCAACACACTCAGTTACAGTGCTGGAAAATCAGTGCTTGAGTGGTTAGATGGCCAGTACTGCTACTGGGCACATACATATGCTTGCTTACAAGCTTTTTGTACTGAGTGAGAAACACTAGGTCTCTTTGGGTGTCATTTCAATGCAGTTTTGAGTATTCCCCAATAGGAAGTATGCCAGCTAGGGCCATTGGGATGTCTGCCCTGTCAACTACTGGAGAGATTCATGTGAAGGTGATTCCCCTGAGAAGTAGTTGACACTTTAAACCATTTATGAATTACACGCTTCAAAATTGACCCCAGGAATTTCAGTTCCCCATCCATGCTTTCAATCCCTCAAAATTAATTTTTTAAAGATGAAAATGTTAGGTCCAATACTAGTTTTGGACACTTCTAATTAAACTTTGTTATTGCTTCTTGATATTGTAATATTGGTTCACTTAATTTTCATTTTGTTGTGTTATTAGCACTTCACTAAGAAAGAATGGAAGGGTGGAGATTTAAAAAAATAAGGAAATAAATGTTTCACCATGGAGTGAATCTTCATAACTTTTGTGAATGTAAAAAAAGACGATTCCCCCACCCCACACTTGAGAGATTTAGTTACTTCCATAACTTGCATGTTGATCAAGGGTTTATCTTTGTTTTTCTCTGCATTTCTTTAAACTTAGGCGGTTGTTTTAGAACTGATGATAAAAAGCAAACTTTGCAAATGGCAGGAAGTGTATAAAACTTCAAAAGACCTGAAATCCTGCCAAACTATTTGCTATAATTATTCAGAGGGAAAGAAAAACAACCACCCATTTAATGGAAAGCAAATAATAGCTAACAATGATTTTCCCTGATAAAGTGTTCAACAGCTCTGTATTACACTTAGAGAAGTAGTCCATACCTGCATGTGATTGATATTGATATCATGCAATCACTGAAAAATACTACTCCTTTCTGCATCTTTCTTTTGCTGCTCCTTTTCACTAACAATCACATATTTTAAAAAGCAAAGACATCCCTTTGCTAGACTGACTAAAATACTGCCTTTCCCCCTTCTGATTCAGTTGATTGGAAATTCGGATTTTATATTCAGATTTTGTAATGCATGTCTGTTGCACATGCATTAAAATGTGTTGGGCAACTTTGGCAGGGACTGGAACCTGTCAAGGAAGAGAGCTTATATTCATAAAAACTCATGCTAAAATAAAAATGAGCTGGTGTTAAAAGGTTCTGCCACAATTCTTTTTTCTGTCCCTTTCCCTTTCTTCTTTTTTATACTAGATGCTACCATTTTTTATACTGCTACCATTTTTTTGTATTAGCTGTCATTCCTACATATTTTTCTAAGGCAGTCCTGTGTAATGGTGGACTAGTGAAGAGATATCTAAATCTTCCTTTCATAGATGGTGCACTGTCCAAAATTAGTAAATGACACTAATGGCCACACCAGCCATTTTCTCTTCTGCAAATGAACTGCTTCCTACCGTTTAAGAATTTGCATGCTGTAATAGCTTGAACATGAATTGAGTTTTCAGTTAATCAGAGCCATTTTGAATATTGCGCATCCACCCATCGAATACCATCGTCTTATTTATCATAACTTCAGGTCAGAATAAACTTGTCTGTAGTTCTACAGAAATTTGTAACATTTATCATCCACAAAATGGTAATGAGAAAGATCATTTATATCAAAGCATTTTTATTTTCAGAAAAAAAAATATTCTTTTAATTGCATGTGTGGACTGCTCCACCAAAATTAGTAAATTTTGCCATTCACTTCAGAGGCTAGACGACCATGTATTTATTTTGTTCCTGTAAAACCTCTTTTGGTCCGGCCCATACAGCACATTTGATGTCACTAATCACCAATAATCCTACCGTAGTTAGAACTCAATTAACATGCAAGTAATTAAACATTACATAAATGAATGGATGCATCCTGCTAAGAATTTACACCATTGTAAACTGATTTACTATCATATAAGGGTAAACTGAACTCCTAGGCACATCTACATGTCTGTGCCAGTCTGTTTAGCTCCATGCCAGGTTGGCACTGAGAAAGGTTCACACAGGGACTCTCTCAGTTGCCATGGAGGCAGAAGGGAATCCCCAACCCCAGCAGGAAATTGCTTGGCACTACTGGGTAGCCACCCTACACATCCCTCCTCTCCGTCTTGTATGACAGCAATCTTTGGCATCTACAGACACCTGCATTTCTCCTATCCCTTTCTTTGAAGTCAGCTAAAGTGATGAGGTGCTGAGAGAGGGGAAAGGAGGAAATTCACCCCCCCTTCTTCCCCCTCCCTTCCTTCTCAATGTTTCCGGTCATCTCAGTTGACATCAGGGCAAGGGATGAAGGGAAAGGTAGGTGTGTTATGACTTGAGAACACTGTGACATAAGGGGAAAAGGAAAATGGGATCTGCCATTGCTTGTCCTCAGTCTGCTCTGGACCAGGGAACACAGGATAGCAGTCAGGACAGTTGAGTCCTCTTCCAGTTGGAAACTTGCCCAACTGTCCTCACTGACCCTAAGTCAGTAGAAAGCCTGAACTCAAGCTTTTTGATTTTGGGCAATGCAGGGCTGGCTGTGTTAAGATGGCCTATCCTGTGTTCTTTCAGATCAGTCCCATGCAGTGTGTAGCCACTATGAGGCTGATTCAAATCTACACCAACCCAAGTGCTGTAGATTTGGAGAAGAACAGAGATTATGTCTTTGAAGCCATTACATAAATGGCACCATCTGTGTGACCATTATGTAATCTCAATGCACAACATGTCACAATGTGAAATGTAACCCAATGCTCAATGTGTCCCAATGTACAATGCACACAGTGCAGTGGGAGTTTATCCTGTGTGGTACCCTGTTGTACGTTGCTTCAATGCAGTAGCATGGATGTCAGTGTTGTAGCTCCACCATCATAAAGATATGTGTCCTATCCCCTGATGTGGAATCTCAGCCAAGTTTGACTAATTGTGAAAAATGCAGATAATTTCGCCATATAGACCCTATAGGGTTACGGTTAGGCTAATTAGAGTTTCCCAGGTTGAGGGATATAGGAGGAGAGGTCTATTTGCTGCCCCCCAGCGATTGGATGCCAACTTGTATCCTGACAGGTATGCAAAGAGTTTCAGGAGACAAAGGTGACGCCAAACCTATTTAAGGCCCTGCAGCACCCTCTCACCTCTACCACAATTTACTTACAGTTTGTTCTGAGGCTGAGTAGGACTTTTTTCCCTTCTCCCTTGCCTAACCTGTACTGTTCAGGTGTTTGGCTTAGGTGGTGTTGTTAAAAAGGTTTCATGCAGGACTGGGGGAGGTGGGGATTTAACATCTTGGTGAGTACTTAAGACATTCTGTTGTGTGAAGGATGGAAATGGGAACTCCCCCCTATGTGTTTAAGCAACAAAGGAATGGGTGAACGGGACTGTTCTTGAAATGGTCCTGGAAAATTCTAAACCTCAATTGGGATTTGGAATGCTGGGACTGCTTTCCTAAAGGGTCATTCCGAGAGCAACTTGATGGCGATGAGTTTCTCTCAGGGTGTTTTTGCCCAGGGTAACTGGGAAGGGGGTCTGGAAAAAATCAGCTGCCTCAGATTATCCCACATCTAGCTGTGCCCCCTTTAGTTCAGTTTATGACAATTTGTGAAGAAACTTTAAATAAGAAACCTCAAGCATTCTATGTATTGTCGAAGGCTTTCATGGCTGAAATCACTTGGTTGTTGTAGGTTTTTCAGGCTGTATGGTCATGCTCTAGAAGCATTCCCTTCTGGCAGGAACAGGGCACACCTAAAACTGTAAGGCAATCAAATGCTAATCAAGTTGGCTAATTGAAACATTCCAACAGACAAGAGTTCTTTCTTCTACCCTAGACTTTCCGCAGATATATAAACCCAATTTTCCTAGTTTCCAGCAGACTTTACAACCTCTGAGGATGCCTGCATAGATGCAGGCTAAACTTTAGGAGATAATACTTCTAGAACATGGCCATACAACCTGAAAAATCTACAACAACCCACTCAAGCATTTTGTTGGTTAGTCACAACTAGACTAGGCCCATTCACTAAACTGTTGAAAGGAGAGCCAACATATAGGTAGATTTCTTTAATTAAAGCTATTTACTTAATCAAGACAAAGAAAAAGTAAAAAATATTAATTTGAAAAATGTGTACTAAAATGGATATTACGCAGGCAGCCTGGATAAATCCCCCTCTTCCTTTTTCTTTCGGTTTTCCTCTCCTTCTTCCTACTCTTTTCCTTCTCTTCCTCTGCTTAAGCGGCTAAGGGGGGAAAGGAAAGGGCCTGAGGATGTTAGGAATTGTGGCAGTTAAAGTACCTTGAAGGAATAACTGATCTGCTCTCTGGCCCCATATACATTGCCATGTAATGCATCTTGAAACTGCATTATGTATATATTCAGTAATGTAGACTTTTATCATGCAGTTTAGCTGCCTTCTATGAGTCTCCATAATGCAATAGGTCCACAGTTTGAATCCGTTTGCGGGAAGGTAATGGCACTCCATTCAGTCATGCTGGTGACATGGCCTTGGAGGTGTCTATGGACAATGCGTCTCTTTGGCTTAGAAATAGAGATGAGCATCACTCCCCAGAGTCCGGCAGGACTAGACTGAATGTCAAGGGGAAACTTTTACCTCTACTTTGATAATCTGAATTACATGACAGGAGGAGGAGGAGAATCGTCTCTTCCTCCTCTGCATTGACAGCCGAAGCAAGTCTGGAGTGTAAGAGCCCCTCGGTGAGGGGTGGAAGAGTCCCTGAAGTTTCCTCAGTGCCTTTGCTTTTTTTTCTAACTGTGCATGCATGTCTGCCATTAACGACACTTTTCCGAAGTTTCGGAAAGTTATGGATTTTGGGGGGGGGGGGGATGGAATTCAATTCCAAATAGAACCACCAGCACCACCTACATCCGATAGGAGTTTTGAACCATTTTTTAAATCAACCAAGCCTAATGGATATGTATTTCTATACAAGAATGAATATATTATGGATTTATAATAACTATAATAACCAGGACTGAATTTTGAGCTGGAAATCAGAGGACTTTGAAGTGCTTTGGTATTACAAATCCACTCATCCCTTATCTTTTTTGTTATCTAAATTAAATTAAAGTGTTTCTATACTACCAACCTGGTAGTGCCCCCAGAACTGTTAGGAATTTTGTAAAAAAAATTAATACAATTGCAGTTAATTACAAAACATTTTATAATAAATTGCAATAAAGTGCAACATATTGCACAATAAATTACTCTATATTTTACAAAACAGACAAATCATCCGATACCTGAAGGGCTGACTGATGTTATGCCTTATATGCCATTAGTGAGAATGATAGGTGGATTTCTTTTGAAAGGGCATCTGTAGACTGGAAAACTTTTTCACGGTAGCCATCTACACACTTTGTGGATGATGACACTCTTTTCAAACATATAATTGCATTTCAAGTTCAAGAATGCAAAATCACTTCTTCTGCATTGCAATGGATATAGGCCAATCAACAAGATGGAAATAGGATTTTGGAAATAGGATTTTGGAAATGGGATTACTTTTCTTGTGATAAAATGTAATGGGAGAAAAGTTATTGTCTCAAATCTAAGGTGACTCTCCATCAGATAAATGTCCTATCTTGTGAAACTGCCATTTTTTATTTTTCAGGTTTTTCCTGTTCATTTGGGATGTGCTACTCTGCCAAAAACAGAGATGAAGTAGAAGTGACATTCTACTTAATAGCTAGCATTAACCAGAATGGGCTGTTCATTCTGGATGCAAGGTTTCTCTCTATGGACTTCAAATATCAAAGGAGTAGTTATCCTTTGCTCTGTCTCACTTTAAGATAACACTCAAATTTCTTTATCTGTCCTACAATCACTTGGTTTACACTTATGAACAAGCTACTAAATAAATGATTGGAACCAATTACCCTGGTTCAGTTTCCTCCGGGCTATGCCAGCATTATTATCTCTAGTACGCCTCAAATGTTCAAAATTCCTTCCCAGCTAATCCTGATTTTACCCATCAAACCAATTAATATCCTGTAATATGCATCCTTTAGCACCATACTTTCAACAGAAATGCCATCAAGAATTTAAATCCTAAATCAGGTTACAAGAACAAATCTTTATTAAATTAAAGTTTTTAAATATTTATTGTTATCATCCAGAATATCCCATGTGTTTAAAAAATGTTAACAATGATGCTTTGGCAATTTGTACAGAATCTCAATAAGGTAAGTTGTTCACAAAATACTAATGCTATTTAACAATTAGGAATTTTCATTCAGTATTTCTACCTTTAATTCTGTATAATTTCTTTTAGCTAGAGGTATTTATTGTATAATATTTTGAGTGATCCTTTAGTAATTCAGAAAGCACACAATACAATAGAAGTGGTATTCTGTTGGTTAGTCCAACTAAAGTAGACCTATTTATTTAATTCGTTGTAAGAAGGTAAATCTTGTTAACTGAATGCCTTCTATTTTTCAGGATCAACTATAGGATTTAAATTCTTGGCTCTATCTACAATCAAAAATTCATTATTCTCCCTTTCTGTGCAATCAACTCCATTAATGAATCTACATATTGTGTTTTTCCTATTTATACCCTGAGATGAGATATTTTTCTTGTTTTCAAAATAACAAGTTGGCAAACTTATGCAGATGAGAATCTGAACAAGAATAGCCTCAAGTAAAGAATACATTTTAGAAGAGTCATTATGAAAAACAACTATGATTCTTCTTCAGGTGAAAATAAATTGTGGCACATAAACAATGATTTTAAAAAGAGGACCTTATAGGGGATGTATTTTTTTTGCTTAAACGATGGTCATTATTTCCTTAAATGTCAGCGAGAAGCTGAAAAGACAAGGGGGCTTGCCTCAAGACAACTAATAAACTCATGGATGTGGTGAGAGTTGACCTAGGATAGCCAACTTACATTTTACACTCTTAGCCATTATAACTATATACTAAGCCTTCCCCATCTTCCAATTGGGCCCATGCTGGGTATTCAGAGATAGTGGCAAGAAGTGATCGGTTATTCCAGGAATTAATTTGCTGTTCCTTCTGTTCCCAGCTTGAGTCCCATGGCCTGTAGCTGTCGGCCCAGGCTGCTGCTGATAGAACCAATTCTTCTCCATATTACGTCCGTTGCCTAGTGCACCTGCCAGCAACTTTATTGCCAGCCTCACAGCTTCATGGCTCTTCATTCCCTTCAGCCTTTGCCAGTACTCTCTGAAGAAAACCATGACTGAGAAGCAGTGTGTTACTTGCCAATGCCAATCTTAATGGTGCCTTCATTTTACTGTATTTGATACCTGGAAAATGTAACCAATATAAAATGTCAGTTTGTTTGTTTGTTTATAGAATGTACAAACTACACTTCATCCACGAAAGAGCCCAGAGCCATGAATACTGCTTTAGTGTGTGAATGTGGAGTTGTTGTTCTTGAATGAATTAAGCACCAAAATTCGTTTTCCCCATTTCCAGATTCATCTTTCACAATAAATTGGCCCCAGTTTTTCTACATTTATTTTGGCAGGGCATAATATTTCAGGAAGTTGATTTGTTTATATCTAACACTGCTAAAAGCTGGTTCCCTGGATTATATATTTCGATTCTATGCCAGGCGCATCATCCCACCCATATCATTTTTCTTGCTGAGGTTTCCAACTGTGCAGATTTACAGTTACCACAAACAGATCAAGTACAGAACACAGCCTCCCAAGAGGAATAAACACTGATTTAATCACAAAGGGGCTGACAATATTAGGTCATGCTTTCACTTTTAAAGAGCATTTAAATTAGTCAAATGTTCTATACATGCCAAGGAATATGGAGTGTCTTCAAATTACAGGGTGATTTTATTTTTTGATAAGCTGATTGTGACCTTGCTTTTGGGTCTTTTTTTAAAAACTTATTTTGAACACATGTTCCTCTGTTACTGTTTCATTTTAAAACTGTAATATAATTATAACATCTAAACATAGGAAGGCAATTAGTTTAAAGCTAAAGCTAAATTTTAACATTGCCAACAGCATTCTTTTAAAGTAGACTGACTGTAGGTGCTTCTTTGTTCTCCCAACAATAGGAGTTTCTTGCACGCTGATGATCCTATGCCTCTGAACTGTTGGGATTAGATGAGTTTGGTCTAGGGTTGCCACATGTCCCATATTAGATGGGATGTCCCATATTTTGGCCCCAAAATTTGTATCCCATTTTTAAGCTCTTGTCCCGTATTTTCAGCTCCTCCTCCTCCTCCTCTGTAGTCTGC
This sequence comes from Anolis apletophallus, assembly GCA_030556195.1. NCBI lineage: Eukaryota > Metazoa > Chordata > Lepidosauria > Squamata > Anolidae > Anolis > Anolis apletophallus. The sequence goes on along the minus strand of JARBWK010000003.1, from coordinate 113,056,900 downwards.
TCTGCCCTCCCAGCCTGCCTCTCCCTCCCTCCACCCACTTCCGCACACCACTGGCCGAGGAAACCCAGGTAACAGCAGCCTTGGCGATGATTGGCCGGCTTTATCGCCCTCGCCCTGCTATTAGGCGTGCGCTTCCTCCTCCTTCCTGGCCATCTCTGCCAGGTCCCACCTCCTTGCTAGGTTGCGCGCCGATTGCAAAAGGCCCCTTTCCCTATTGTTGCTGCCACTACCAGTGATGCTGGAGGTGAAGGGCAGGCGGCGGCGGCGGATGAAACACTAGGCTGGACTGGCTCCCTTCTTGTCTGGGCCCGGTGAGGAGGGGGCATGGTGATGGTGCCGGGGGCCCAGCAAGCCGCCTGGGAGCCAGGCATGGGAGCCCTTCATCTGCTGGAGTGAGTGGGGGTTAAGTCCCCAGAGGAGGAAGAGAAGGAGGAAGCCACCTTAGAGTGAGGGAGAGAGTGAGGGGGAATTAGGGAAACAAAAGGGGATGTAGGAGGAGGAGGGGAAGAAGGCTATTTAGCTGACCCAGTTGGGGAGGGACCTCACTTCACCCTGCTCCTTCTACACTGTAGAATTAATGCAGTTTGATCCCAATTTAGCTGCCACACGTTCAAGGCTGACCCATGCTGGGAAAGACCTCACTTAAACCTGGCCCTTCTATAGAATCAATGCAGTTTGATCCCACTTTTAACTGCTATGGGATCATGGGATCTGTAGTTTTATTTACCAGGCCTCTAGTTTCTTTCTGCCCAAGAGTGCCTCACCAATATACAGCTTCCATGTTCACCTGATCTCCAGCCCATAGCAGACAATATTGATTTATGTAAACTATTTATTACCAGATTTCTATGCTGGCCTTCTCACCCCGAAGGGGACTCAGAGCTTCTTACAAGATTGATAGATATACAATACATTATATTATTAGCAGAACATACTATTAGTATTATATATTTCCATATTGTGGAATACCATTATATTGTAATATTATTAGTAATCTTCATGTAATATAAAATATATAATTATAATGTCATATTATTATTAGTATATTGTATTGCATTAGAATATTATACACATTATATGTATACACAATATATTACGTGCCTCTCCGTTGGTACCTCCTTGTTGTGGAGGAAAGGCTAACATACCCTCATGAAGTTGTGTGCTATGCTGGTGGTAGCATAATAACCACCGGTAGGGTCTCCCATGCCAGACAGGTCATAACCGAAGGGTCTGACAAAGAGCGTCAAAGGGCAGGATGGGCTCTCTACCCTTTTGGCAACCATTCTAGGAGAAGGAAAACTCTGATTTCAAACCCAGAGAGATGGTGCTCGTTTAACCCTGTAAGGTCAACCATCTAGAGAAGGAACTTGAACCAAACCTACAACCTAAGGACCTCGCTGCCACCATCCCAGCTTGCTAGGCCCTGGCAGATGAACCTCTGGTTTAAAGGGTGAGGCCAGTTTTGTGCATGCTGCGCTCACCAGAAAAATCCATTGCACAGGTTTGAAGGACACATTCAACCTCCGAATCATCAACATGCTTGTAGAAAGCGTGGGATGAGTCCTTCCTGAATCTTTGTTTGCGAAGAAAAGCCAAGATACTGTATGTTACTTTAAAATATATTATATTATTCACATAGCACAGGAGACAAGGTGGAACTCCCCGGGTCTTCACTCTGGCTGGATGGCTTAAAGAGCAGCAGTAGGGCAGTGCCGAAGGGTATCTCTTTTTGTGTATTTTAGGTAAAAGTCCCTTATTTCTTATATCAAAAAGTGGCAACCTAGTGTGGTCTCACATGTATATACAAACTAAAAATGGAGAGAAGAACTACATTTTTTCTCCACCTTGATGAGGATTGTTTTTACACACAAATGGATGTTTTGCATGAAAACTGTCCCTAAGTGTGAGAAATCAAATGACAGTTCATTATTGTGTTAAGACAAACTCAAAATACATATAAATCAAACGAAGAGAAATTTTAACACTTCATATAAAACAACAGTGCATGATAAAAAGTATTAAAAACCAGCTATATTAAGAACCAGCTCCATCTCATTGCCATAGTTGGAATCCATTGCCATTTGACATGATTAATTATTGTCTTCCCCAAAAGCTTCCTTCCAGAGATAAGATTTTATTTTCTTTCTGCAGGACAGCAGTGAGGGAACCATTCTGATGTCCTTAGGGTGGAAATTCCAGAGCCAAGGAGCCACCGGAGAGAAGGCCCTCTCTCTTGTTCTCACCAGTCATACTTGAGACAGGGGTAGGAGTAGGGCCTCTCTAGTAGATCACAGGGCTTGGACATGCACATATCAGGATATGCAGTTGGACAGATAGGTTGGGCCTGAACCATTCAGGACTGTAAAAGTTAAAACCAGCACCTTGAATTGTGCCCAGTAACAAACTGGTAGCCAGTGGAGCTGCTGCAAAAAGGATCTTATATGGTCCCTGTACGGTGCTCCAGTGAGCAGCCTGGCTGCTGATCTTTGAACCAGCTGAAGATTTCAAATGGTCTTCAAGGGCAGCCCTACATAGAGTGCATTACAGCAATTCAGTCTAGATGTGACAAGGGCATAGACCACCATGGCCAAATCGGACTTCTCAAGTTATGGGCGTAGCTGGCACACAAGTTTTAATTCTGCAAAAGCTCCCCTGGCCATCACTGACACCTGAGCCTCTAGGGAATCCTGGAGAACATCAAGCTGTAGACCTTTGTCTTCAGAGGGAGTGCAACCCCGTCAAACACAGGCTGTAATCCTATACCCTGATTGGCCTTTTGACTGACCAGGAGGACCTCTGTCTTGTCAGGATTGAGTTTCAATTTGTTCACCCTCATCCAGTCCATTACCACCATCAGACACTGGTTTAGGATCAGGATGGCTTCCTTGGAATTGGGTGGACAAGAGTAGTATAGAGTGGGATGCTCGGATGAAATGAGACAATTTTCCAATCACATAAAAGTATTTTCTATATCCTATTCATAGTATAATTGCTGTTGCTGTTATTGTTTTGTGTATTAAAGTATACTGCAATTTATGACAATTAAATCTTCTCCTTTTCCTTGGGAAGAGTTAATCAGAGAAGTTGTGCTATTTCCTTCCCTTAAGACTGAGTGGGTGTGTCATTTGCCCAATATCACCCAGTGGGCTTCCACAGCAAAGTAAGAATTCAAGCCTTGGTTGTCTGGAGCCCAACACTTAAACCACTATGCTGCACAGGTTGTCACTGGCACTGTAGTCAGATCAATGCAAATAAACTGACATTTTTTTGAAATCTTTAACTTGTGGACATAGGTTTACCATGACACTGCTTTCTTTGTTTGCTCAGGCTTAGAAAACAAAAACAAAACACCAGGTTTATGCAATTCAAAGGCTGAATAGCTTTCAAAACCATATATAGCAATTCTTCATTCTCCATGTTAACTTGAGTATATGTCACAGGCAAGAGATGGTGACAGGGAGCTCTGTAGTGAAAGATTAATGGCTTTTGAATCTAACCAGCTTGACGCTTGCACAGCAACTTTCTGTGTGCTGGGACAAACTGTTTGTTTTCCCTTTTAGATTGCTCACCACTGCTTGATTTACTGGGCAGCAGAGGGAAGACAAGTCCCTAAATAACTTGCAGAGCTACTACTCTTCTTACTCAGTAACTGAACCCATTTCTAAGAGAGGCAGTGAAAGATCTCTAGTTCCAGCCCAGAAAAAAAGGATGGCTATTGTTTCCAGGATTCCCAGAAAGGTGACCTAAAATAATGGTTTAGCAATCAACCATAAACAGTCAATAAAGAAGAAAAAACCCTTAATCGACGTGAGTGTATACATTGGGATGGGGAAGACACTGATATATTTCTGAAAAATAACCTTGGCTTGGGCTTGGGCTTTCCCTTTCCCCTGATTTCTTTCCTTGGCTTGGGCAGTGTAAATCCGTCCTGAGTTTTTAGGTCACAAATGTGAGTGTTTATGGCGGTGTCTCTCACTGCTCAAAATCTCTCTCCATTTGGGTTGCATTCATTCTGCATGGTAGAGTCTTCTGGGAGTCGATGTCCAAAACAGCCAAATTAATGCAGTTTAACACCACTTCAACTGCCATGGGTTAATGCCAAGGAATATATAATTACATATTGTTTTGTGATTAATCACTATGCTTTAATTATGTTCAATTTGTAACAATGAGAATACATCCTGCATATCAGATATTAACATTACAGTTCATAATAGTAATAACATTACAGTTATGAAGTAGCAACGGAAAATTTTTTATGGTTGGGGGTCAACACAACATGAGGAACTGTATTAAGAAGTCATGGCATTAGAAATGTTGAGAACCACTGCCTTACAGCCTATGTAATTATTTAGTTATCCAAAAAAAGCCTCACACTTATATCTACCCAGAAATGTGTCCGTCTAATATGTCCTGCGTTAATTTAGTTTTTTAATTATTTCCAAAGATATAAGTTGAGTCTCAGAGTTTTTGGTTTAGCAGAAGAGTGCCATCCAAATTGTAAATGTATGAAATTTCATTTTTGCTGTGTTTTTTTGTCAATGCTATATTAGAATGTATAACCAAATTCATATTTTAGAATGAATTTGTTGCTTCAAAAGGGGGGGGGGGTTGCTTTATGCTACCAATGGAGTCTTCAAGTCGATATAGATCAACAACTTTAGCAATTGCGTATAATGTTGTGACACCTGGAAAAGTAAATGCAAAAATGTACCAGGTTGGCAAGGTGACAAAAAAAGCTGGAACACAAGCCTATGCAAACAATGCCTCAAATCAATAAGCTCCAGTAGGCACAACAAGCATCCTGTGGTGTTTAGGGCAATGATGCAGAGTGTTCAGCTGATCCCTGTAGAGCATTGGACAAAAGCCATTGTTTTTGTAATGAGGTATGACATTCCATCTTATAAAGGTCCAAATTCCATGCAGTTCTCACCTCCTCAAAAAGAATTCTTATAGGAACACAATATGTTTATGTATTCATTCCTGTTTTATTAACTCTGAGCACACACTTAGTGGGGACTTTATAACCTTCTTGATGTGCTCATAAAAAGTCATTTGCTTTGCTGGAGAAGATGCCCACTAGAAAATGGAGCTTTCTTTGCTAGTAATATTATCATTGTGTTAGAGGAAAGTGTCACAATAAGATTGATTAGAATAATAGGTGCTAGAGAGGAATGATGGAGACATTTCTAAATGAGGTAGCCAGTGGATCTTTTACTGAGGTGGGTAGGTGAAGCCATTCTTCATTTTACTTTTCCTTCTCTCACAACTCCTATGAGCTGGACAGGAGGTTTTCCAAAGGCAGACTGCATTTCTCCACAAATTTGGCACTGACAAGAGATTCTGAACAACTTGGACCAGCTGCAAGTCAAGCAGCAGTACAACCAAGAGAAGGTTCACTGTCCTTATGAGTGTCTTTACTCTAACCTGTTTTAATGAAGCAATGGACAACAACTGAATTTCTGACTGTGGGCACCCTAATGATCAGAGACTGCTAAAAATGTCTCCCAAAAACAAAACAAGTCAAACAAACATAAACACTGGTCAGAAGTTTTAGGGAAAACCCAAATGTTAAATGTTAGCATAGAATTATAATGCTACAATTGTGTATTTATTATTTATTTACCTCATTTATACCCTGCCTTTCTCACTCTGCAGAGGACTCAAAGCGGCTTACAAAATTCCGGTAAAAACTCAGTGCCGCATATAAATACAACAATAAAACATATCCCATCAAACTATAAAACAATTAAAACACATAAGCAAATAAAACACATGGAAGAATAAAACAGATTAATATGTATAAAGTTCCGCGTCTTGATTCTATACTTATTGCTTAATCCATAGTTCTTATTCAGACTGTGTCGATGTCCATAATGCCTTATTCTCCAAATGACTGCATACAGAACCAAGTCTTTAGTTTTTTTCTGAAGACCAGAAAGGATGGGGTCTGCCTGATGTCATTGGGGAGGGAGTTCCATAGATGAGGGGCCACCACTGGGAAGGCCTTTTATCTAATCCCCACCAGTTGCATGTGCAAAGGGGATGGGACTGAAAACGGGGCCTCCTCAGAAGATCTTAACACTCTAGTTGGCTCATAAGGGGAGATGCATTTGTACAGGTAAGTTGGGCCAGAACCATTTAGGGCACTTTGAATTAGGCCTGGTAACAAATTGGCAGCCAGTGGAGCTGGCACAACAGAGGGGTTGTATGCTATCTGTACACTGTTCCAGTGTAGTGTGAAAGGGTATCAGGAATCCAGGTCTAAATTCAGACCAACAGGTTATGGACTTTGAACTAAGTTCAGGGCACTTGTGCCAAGTGCCTGAAATGTCTAGGTTCAAAGAGTCAGGGGCATCACTTTCTTTGCAGAAAAATGGAAAAAGAAATTAGTTCCAAGTCTTAAAAAGATGATCATATTACTTAGGTACAAGTAACATGTACCTAAGCATCAGAAAAACACGGGCTAACGTGATTTGCACACAGTTGCCATCTGTTCCTATTGCTGTTATGACTAGTATCAAGATGACTGGTATCAAGAGGAAATCAAAATAATTGAACTACTGTTTTGTCTCTCTGTCAACCTGGTGGGAGGTTATAATGCTTTCCTTCCCACACCCAATGGCAATCCCTCAACCTCTTTCACTACTGTAAAAAAAGAAAAATATCTCACAATTGTTCTTATAAAGAAGAAGAAGAAAATACCTTCTGAGAAGTTTCTACTCTGTTCTACATCACTGAATCCACAGATAGGGAACTTTCTTAGGGGACTTTCTGAAAAAGATGTATGTGGAGTACAACACATACACACACAACCTAGTCTGATAACATGTCAAGATGCAATAGCACAAGACAATTTTGTTTGACTGCTTCAATTCCACTTGGAGAAGAAAGTACATATAAATATCAGTTGAGAAGCAACAGGGACAGCTGTGCAAAGCACATTTTAAATCAATGGAATATACATTTAGGCATTATTCAAATAAACACTTTTCATTTCTGGAGAAGGTAGACAATATTCAAATACCAACATAAACAGTACAAGGCTTAACAAGAATTATAGTGACATACCTACATCCAGTTTCTGTTCCCAATTTATTCAGTGGGATAGCTGCCAGTAACCTCTGTGGAAGATGGAATATTTTAGATAGGCTTTCTTAAATCACTGTGTCTTATATCTCTTTAAATTGCTGCATGATAGTACTTGTAGCTTTGCTTTTGTTGAACATTAATTTGAATCTTCTTGTTTACCAATCTATATCCCTTTTATCTTTGTGTTGTCACTCTAGTCTAGCGCAAGGGGTATTTGGGGGATGGGATGGAGGGAAAAAAGGAATGTAGCTATAGGGAAGGAGCAAAATGAAAACACAACTACATAAACAAGAATACTGCCTCCCCAAATGAATGTTTCATTCAGTCCCAAAACTTTTATCCTTACAGAGAGTAAACACTGAAAGTAATTTATACCTAGAATTCTTATATCCTTTGTGTTCTCATATGCAGAAATTCTCAAGAAAACACGAGGTAACCTCCAACTGAAAACAATGGTAGAAATCAACAGGAAGGACACTTTTTATCAGGGGAAAACTGCCCCCATTTGCTTCCCACAAGAACTACAATTTGAGGGGAGAAGAGCCATTCCTTTGCTATGCTCCTGTTATTCTCTATGCATTGAACAGTAAAAAAATTATATTAAACCAACATTTAAAGTACAAGAATAACAGTTAACAGTTCACAGAAGTATACTTGAGTTTAACATAATGATTCACATCATGATGAATGCCAGAACAGAAACACACAAAAGCATACATTTTCCCTTGCCTTAAGTACAGTCACTGTTGGAGTTCAGCCTGTGATTGTGTTTCAAGATCAAGGTGCTTTGGATGTCGGCAATGATGTCAATGAGGTTCAAGATGGTAATAGTTTGGTCAATGATATTGATGCAGAGAATGACATGTTCAAATTGTAGTTTCCCATGAGAATGTTCCTACAGGGTATAGGGATGATGGTTTACCACCTGAATTGCTCCCAGAGAGTTCCCAGGATTTGGGGCTTGAAAACAACTTGGCACCTGCAGAAACTAATGAGTATATGGACAGATGGGTGGAAATTAGCCAAAACAGACAGCTCGACCAAGGTCTTTGCCATTCTGCCAGGCTTTGACAGATAAGGATGAGAGGCATTCAGGGAAAACAAAACCATTTTCTGAGTGGTTGGAATGGCTTAACAAGGGGATATAAAATTCCAAGCATGGGAAATATAGTTATATGAAGCATCGTTTAGAATCCTGCTAAGTTCTTGTTCTTGTCTCATGGAAGTTCTGCTTGGGAGATTCATGTTTAAGGATTTCTTGTTCCATGGTTGGACTCTGTCTCTTGATACATATTCAAACCTTGGATTAACATTTCCTGGTTCTTTGGATTTTTGTTAAAGAAGTGTGGACTTTGTTTTTGGACTTTGCTGAACCCTATCTTGGACTAATCTGTTCCTGCTTATCTTCTTTCATAATTGGATTTACCTATTCCTTTAAAGTGCCTTTTTACTTTGTTGCTTTTACTTATCTTCAATTAAAAAAAGATTGTTTTTCCCTACTAAATGTGTGGTGTTTTAAAACCAGAGGGCTATTCCTGTCCTGGAGTGAACAGTCACTAAAATAACATAATTTTGTATATTTAGATGGAGAAAAGACCCAGTAAAGTCTGATCAAACATGCACTGAGAGCCAGCATGCTATAGTGGTTTGAACATTGGACTAAGACCCCATATAATAAAGTTTCAAACTGCATTATATGGTCAGTGTAAATTCATATAATGCAGTTTAATTTCATTGAACAGCTTTATATGAGTCTACACTGATAGTTTAACACAGTTTCAAATGGCATTATTATGACTGTGTAAACGGGGCCCCAGGGTTTGAATCTCTGTTTGGCCATGGAAATCCACAGAGTGGCAGGCAGAGAAATCCCAATCGCCAGCATTATTTTCCACAGGGCCGGGGACGCAAGGGACCGACCTAGTAGTTAACTTGTCATCTCATGTTTTTTCCAAAGGGGATATGGAACTGTTGAATAAGGGAATGTCGTTTGTTTATACCCCCAAATGTTCGGATTTATGTATTAGACAGGACCTGGCTGGACTATTCAGGACCTTGAGATTAAAGGAACACTTTGCAGACTCTCCCTTGGCTTCTAATCTTTGCGTTAACACTAGAATGTATGTTAAGAGCACATTCACTCCACATGGGGTTTCCTACAATCTGAGGGCTTTTGAGAGCACGGTCCTTAAAGAGGTCCTGGCCATTAACCATCAGCATGATACTAGGTGTGCTAACTTAACTTCCCAGCAGATTGATACTATTAGGACCCTAGGCAGGCAGAACGATCTGGTGTTCAAGCCGGCGGATAAAGGAGGAGGGTTGGTCATATTGGACCGTAGTACATATGTCCAGGAGGCCCATCGCCAACTCAATGATGTGAACTTTTACCAACGCATTCCCAGCGATCCCACGCTTAGGTTTCAGGGCATCATTAAGAATGTTGTTATTGATGCGGTTCACATGGGGTACATTGAGGAGAAGCTGGCTAAATTCCTCATTAAGGATAATCCTCGTGTTCCCCAATATAATTTTTTACCGAAGACGCATAAGCCTGGGTTTCCCCCTCCCGGACGCCCAATTTTGTCTGCTTCCGGGTCCATTTTAGAACCGTTGGGTATTTACGTAGACAGTATCCTCCAACCCTTTGTGAAACTTATTCCATCGCTCATTCTAGACACCACCCACTTTATTTCCAAGGTCGAGGCATTGACCATAGATCCCTTGTGCATCATTGCGTCTGCTGACGTCAATTTGCTCTACACGCGGATTCCTCTTGAGGAGGCCAGAATGGTGTGGCCGATATCTTTGATTTAAGACGGGAGAGAATGTTTCCTCCCACCCATTTCCTACTAGAGATTATTGATTGCCTTTTTGAGTACAACTATTTTTCCTTTGGGGGTGAATTCTTCTTGCAGGTCAATGGGGTCAGCATGGGGCAAAGTTGCGCCCCATCCATAGCAAACCTGTTCATGGCCGCCTTAGAAAAGACTTTTCTGAATGATGCAGCCTTTCCCAGCAAGTACATTAAATATTATGGGAGGTATATAGATGATTGCTTTTTCCTATTGGATCCGGGCACCCCCCTAGAGGAGTTCAGGGGATGGTTGAACTCATGGAATGAGTCCATCCGATTAACGTTCACCCATAGTGACATCTCTGTGCATTTCCTTGATACGGAGGTGTATAAAGAAGGGTCTAGGCTGCGGGTCCGCAACTATAGAAAACCTATGGACAAAAACTCCCTACTGCATTATAGCAGCCATCATCCCCACCCTCTCAAGAATAGTTTACCCTATTCGCAGTATATACGTCTTAAACGTAACTGCAGTAACACTAAGGACTTCAATAGGGAATCCAGGAAACTTCAGGCCCAACTTGTGGAACGTGGTTATCCCCACACCATCATCCACAGAGCAGAACGCAGGGCTCGATCCATCCCACGTGAAACTTTACTCAAAAAGACTGCACGTAAGAACTCGGAACGGGTGGTGTGGCCTCTCACTTACACCACACATAGGCAGCAGATAGCTTCCATAGTTAGGAAACACTGGGGCATTTTACCTGACATCCCGGCCTTCAAATCCCCTCCCATGGTGGCTTATAAGCGTACACAGAACTTTAGGGATCTGTTAGTCCATTCCACCCTTCAGGACACGCGCCCCAGGAGCATAGTAACTCCAGGATGTAGACCCTGTGGTAAGAATTGCACATCATGCAAGCAGGTGTTTAGAGGTAAGGAGGTTGTCAGCCTCCGCACTGGGAAAACCTATGCACTAAGGGACTACACCGACTGCAATTCGGAGGCATGCGTGTACTGCCTTTTTTGTGAATGTGGAATGGCTTATGTCGGATTTTATTTACGCCATCTGCGTTTGAGGATGTCTGAGCATCGCTCACGCGTACGCACGGGCATGGACAACAGCATCCTTTACAGGCATTTCAAGGAGAAAAAACATAGCCCTGACTCCTTTAAATTCACTGGCCTAGAGAAAGTCAGGTTACCCCCCCCACACACACACTGTAATGTTCACAATCTCCTCCTCAAGCGGGAAACCTGGTGGATAGTCCATCTTCAGAGCGAGTTCCCCCTGGGGCTCAATGACCCCCTCCCCATATCCGCCCTCCTCACGTGAGACCCATTAGGATTTCTGTATTTAGGCTCTGCCTTCGTGGCCCAGCTTACCTTCGGGTCCGCGGGATTTATCATGTCGGATCTAAACCATTGCTGGTATGTAGGGTTTGCCTTACTGCATTGCGTCCACTGTGGGAATTTGGTGGCTTGCATATATGTGATTATGACTTTAATGTTTCAGAATGTATTGTATCCTGCGTTACATTGCCCTGCATTGATACCATCGCCGTTGAGAAATTGCGAAACGGATTGGGCGCGCTATTACACCGTCACGGCTCAGGCGTCCATCTGCTCCACAAGCTGGCGATTGGTGCCCCATGCACGGGACTGAGACTCATGTGGTGAACCTGGATGAGTATTTTTCCATTGCCAGGGGGACGGACTTGATTTATTCTTCCTCAAAGACTTTCCTCCCCGCTCATCTTCATCCCCTCCCAGGACTGTTTTCCCACAACTCCTGTCTTGCGATATCATTATTGGCTTGTGTGGCATGAGGATTGCCCCGCTCATGTGCGCATGCGGGCATTGTGTGTTTGTATGTAATTGATTGCAAGAATTGTATTATATGTTATTCGAGATTTGCTACTCTTTTGCTTCCAGCTGTGTTTGTTGGCCCTTCCACACAGACATATAACCTTGAATATCAAGACAGATAATCACAAATATCCACATTTAACCAGATTACCTTTGTCCACACTGCCATACAATCCAGTTCAAAGTGGATTTTATACAGCTGTGTGGAAGGGGTCTGATAAACCCTCGGTGATGGTCTTGCCACAATCCTGGATTACCTTCCTCATGGAATCAAGTCCTTGCTCTGGAAATTGTCACCCTTTTCTGCCAAGCTGTTTGAAAATGAAACTACTTCCATTGTTAAGTAGTAAATGAAGAAAAAGTATATGGACTGAACACACTAATTTCTTAAACATTCATTGTGTGTATTGATTAAAAACAAAATAATACATTGAATGTTGTGCTTGTTAGTTTTTATAGCGATTCTGAATACCACATGAGAAATGTTCTTACAAATACCCTAACTTCATTATGATTCTGAGGGTTCTTCCACACAGCCATATAACACAGAATATCAAGGCAGATAATCCAAAATATCTGCTTTGAACTGGGTTATTTGAGTCCACATTTCCATATAATCCAGTTCAATGTAGATTTTATACAGCTGTGTGGAAGGACCCTCCGTTCCCTGAAAGATAGTAAACTTTGTATTACTTCTGAATAAAAAAAAGGTCTGAAATATTAACAGAAAGAAACTGATTCCATACACCTATGATATTTTTCATTAGAAATTACTTAGTACATCTAATACTTTCATATGTCATTGTTACAATCAACCATATCAACCTTGCTATGTGAGGCGGGTGAAGTGGGTTATATTAAACAGACAGCTGAAATTATTTCCTTTTTAGACAATTCCTGGGATGCATTGTTTTTAAAAGCAAATCTATACTTTTGAAGTAATTACCAACTTGGATACATTTTGGTTTCTAGGTCTTTGATCCTAATGAATTTGTGATGGTACTCCCACCATTTAGGGCCCTTTCACACTGTCATATAACCTGGAATATCAAGGCAGAATATCCCACAATATCTGCTTTCAACTAGGTTTTCTGAGTCCACACTGCCATATATTCCAGTTCAAAGCAGACAATGTGGGATTTTATTCAGCTGTGTGGAAGTGGCCTGATTTCAACACTGCTTCTTAAAGTATAGAAAGGTGAAAAGCATTTTTGGAGAGAGGTGGCATATTAGCTACATATATAAATAGCTGCATTTACAAATTGCATCACTACTTACGATGAGCTCCAAAACAGCAATTTACTTCTCCAGAAAGCCTCACCATTCCTAATACTGTATATATTTACACTTGAAAATGTCATCATTACCTATCCATCAACTCTAGTGAAGTTATGAAACTTCATTTCTCCAGATGCCTTGACATTACATTTTTCACTGTTTGTTCTGCTTGTCAGCACTTTATGTCACTAATAGACAAGCACTCAGGTCCAAAAATCCCATTTTCCCCCCTTGATAGAGGTATTTTTTACATTCAATCATCTACTTGTACATAGCCCATAATATGACTGTGGGTATACAGCCAAATTAAGGTAATAGGCTCTGTCGGGTTTGACTTGAAGAATAGTATTGGCTGTTACAGTCATCATTGTTGGGTTTTGCTCAGTCAAAACCTGCTTTTATTGCCTCTCTGAAGGTTTTAGTTGAGCCTCCATTGAGCTTTCAAAATACGACAGTAAAACTAGCACCTATTAATTTCCTTTATATAAAGTAAGATAATGTTTATTAGAATCAAGGTGAAATGGCCTCATTATTTTTTAATTAACTGTTAGTGTAGTTCAAACTCTCATAGGGATGCTGTTGAGGGGATAAGGATGAGGGGAGGCAACCCCCTCCTTGTGATAGACAAAATGAACTTTATCTTAATAACAATATTGCTATGTAACATAATTTTTCCCTGGTTATAAATGTCATTTCCTAATTGGTTCTATCATAAAAACATGGAAAAAGTTTATTAAACTGAAAAAAATCTTGCTTTTGCAGGACATCCTGCAGCACATTTTGCTATAGTTTTTCAATGAATATCTCATTGAGTCTCAACCAATTCAGCATAGTTTTTGGCAGCCACAAAAAGTTTCTGGAGTATAACAACTACTTTCAAAATAAGTATCAGACAATTAACAAGGAATAACACTTTCAAACCAAGAACATAATGTTTTTCAAATGTTGTGACATACTGTAATTGATAATCAGCTACGGAGACCTGTTTGTACCCAGTACTTCTAGATACAGCTCTCTACATAGCACTGAACTATGCTTAAAACAATTAAGGCCGGATCCAGACAGGCCTTTGTTCCAGAAGCATCCACATTTTAAAAAACGCAGATGCTTCTGGGGACCTGTCCACATCCACCCCAGAAAGCATGTGCTTTCTGGGGTGGGTGGCCAGACATTCTCTCGGAACTAGCCTGAGAGGACATCCGGAGGTTGTCCCCAAAGCCCCCAGACCCTTTTGAAAAGTAAAAAAGAACTTACCAGGCCTGCAGTATAGCCTTGCAACAGTTCTCCTGGCAGGTACAAATGACACACCAGGAGAGCGGGGGGAGGAAAATCGTTCTCCCCTCCCACTCTCCTGGTGCATCATTTGTACACGCCAGGAAATCTGCTGTAAGGATATACTGCAGGCCTGGAAAGTTCTTTTTTCACTTTTCTAAAGGGTCTGGGGGCTTGGGAGAAGGGGTGGGTGGGTGTTCCCACAGTTTACCGGAGATAGTGGATTTATTCCGTGCCTTCTAAGAAGGCACGAAATAACTCCACTATCAAATTAATTTGCTACAAACCAGGATAACAAATTAATGCAGTACTGTCCAGAACGTTGTCTGGACAGCCCCTTCTTTATTGTGGGAGTTCCCACAATAAAGGTGCTGTCTGGACGGGCCCTAAGTCTGATTTCTCCTCTGATGGTAATCTTAAAGACTATAACTAAACACAGGAACTCTGGCTTCAACAGTCCAAGTTTTTTTATTACACTCTCCCCATTTATATGTCTGGCATCAACTCTGAAGAATTCAAAATCTTGTTCACTTTCTCGTGATGTAGATTTCATTAGTCCTACACAGGACATATTATTCTCTCAGCATCAGATTTGTTAAACATCTCTTAATCCCTGCTGCCCAACTTTGTTTCATATTTAATAGTCTTCTCCCCACGTTAAAATTAATGCAATGTGTGTACAGTTGTGCGTGTACATCTTTTATCAGTGCTCAATAGACACATTCATTTCCTGTTCATGTAAATGAAATTCCACAAGTGTAAACCATTTCATACAGGTCTAATTATAACCTGATTATCATTGAATCAATTTAATTTTTCATGTGTTAACTTGTTGTCATTATGGTTTTTATGTGCCTTCAAGTTGTGAGCCTATCATGAGGCTTTATTGGTAAAAATTGTTCATGGGGACTTGCCTTTATCCTTTTCTGATGACAAGGAAATGTTGCTTGCCTAGAGTCACTCAATGGATTTCCATAGCCAAATGGGGATTTGACCCCAGTTTCCAGACTCATAACTTTATGCTTAGATCACTCCACCACACTGGTTCTCCCATATGGAAAATCACTTCCTTGCCTAAGAAAACACTAAGAAATTCATAGGGTCACCATAAGTTAACAGGAGATTCGGGCACCATGTACACTACCATATAATGCAATTTGAAATTGCCCTATATGGTCAGTGTAAATGGGCCCCCAAAAGCACACACATACACATATCTTTATATTATATGTATACATTTGGTTTTGTATAACTCTATCATATGCTGTACCTCTAGAACCGCTTCATCAACAATTCTTAGTAGAATTGATAAGATACATTTTTTCTGTCCAGTATCTCCTGTCCTGTGAAATGTTTACTTTATCCAAATATTTCTACAAAGAATGCATAATGACTTTCAAAAACAAATATTTTTCAACATTAGCATTCACATTATCCCATTAAACAAAATAATAATGGATATGATCAAACAATTTTGCAGTATTTTGGGATATGATGAGTACATTTAAAACTCTAATTGTACTTGAAAATCATTTAGAAAATGTGGTTTTTACTGAACCATGAGAACTTTTACACCAGCAGAACACTATAAACTGCAATCAAACTAAAATGTACAATTGTATCTATAATTATTTCTTTGTAGTTAACCAGAAAGGAAGACAGGGAAATGTATTTAGAAGAATGAAAATGGATATGTGTTAATTTAAACTGGTATTTAATGAGATTGTTATTATTCCCCCTTGGGGCATAAGGAAATGAAATGAAATACACCTTCTGTAGAATATTTCTTTGTATGCATCTTCCCATTACCACATGTTTACATAGCAGCCATATGAAATTTATGAAGTGTTGCCTTGTGGAGTTTCCAATGTCAAATTTCATAACAATGGAAAATATGGCCATAGCTTCAAGACTTTCCTGTATTAACCTTCAAGAAAGACACAGAACAATCCCTGAATGAAGTTTGCTTTCATTCAGTTTCTTTGGCTTCCAGACTTCAGTCAGCAGGAAATAGGATTTCCCCAAGCTCCAGCAGTCCTATAGAATCGGCTGGCTTCCATAGCTCAGTACATGTTGCTATTAATCCTGATTCGTGAGATGTACTTTTTAGCCTTGGCAGATTTAGAGAATGGGATACAAGGTTGATGAGGTGGGGGTGGAGGGAGGCAAAACTGCTGATGGGGAAATCAGGATTTCAAACTGTCAGGGGAAGACCTTTCTACTTGAAGAGCAAGCACATTTCTAAACGATCTTTCTGTATATAGCAATAACAGAAATACATTGATTAATGTTGCTGTAACACACAAAATATTTAACATCTAGGGTCTCATTAAGCAAAATACTCTGTATTGCTGTAATTTTACAAAGTGTGGTCTTCCTTAAGCAAAATGCTTGAAATTATACCTCTGTTGGATAACATTTTTTTCTTTCTTTTTATCTGACAAACTATAAGACTTTTCCTTATCTGGAAGTCCATGGTGTTAACATTCTATTACTCCGAAGCATGATACTTGATTGAATGATGCTATAAAGGCATAATGCCTGGATGTCATAAATCTTGGACCCATTCACACTGTACAATTAAAGTACTATGTTCCATTTGAAGATTCATGGATACTTCCAGAAGAATTCTGGAGTGCATCTACATTGTAGAATTAATGCGGTTTAACACCAGTTTAGCTGCCATGACTCAATGCTATGGAATCCTGAGCACTGTCATTTTTACAATATCTTTAGTCTTCTCTACTGGTGCCTCACCAAACGCATGCTACCAATGTGTGCTTCAATATGGATTAAAGGAATTACAGTGCATTAAAGAAATTCTCAGGAATGTTTTAGAGAAGACCCCAAGATATTTTAGATCCCAGGACAAAACTGGCTCTGCAGAAGTTGAAGCACATTATAGAATTTGGAACACGGGGCTAAGGGGACAGATGAAAAACACCCCAAAGGATAATAAATTAACTCTTTGTACCAGTCACCCCCCCCCCCCCACACACACACACACACCCTTCCTATGCTTCTAGAGCAGGGTTTCCCAACCTTTTTGAGCCGTGGCACACTTTTAACATTTAAAAAATTCCGGGGGCACACCACCAACCAAAATGACACAAAATGATACTGTAACACAGTAAAGAACGGCTGGGGTGGTGACCTGCTGGGAGTGCCGAGGAGTGCTGAAGCCGAGGGGAAGGGGCGGAGCCAGGCTGCGTCATGCCTCCCCTCCCCCCCGGCTTCAGCTCTCCCACAGAGGAGGAGCATGAGCGGTGGACGGGCTTCAGTAGGCAGGGCTCCTCCGCGTGGCTTCAAGAAGCAAGGGGTGAGAGTCATGGCAGATTGGAGGCTGGTTGGGAAACGGCCGAAGGAGGCGGCACCCTGGTCCCTTCTTTTTCTTCGCCGCCGCGTGGCCCGTCCTCCGCCTCCCCCAAGCAGCAGTAGTTTGGCAGGAGGAGGGGGGAAGGAACGGGGGCAGAGAGCTGTTCTCACGGCACACCTGATGATCGCTCACGGCACACTAGTGTGCCATGGCACACTGGTTGAGAAACACTGTTCTAGAGTACTGGTGTGCAACTCTCCCAAAAGGGGGGAGGGCAGAGCAGTTTTAGGTGAGATTCCATGATTAACCTCCTGGACTCAAACTTGAATCCAATTACCTTCACAATGAAACAGTGAAGTATACTGCTATAATTGTATACTGTGAATGGGGCAGTTGACAAGGTTTGGGCAAATGTTGATTTTTCTCTATTTCTCTATTTTTCAAATAGAGAATAACTATAGACAGATTGGATCTCACCACCTATTATTCAAAGCAGCGGTCAGTCTTTTGGAGGGAAGGGGGATATTTTAGGCCTGATTGGCACAATGTAATCTCATACTGTACTTTCAGGATAATATAAATTATGCTGACAACCTAATTTGAACACAAGGTGGAAGACCGTAGGAAGTATCTTGGAGAAAGGCCAAGTTGATGATAATCTGCAGCTCAAAGTGAGGGACAAACACCTGTTAGTCTGGGATTTGTGCCAGGCTAATTATGATTAAATGTATGGTTAAGAAGTGTAAACCTGTTATCTGTAGATTGTTTGAAATTTTCATAGTTTGTTTTGTCAAAGTCCTTTTAAGAAGATTGCTAGCTAGTAATGTTTTTTAAACATTTTCTTTAGCTTAGCCAGCTGCACTAAAAGTACCAGTCAGGACTTTAAAGAAAAAACTTGAAAATATCCTAGTTTGTGCATTCTTGCTTGGCCTAATATCACTTTTTCGTGGATTTGGAATTCTGTTGTGGAATGGTCAACGCAGCTACCCTTGGATATGTTTTCTGGATTTGCAGATACGCATTTTAGCCACAACAGGTACTGAGACTTAACTCTTTAAAGTCTCTGCCTTCAACAAATGTAAAACCTTTTCATTGGGACTGCATTTGGAAAGTTTTACCTATACAGTTGGAAATGCAACAACATAGAAGCTTCTCAATAAATTAGGCGGTAATACATGTGAAAGCATTTTTCCCTGAATGGATTTTACTCCTGGAGTGAAACTACAGGCAGAGGTTGGAATGACATACCTCTGTATTTTGTGATGCACATCCATATGGGAATCATTCAAAGTGACCCATATGTAGGCAGGAAGGAATGAAAATTTAGACGCCCAGCAAATGGGAATAAAATGCATTAAATTATTGAAGCAAAAGAACTGAGAGGTTATTAGGACTAGTAATGGCCACAGTATCCAGCAGAACAAGAGAGATGTCAGCTTGGCACCTGTGTTTGACTGACCTATACTAAATGAATTTTAACTTGTTCCACTGAAAAGTGTGAAGCAGGTTCCCACTGGCATTCTGTGTAGGTCTGCATCTTGTCATATACTTCAGTCACTAGAGGTGAGAAACAAAAGCTAGTTCTACACAGGTACATAATGCAGCTCCAATTGGTATGAAAAAGCCCAGTTTTGGGCTGCATTATGACTACACCGGGTTGCTGTCAACTGCCTTGGAGATGGGACAGTCACCTCCGCATCCCAGGCATGGTGAAACAGCTTTCAGCATGGCTAGGAATTGGCCATGATTCCAAAATCTCCAGCTCCCCAATTTGCCTTCCCCTGAAAAGAGAATCACAACTTACTGGAAGCTCCATGTTCTCGACTTCCTGGTTTGCTCCCATGTGGCTGAGTAAAGCAGCTTGGGAGCAGCAAGCCCCTTCCCTCAAGCTGTTAGGGACAGTCAGATGGCAGAAAAGTAGGAAGTACCTTGTTGCTGTCAGAACAAGGTAAGTGTTACTATTCTTTTTGGGGGGTGATTGCAGTGCTAGGGTGAAGAGGGGAGAGCCACCCTGTCTCCCCAGGCTGCCTGAGCCCTGGGAGTATGCAAAAGGTATGGAGATATGATCCTGGATCCTACATAGGAAGCTGGGATGGCTGTCCTCACTGCCCCAGCATAGAGAAAATTCTGAATTCTGGGGCAGGAACTGGATTTTCCTGTGTTTTCTTAACCTGGGGTGCAGTCATATTAAGTGGCTTACCCTGAGTTAACTCACATCGGCCTTCACACATTGTGAGGTTAATGAGACTCTACATGATATTATTTGGCAGTGTAGAACCATTCAAATTCAGCCAAATCCTGAATTACAAACTAATCTGAGTTGATTCAGATTTATATCAAGCTCAAGATGCGCAAGATTTCACAGCACACATATTAGTGAATTTAATGCTATTAAAGGAAATTTAAAAGTTATTAGTGAAAATCTCAATGGAGATACCTTTCTGCCATCCAGCATGGTTACTTTTCTCATAATGGGCATTATTCCATAATTTCTGCATTCTTAAACAACACAAGAGTAATGAAATCAATTACAGACACAAAATGTGAATATTTGAATTCTCAATGAGATTAGGATGCAAACAGTCAGAACAGTTTTAAATTCATCCAGTTTACATTGGGAATCAGTACAGATGTTTACAATTTAAACAATGCTATTTTTATATATCAACTAAGAAGGTGTATGCCAGTCTTCTATAACAGCATAAAATCCAAATTACTTATGCCACCTTACCACACTGGCTGTTTAATAGTAAGCTATCTACCATGCATTTCTGGAGTGTTTACTGTGATTTGGATCTGGAGAATGGAATGCTTATTAATACATTTCTATTGGGAGTCTACAATATTTCACAGATGTAATTTCCATCTTCCATATAGCATTATTGGAATTATATGACCAAGCTGGCTGTCTAGACATGCAGATTTCATGTTGGTTATTTGCTTACATAAATTTTAATTAGGAATTTGTTAAGTGTTTGTGCACCCACAGTGTAAGCAAAATAACAATTAAATATCTGTTAATGCAATTTCAATCCAATTATCTACTTTAATTAGATGAATGAGTCATTATTAGAAAAAAAAATTTCTATAAAACCAGGAGAAAACCTGACTCATACATTTTGGAAGGCTCTAACTCCATGACTGAAACTTTCTTCAGATAGTCAAATTATGTGCTAAATAAGCATGCAAAGAAAGAGATTGTGTTAGCCTCACCTTTTTGTTCTATTTCCATCACCCTCTACAACAGGGGTTACCAAACTGTGTTTTGTGCAGAGCTCCTGGGGCTCCATGGGTGGTAAAGGGCTCTGCAGCACCATGCTTCTTCCAGCCTCCTTCTCTTTCCTCCTCCTGAGAAATACAGGGAAATTAAAGTTTTGAGCTGCCAGAGATAGCAGCAGCAGCAGCAGCCTCCCAAGGCGCAGACCCTTTCTCCCTACCTTTCTTGCTGCTCAGGATCTTTTCCTTGCCTCCCAGACCTCCCCCACCCCACTGATTTCTTTGCTTTCGAAACCCCATTTTTCTTCCACTGGTCAGGAAGTGCTTTATGTTTTTCCTGCTTGGCAGAAATGAGTTGGACTGGGTGGCCTCTGGAGTATGTACTTTTCTTCTTATTATTATTATTAACAAGTCTAGGTGGCCTAAACTTCTAATTCTACCACACTCTCACCTGCCATGGATAAGGGACAAGCATCAACTTAGTCAAAACCATGGTGGCACAACGGGTTAAACCTTTGTGCCAGCTGAACTACTGACCTGAAGGTCAGTGGTTCAATCCAGGGAGCAGGGTGAGCTCCCATCTGTCAACTCCAACTTCCCATGCAAGGACATGAGATAAGCCTCCCATGGTAAAACATCCAGGCATACCCTTGCGGACGGCCAATTCTCCCACACCAAAAGTTTCTCAAATCACTCCTGACACACACAAAAAATCAACTTAGTCCATTTCCCCCACCAGGTTGCAAATGTTCTGTTACAAAGCATGTAAGGAGGTGGTTAAATCTAAAATAGCTTCAGACCTGCCCCTATCATGTGCTGTGTTCTGGCACCCTGCATCATATGCAAAACCTCCTGGTCTCTGACCACGTGGCCACTGAAAAGGTAGCTTCCCCTGTAGCATCTTTCACTGCTCTAGGCCAGGTGCATAACCTGTGAAATAAGCCACTTGGTACAGACATGTATGTAATCATGTGGCTCAAATGTTGGAATGTATTATTATTCAAATGTATGAATATTACATGTAGGCATCTTCTATTGTAAATAAGTTATTTATATATGATAAGTGGAGATAACTACTTTTGTTCATGGGCATATTCATTTGATATTTTTCCCAAAACATTTTAAAGTGATACACACACACACATACACACACACACACACACATATATATATGCCACATAAGTTTCAGTTAGCTATGAAGTTTGTAGCTCTGAACACTGAAGCATGTAAATTGAAAAGTTCTTTTGTACTAAAATAATCTTAACAGAGCTCACATTATAATTGAAAACCGCTGGTTTGTGGTTTTATTGAAAAGTTAACTAATTAATATATAGTAGTCTCCAGAGAATCAGTCAGGGACCTTTCCTGCAATAAAACAGAAAAATTCAACCCTGAATTAAACTGGGGCTGTTACATTCTTCCTTTGAGATAGCTAGTTAGTGCCACCCCCTACTTGATATCACTAGGAACACAAGCAAAAGGTAATAAAAATATCCTAACAGTTCTAAACCAACTCAGATCTTATGGGGGAGAAAAAGCCATTCAGCACTTGATTCTAAGGATGAAGAGACTTGGCAAAATTGCACTCCCTCTTCACGCTTTGCTTCACTTACGTGATTGAATGCAGTGCAAGATAGCTACACAACTCTTCACATGTCAGGAGAATCTGGGCATGATGCTTTACGTAAATTACAAGTGTTATGGCTCCAATATATTGCAAGGATCAGTGCATTTCTGGAAAATTCACATGGCTTATTTCTTTTGTGTGAGAATGTGTGTGTGTGTGTGTGCTTTGCTGCTGATAGTGATATATTGAAACTTTTGGCTCAGTCTTATCACTTTTTAATATGATTTTGCAGATAGCTTCTATTCTATTTTATAGGTATTATATAAGCTACATCATTCGTTGCTCTGGACGTTGTAATTTTTCTCATGTATCATTCCTCATAGTCTCTTTAGATTTCAGAGACCTGTTTATCCAGTTTACTGCAACAGACTATCTCTTCATACATTTTAAATAAAGTACCATAAAGCTCTGTGCTATTCAAAATCATGTTCACCTTTCATTCCTATAGATAAGAACAGCTTCAATGAGAATTCTACAAATATGACCTCAGTAGCTTATGAAAAGTCATATAAAACTCTAGTGAAGAATCTATTAGGATTGAGTGGTTGGAACTGCTCCTCTTAACTCTCCATCTGTATTGTCAACTATAATCAGAGGAAACCATATTTCAATAATGTATGTAAATGGTACCATGATGTTTCCCTGTCATGATAGGAAAAAAAGTCAGTTGATTAATTACTTTGACATGAGAACATCTTTACACTACAGAGGGATGAAGATGCCACATTTTCTCATTTTCCAGTGTTTAGTTGTACTCATACTGGTGCAAGCCAAGGCAGGCACTCTTTGGGCATTTGTCCTGTTGAATTATTTCATCACAGAGTATAAACTATTTTGACCATTTTTCCCTTCACGTAATTCTTGGTTAAGGGAAAACACAAAACTATGGCTGCATCTATTATGTTCTCTTACTCCTGTCTCAAAAGCCAGGATTTTGAGGTTGTTGAAGAGGTAAGGAAAACTGACAAAATGCTTTTCACTATTAGCATTTTTCAACCTGTACTAGAAAATGTTTTGGGAGGAGTATCTCTAATATTTTTCAACTTTTCTCAAACAAATCTGAGCACGGGGCACTCAATGTGTTGGTTGAATGGTGAATGGATGGGTGTCTGTGTATTTCTAGGATATACCAAAGAAAGACGAACTGTTAGATGCATTTGCCTCACACACAAATTCACTTTGTGACAATTTAAAAATTACAGCCATACACATAACAATTTTATACAGTACGTCTTAACTCCCAGCAAACTTAACTCCCAGAAAGTATGTAATCCTAATATATGTTGTCTTCTCACCATTGCTGAAAGAATTTTAAAGTTATAATAGTTACATAAATTATTAACAATATTTGAATTCAAATATCCATAACTTCCCAAATAGATTCCAGACATAGGTCTTATCAGATCATAACATGCAGTTCATATGCTAAAGATATAATCCTTTTAATTATATGGAGCAAGTCAGCTATTTGGCAGCATCACATCACATCTAGCCAGTAACAAGGTAGAGATTTCTGTAGCCACAGGGTTAGTGAAGTATGGTGGTGTTCTCACTAAAGAACAAGAAAGCAAACACTTAACAGCTGTTGGATTTCATTCTGACCATCCATTGTGCAGAGAGATAGTATATCAGTAAAATCTACAATTTATTTTTACTCATTCTTTGTAGCAAGAGGTTGAATTTTATTATATTTTTATGAGGAACAAAATAGGCCAGGCAGGTCATTCTGTTTCATTTCAACAGGTTTCCCTTAAACAAAGTCAGACTTGACACCATCAAGTTTGTATAAATAGTAATTGTACTAGGGGAAATCTGTACAGGAAGAAAATATTGTGGTCTAATAGGAACAAAATTAGCATTTCCTGCTCAGAAAATAATAAACCAGCACAAAGATACTATTTTCTCCATAGAAAAGGCTGTTTTCTGATAAAAATTATCCTGTGTAGAGAGAGATCCATGCCAGTCAAGAACTTTTAATGGTTATTATGGCACTTGAAACATGGGACTTTTGGATGATTTTTCAAATATTCTTTCAGAATATACTTCTACAACAACCAAATCAATTGTATATTATGTTGCTTTTTTAAGTGCACAAAGAGTGTGGTTGCATTTGATTTATGTTTTTAGTAGTTCTGTCTCATGACTCTTAACAGACAGAACCTCGTTCTTCCCAGATTATCATAACTGGTTTGCCCTTCTCAAATTATAACATTGCCTGAAGGGTTTTAATAACCCTTCTAGTGTTTTTGGGATATCTGCTATTGCTTCAACCTTTAATACCTTGGGTCTTTTAAAAAGTGGATTATATGTGATTTCATGAAATTCTATTGTAGTATGCAAGTTTCTTCAGCCTCCATGATATTTTACTACATTACCATGTTGAGACTCCTTGGTTGGAAGGGTACATTGCTGTAAGTAGAATAATGAATTATTATTCATTATTCAATGGCAGCCAGAGGCTGCAAAATTAAATCAAATATCTACCTGTTAAATTTATGCCAATTACATAACATCCTGCTCTTACACAGTGCACTTGTCAGAGTAACGTGCCTTAGGGTCTGCCTTGCCACGCTGTCAGATTAACTCCTAGCCTGATTCAATGCTGGTTTCTCATTCATATTGTGCCTGTTCTTGCCCTCCCTATCTATTACCACTCTGCTGTCATTTTATTTCAATGATCTTGGAATGACTAAACAACATACTATTCCAAGAATATAGTGTGTAATACACATTATGCCTAGAATTCAATTGGCACATTATGTCGAGGTAACTACACCTTTAGTCGTGGTGGCGGTGGGGGCATCATATTTATTTTCACCTCCATAGAGGGACTCAGAAGCTGCAACTATGAACAACATTGGAGAAATATGTTTCTTGGAGCTAACCAATATCTGGTGGAGGGTAAAGCTCTGTGAGAAACACCAGTATTTCCTACCTCTCTGTGCAGAACTCACCAATATCCTGCTCTCCTAAGTGGGGCTATCTTTGTAAATTTCATTCTCATAGACGATAATAATTGGTTGTTCACCTATACTAAAGTTTTGGATTTGTAACCTAGAGTTACAGATCCAGAACTGCTGTATATTTAGTTATACAATATATACATGATTCTTGCATGATTACCACAATTGTAAATGTTCCATGAATTTAACCTTAAGGTCCCAAAAAAATTGCTCTGAATAATGGAGGTCTATTTTGCTGGTGACTGGGAACCAGCAGGGTGATGTTTAGCCAAGAGATACTTAGGATGGATCTACACTGCACTATATCCCAGGATCTGATCTCAGATTATCTGTTTTTATCTGGATTATAAGAGTTTACACTGCCACATAATCTGAGATAAACAGATAATCTGGGATTATATTTTGGGATATAGCCCAGTGTTGATCCAGCTTTAGTTATGCATTCATATAGGATCCCAGTCATCATTCTAAATATTGTTCTTATTGTGAAAAAGTTACTGGAATATGTGCAGAGTCCAGAGACTCTTTGCAATTTAGGATTTTAACAATGCATTTTGAAGTGCAGAAAATGCATTTTTGCATAGAAAACAATATTTTCTTCATAGAAATTTCACTTTTGTGTAATATCCCACATCCACATACAAAATACATTCCAGGCTGCAAATATTCTGACCTGGCACCAGGTTCCCCAATATTCAAGAAATATATATAATCTTAAAATATTCTTTACATACACCCTTTAGTTGTTTATTGGCTAGGGAGGGTGAGGAGCAGCCATGCTTTAGAAAAATAGCTGGGTGCTGTTTGATTGTCCTAACCATTAAATATACCATTTAGAGTATTTAGGAACCAGATCTAGTCTATGTAGGTATAACAATATAATGCTGCTGTTATTGTCTTTAAAATGGGCCTGCTTTATTATTTTTTTCTTTTTTAAGTGTGTGTGTATGCTTACGATAGATGCCCACAGTGACACAAATGCTGGCTTAAGGTTATATTTCTTTTTCTCTTTCTGCTTTTTCCTCAGTCTTTCTAACATCTTTGCATCTTATTAAAGTATATAATAATGTTACCTGCCCTCAGTTCTTAGGTTAGGTCAGGTTTTAAAATTAAACAGAGAAGAAGAAATTACAGAACCTGATTTAGGAGTCTGGAGTAAGATCTTGCTTCATTTTTAAAAAGGAGGATGATAAATGGTGGTTGCTGGAAACACTTTCTATTGCATTTTGATGTTTTTATACATTTATTGCCGAACTTTCTCTCTCTCTCTCTCTCTCTCTCTCTCTCTCTCTCTCTCTCTCTCTCTCTCACACACACACACACACACACACACACATGAAAGTTCAGCAGTAAATATATAGAAATACATATATATATATATATATATATATATATATATATATATATCCTAAAGCCAGGTGTCTTTGAAAGGTCTCACATTGGAAATAATACTGTAAATAGATCTCCTACAACTGTAACAGCTGGACATTGTCAAAATGGTGCTAATAATAGGAAGGGGGGGTTAAACAGATTTTTCTCATACAAATGCTCAGAGTCAGTCAGAAAACCATTATTATGACCTTGTGCTGACCACATACTATGAAGTGTTACATGAGCAGGGACAGGGAAGTTGCTTAATGGAAGTTATATAGTAGTTAGATGTATCCTTGTCACACTTCATCTAAACTGATACATTGCAATGGTCCACACTGCTCAGACCTGGCAATTACTGTCCAATTCCAATCTATTCCACCCTGCCACTATAATGAAAAATAATTAGGAGCCTGAAAATGAGTTTTCACATGAAATGGTTTCAGCGCTTGGACACAATTGCCTTTGGCAGATGGCTTTGAGTTTGCTTTAATATAATAAAGACAGTTAATCATCTCTAAAGAGTGCACAGAATGAATAAACTTTTAACACCACTTCGTCCACTGGAATTCTTCTATTGATCAAATAGATCATAGAGATGAAGCAACAATTCTTCAGTGGGCTCCTTTTTGTTGTCAAGATACCTAGTAAACCTTAAGCACTTGGAGGCATAACACAAGGCTACAGATAATTAAAATATTCCAGTATCAATGAGATCTCTTACTTAACAAAGGCAATTTTATTTTGTTTTTAATTCCACTTCATCTCTGGGTAATACAGAAATGGTAATACACATGTAGAAGCTCCTGGGAAATCAAACACAGTTTAACAGGGACAAAACTCTTCTTGGCTTTTTGGCTAAGATCAAGTATCTGTTCTTATCAGTTTCATATCTGATATGTTCTCTGTTTGAGAACTGTATATCATATGCGTGTGTTTAAAAATTTGGATTAAAAGGTAATCCAAGGGGCAGGCGAGTGGAGGGGTGGATAAGCAGGGAGTGTACAAAGGGGGCAAGCAGGGGGTGGGTGAGTAAGGGGAAGTGGGCAGGTGAGCAAGTGAGGGGGCAGACAATGATGGGCATGCTAGGAGAGAGGATGCTGCATGCCCTTTCTGGCACACATGGTATAGGTTCACCACCACTGCTATAATCCTCTTGCAGGTGCATTCGTAGAGGAGCTAGCTAGTAGCAGAGCTAGCCATAACATTTTTCTGCTCAAGGTAGTCTGAAAATAATGCATTAACTCGCTCAAGTCAAAACACATAGTGTTTAAAACAATACCAATTATTTTGTTACAGGGGGGGGGGGGGAATCCCATAAGCACCTTTTCCCATTCCTGGTAGTAAAGTGTCACATTCAAATTATTGAGTTGCTGCCCACTCATTTATAGAATTATGGGGCTAGAGCAGGGGTCGGGAACCCATGGCTCGCGAGCCATATATGACTCTTTTGATGATTTTATCTGGCTCCCAGGCGTGGCAGGCACGGCATCTGGCCCCTCCCCGCCCAAGGACTTGCCGGAAAGCGGCCCTGGGACATGGAAAATGCTGTGTAGTGGTAGGGCCCAAAACCCGCAGTGAGGGAGGCAGAGAGGGCCGGGGCAGGCCGGGCCCACCACACGGCATTTTCTGTGGGCCAGGGCCGCATTCCAGCAACTCCTTGGGTGGGGAGGGGCCGGATGCCAGGCCGCCAGGCCAGCATCGAGAAAGGGGGGAGGGGGCAGACTCAGCCCTCCTGCAAGCCCCTGCATCCTAACAGAGAGAAAAGACGACCAAAAGAGAGGCCGGATGCAGGGTGGGCCCCCACCGAACCCAGCGCAACAGTGGGGGAGGAGGGAAGAGTGTGGGAGGAGAGCTTCCCTGAACAAAGAAAGGAGCAGAAGCCATGCAGGTAAAGGTCCCTACCGATGGCACAGCTGGGCACGGGGGAATCCTTTTCTCATAGTATGTACGGATATACTCACATTTAGTTGAATTCAGTATTAAAATATATTATATATATATATATATTATATGGCTCTCACTGAAATAAATTTTCAAATATTTTGCTTTTATGGCTCTCTGAGTCAAAAATGTTCCCAACCCCTGGGCTAGAGTATCCATGTTAGTTTGCTGCCACATGAAAAAGAAAAAGTCTTGTGGCACCACATCTTAGGACTAATGGTTGGGCAGGCTCCGGGAATTGTCATCTGCTTTGGGAACAAAGTCAGCATGTTGTCCTTTGTGTTCAAATCGTAGTTAGGTTGGTGAATTTGAGCATGGATTTATGATCAACTTCATTTAATAGCTCACTATCTAGTGAACTACAATACCTGACAGATCATATGGTATAAGATTTTTCATATCAAACTATTTCATGATTTGACTTTTTTTCCCCATTGGTTCAATAAATATATTTATATAACCACTGTTCATGTGCTGTCTTGGAAATTGAAGTTGATACTGATTGCATTAATAATGTTACTGTTCCCAAATGTCTTTTTCTTTCATTTTTTAAAATATACTGTAAATTGGTTAATGTTTGCATCTGTTGTAGATCTCTTCCTTCTGTCTATGAATCTCTGAAATGTAGACATTCTGTTGTACAGCTGTTATCCTTTTCAACTAATGGGGTTCATATGTCTAGTGCATTCACTCATACACATCAGTGAGCCTCTAGCTGCAGATTATTTTTCTGTCCCTGCATCTTGATTTGATATTGCTGATTGGAGTGCTGGCTTGTAAACCACCAAAGTTATGACTGGAACTCTTTTTCTTTTCAGACTTGTAAATTGTTGGTGGGTTTCAAACCCACATAAATATCTATTTAATTTAGGTTTTCTGTGATTTATTGATTCATTCTGACTGTCGTCTCTGATTCACTTCCATGGCAAATAATTGCAAGAACCCTGGATTTCTTTTCCATATAGAACTTTTTAGGGAGTCTTTGAATAGTAAATATATTATCTACATATGAAAGGCAATTGCATTTTCTTGGTTGTGCGCAGAGAACCATTCTTCATGACAGAGTGGGATTTAAAGCCAAGTGTTTGAGCATCTTAGTCCATCTCTCAAGCAACGACACCACATTGATTCCAAAGTTGCGGCAGATGTGGCCAAATGTTATCTTTTGTGTATTTTTCATGCATTCATAGAGAAGATCCCAAGAGTGCAAGATCCTTCCTTAATGTGGAAAGACTTACAGACATAAGAAATGAGAAACAGTATTACATTCTGTCTTCTTCTTTGTCCTGGTATCTATGACAAATTTCCCAGGAGAATATTAGACTTCCTTTCCAGGTAGAGCACTCAGGTAATAAAGCACAGTGAGCTGCCCCACTCATATGGGTTTCCCATTGTTGCTACGAATGATGTAAAAAAAAAACCAAACCCTCAACTTCTGCCCAGTGGCTGAGAATTTGCTAGCCTTCAACTGCTGCTATCCTCAGCTTGAAGGTGGTCTATTGAGAGAGATCATCTCTAGTGATACCTGCTCTTGGGAAGGTTGAACTGAAAAGGTGATTTTTATCTCCAATGAAGAACTACAAAAGGTAGCATGCTGCCATTGTTGGGGCAACACCTAAACTGGCAAATCTAAGAGGACAACCAGAAGGACAATGAGAAATAAGGGGAAGGTATAGAGAAGATATCTTGATAGCAAAGAGCAAGGGTTGAAGGAAGAGAAATAAAGGAGAGAGAGAAATAAAATCTAAAATTAAAAGAGAATTGCTCAAAGAAGAAACACATTAATTCAACATTTACAAATACATTTATACCATACTTTTTGCAAACACACTCAAATTTGGTCAAAGGGGCTACCATTTGACCACAAAGGAATATTTAAAGGTGATAGAGACCAGGTGGTCTTGTGAGACTGGTGGTTTCCTCCAATCTTGGCAGATGGGAGGGGCTTATGGATCATCATATAAGGTGCCAGACCCACCCATCTGCTTCTTCCCGGGCAGACAACTGAGGCTTTCTGCGGCAAAAAGTGGAGGGAGAATAGGAATTGGTGTGCACCTTGGCACCCCTGTATGATGGGAGGATGTTTGTTACAGCCTCTCTAGGTTCTGGGGCTAAGGAATCCCCTAAAGATCTATCCTTAGGGCTAGACTAGAAGGGGTAGCTTTCTTCCATAGGGTTCTGGAACTCGGGATGGAATACCCTAGGATGGCCTTCCAGTAATGATTGGCTGAGGATAGCAAACCATCACTATGGAGTGCCCCTGGGGTCAGGTGTTTTGCCCAGAGGTTGCCTGGGAAGGTAGTCATATAATATATGACCATATCACATTGTTCTCCTCAAAAGTCACTTAGTTGCCCACAGTTTAAATAGATCAATAAATGGCCCTTTATTTCTCTATAATTCTCTGTGTCTGGTTTCATCATTTCATGGTAGAAATTCAAATGGTACAACATATGTATGTATCAAATGAAGTAAGCAAACTGCAGTACAGTTCCAGACATATAGGGTGAGGAATATAGGACCAGTTGGGAAAATCTGCAGTGTAGTAGCCATTGGGCATGTGCGATCCATTAAAAAATGGCTTGAAACTGTGTCCAAAAGTAGGGGACGCCAGCACTTCATTTCTAAAGTTATTTCCGAATTTGGGGGGTAAAGGTTTTGGAATTCTAATTAAACTTATGAATCTTTGCAAGTACTTTGTTAATGGAAGGCGCAATTGCGCAATAGGGAAAACATAACTGGCAGTGGGGAAACTTCAGGGGCTCCTCTCTCCCTAATTTTTTGAGCTATCCTGCGGTAGAACACATCTAATTCAAAATTATGCACCAGCCGAGTAGCCATGTAGTATCATGTTCGGTACTTCTGAGGCAATGAATCCTGACGTAGGTGTTTTGTCATTCTGACTGGGCTGCTCGGTCATTGTTTGGCCATGGGTCTAAGATGTATTGATGGGAGAAAAGCGATTGAAGAAGCAGTCCAAGTCAGACCCCCTGGAGATTCTACAGTAACAGTTCTTTCTCCTTTCTTCTGTCTTCCTTCCTGGCTCTCTCTCACACACATACACACAGACTTTTCAGGCTAAAATGTTCATTCTAAAATCTTAAAATTTTGTCAAACTAACAACTGGAGACTCAGAGTCATAGCCCTGAGCTCTGAGAACTATACTGCGACTTTTCAATTTACTCCTAGATAAGTGGAAGGTCTTGGACGGTTTCATGTAATATCAATGGTCACCTGTCAAACTATTGACAATATTTCCTCCTTAGATATATATAGGGTTTCTATAAAGTATCTTTACAATGTAAAATAATTATTACAAAGGCAATTGATGAACTATTTTAATCTGATTTGTTCTATGTACTCAGTGGTTATCAAAGTTTTTAATCACATTGCATTAGTATATTTCTGGTACCATGTTGATGAAAAAGGTATGGTTAAATGAAATGAACCCCAAAAATGGCTACTCCCCAAGAGAAGGCACAATGTGTAAATGTAAATGGTAAATAGACTTTACAGACACCCTGTAGATCTGGAATAATGGTTATACAACTCAGTTAGAAATGTCAGTTAGAAATTGGCTTTATTATCTACACATGGAATTAATATGATTTTCTATAGGTTGGGGAGGGATTTATTATGTCATATTTATATTGTTCAAAAGTGTATTTATTGCTTTATGAAGTAAAAAAGCAAACAAAGTTCCTTTCGGAGAGGAAAAAATGTTAGCAATCAGCTTGCACAATCTATGATTTGAAATCAACCAGATTATTATTATTGTTATTATTATTGCTACTATTATCATTCCCATATTTCTCCTAGCTCAAGAGAGTTGAAGCTAATGTACATAGAAAAATGAAAGTACTTTAATAGAACTTCAATCATGCCTATTAAAATGAAAAACAGTAAAGATATAATATTTACAGAGCTCTTTCTTTCTGAGCAAACAATCAGCAGAGGCCTATAAAGCAAAAGAAAACAGAACAAGAACACAACCTTTTCTATGGAAGGGAGTGCCAGACCTCTTGGAGATGCCAGTAATGTGAAAATCAAAATTTAAAACTAGTTTTATAAGCGATGGCAGTTCATTCCAAAAAAACACAGGAGATAGTGGCTCCTGGTTTTAAAAGCTCATTAAGGTAATAGTGGGGAAAGTGAGGTCCTATGATCAACCCCAACCTTCTTTGGCTCTCAGTCTCATCCTCTGAGTTACCTCAAGTTGGCCATACTTACTTCCTCATGGTGCCATTATTTGGTGGTTTCTCATATTTTTTGTTGCTTTCGCACTGCTGAAAGAGCTTCTTCAATTTTATATCATGAGGACAAAACTAGCTCACAACCCTTATCTCTACAGATGGAAAATATTTACTGTTATCCATCTCATGGATGAAAAATGGGTTTCCCAATGCTCAGGAAATAGCCAAGAAGTATAAGAGAGTGGCAAGAATTTTACAGTTTTCAACAGATACTTGTACATTCTGCAGTATTTTATTATATTTTTGGCAGAAAAACATTGTGTGAAAATTATTTGGTTTTGTACAGAAACAAAAAATCCAAAACAATTCCCAGGGAGCCTTGGGTAGAGATTTTTTTAAAAAATGTAGAATCTAGCAATCTTGCATAACAAACATTTCACATTCCTGGATATAAGGAGTGAGCCTTGGGACTGATCTTTGGGAGAAAAGTATCTGTCTTATTTTGGTGGTGGATGCTGCCGGTTTCCCCCCAGGTTTGTTGGATTTCCGGTATCCTGACCTGTCTCCTGTAATCTTGGAACCCTGGAACCTTGAACCTCTGGGCTGGCTTTTGATTACGGTATAGACTTTTGATCCCTGGAGTTCGCTCACTGAACTCTCGACATTTGACCACTGGACTGGACCCTTTGACTACGGTGTAGCATTTGCTATCAGTTTTTGTTGATTTTCTGGCTGAGTACTATCTTTATGTTTTATAGTTTGGACTATTAAAACAGCCAGAAAGTAAGTGCTGTTTTAATTAAATTGTTTAACACAAACTGGGTGTTTGCTTGATTCATCTCTGCTGAGATAACAACAGAGCCCTGACATCGTGACAGGTACCACTTTGTGGGGAGGCTAATTTAACTAATTTATGTGGCCATAAAAATCTCCAGCAAGCATGCAGGGAATGAGGAAGTACTTCATCAGTGTTGCAGATGGACAGTGAAGTGACAGCTCTCCTGGTGGCCAGAAAAAGTTGGAATGTTAAATAGCCTCTGACTGTCTGTCTATATGTGTTGTGTGTCTATGGCATTGAATGTTTGCCATGTATATGTACATTGTAATCCGCCCTGAGTCTGCGGGGTGAGAAGAGTGGAATATAAATACTGTTAATAAATAAATAAATAAAATATACCAATATCTTGTGAAAACTATACTTGTTTTTCTTGCAGTAGAGAGAAAACTGTGGGAATTATTCATCCATCTTGCAGGAATAAAATAGTCAAATATTAACATCACTATGGCTCTGTGAGTGGTTCACTCTTTCAAAAAGCAAGAAAAATATTTGACGGAGGCACCTTTGGAAATGGTATTTTTCTGCCATATCCAAGGCTGACCCCTTTCTCCTGACTAGTTTCCCAAAAGTAGCAAAGTTATGTTGGACTTGGAGATGATGTAATTAATGACCCTTCTATTAAAACCCATAAAGATGCAGAGAAAAACGAAGTCTATGAAGGGAATTGGAAGGAAACCATGTAAGTATTTATGATTCGATCTTGTAAAGCATAGCAGTTCACAGAAAAATGGGCCTGTCCTCTTCAGATTCGCTCTCCCTCATCCTATATCTACCCACTACTTTCAGGGAAATTAAGTTTTCGAGTAAGAATTTCTTTTCCATAACTGAAGACAGATTTGACCTTTAAGAAGGAGCAAAGGGTGGGCGGGAAAAACTGTTTGCCTCTCTAGTTTATCAGCAGTAATGGAAATTTTAGAAAGCTGACAAATGATAGGAAAGGAATGATTGCTTGTTCCTATAATAAAACATTATAGTATAGTTAGTGTGTCGAAAATACAAATGCACACACCCTTTTCCTATTGGGAATTGGACACAAGGGCAAACAGGCAACCCAGAGAACAAGCATACTCTTAAAATGTCTATTGTAGCAAAATGATAAACAATATACAACATCTCCAATTCATTTTGATTTAAGGAAATTTAATTCAAAAGATACAAACTAGATTCATATCCATCTCAGCTACTCATATAATTCATCAATTTAGTTGTGTGTCAAAACCACTTTTTAAAGACATTTTGTAATCCCTTTGTTTTCTTACTTTATTATATAACTGTGGACATGTTATTTTAAGGTCTCCAATTCCATTTAGGATGTAATTACTGCCTGTTGCAGAAAAACCCAACATTTTGGGAACAGGAATGGATAGATCTGCAGGTTTTGCTTTCTCACATATTTAAAAAAAGATCTTAACTCTTTCCATCCTGTGTAAAAAGAAAAAATGGGGTTTTTAAAATAAAGAGAATGAAATTGTCCCCTATCAGCAATAGAAAAACAATCCAGATCTTAAATACAGTACAGCTGTCCTCAGCATGGAGGGAGTCATCTTACATCTGCCTACAGCGTGGCCCTTAAAGATAAGGGCCCTATAGGTGGCAACCTTGATTTTAAGTTTGAGAAGTCAGCTCTCCATATCAAAGTATTCTGTTTCCATTGACTCCATGGAATATTCTCCTTCCCTAAATAAATCCAAAAATCAAACCTTAATTTTTGTTATTTTATATAAGCGATCTTAATTTACCACATCATTGTATTTAATGAGGCTTGAGCTCCCAAAGAGTTTTGTTTCCATGTGATCTTGAAACAAAACCATAGAGGATAGCAAAGTCTTACTGTAGATAATACAGAGCCAACTAGGATCAGATTTTTATGAGTTAGTTTTGGAAAATTAGTCATTTTCTGTTAGTTTTACTATTCTTCCACATTCATTAAATATTCTAGAGTAGTGGTTCTCAACCTGTGAGTCCCCAGGTGTTGTGGCTTATAACTCCCAGAAATCCCAGCCAGTTATCAGTTGTTAGGATTTCTGGGGGCTGAAGGCCAAAATATCTGGGAACCCACAGGTTGAGAACCACTGTTCTAGAGTTTTCTATTTCATTTTTTATCAAATTTCCAAAAAGTAGTAAAGTTTTTTAAAAAAAGATTTTTATTGATTTTCTCAATTTGTGATACATTGAATAAAGATATAGTGATGTGAAATAAATTCACAGTAAAGTTAGTGGGAGTAGTAGGGTACGTTTAGTTAATGGGCAGGGTGTGAGATTCAGATATGGTGGATAAGGGTAGGGGAAGGGAAAGGAAAGGGTAAAAGCATCAGTGAATACAAATATATACAAATGACTTCCATTCTTCTCCAAGTAGGTTATTCTCTATTTGAAGTAGTAAAGCTTTTTTAACAGCAATAAATTAACCATATCTAGTCTAAACCAATCTCTATCCATCTGGAAATATTATTCTGATACAATAAAGAACATTTATTTATATCACTTTAACCATCTATTTGATGTGTGGTTAAAAAAAAGAGCCTTGGGATGGAAATACGACATATTTCTTTAAATAACTTTTTTAATAACTTTAATAACTTTAAACAACTTTTTTTAAATGTTGGAAAAAATAGTGTCAGGGAACTCAATAAATTCATTTTTTTTTAACTTTGTAATTCAGAATTTATTTTGTGCAGAATGTATATGTGGGATGTTTGAATACAAATAATTTGGAAGCAGATTTTTCCATGCAGAAAATATATTTCTATCCATAAATATTATTTTCTATAAAGAAAATGTTTCATGCACATTAAAATGTAATTCCATCTGTTTACCTAAGACAAAATCCAACAGGGTTGTTTTATTTATTTATTTATTTATTTCATTCGGCTTCTATGCCGCCACTCCCTGTGGGCTCGGGGCGGCTCACAGCACTAAAAAGATCAGAGAATAAAAACAACAATACAGAATAAAACAAAGAATAAAACATCATTAAAATATCACAATATACAGCAATTAAAAACGACCTGGATTGAGAGTCGTTTTTCAACAGGGGGGTGCATTCCACTAAGGCCTACACATGGAAGGCAAGCTGGAAGAGGTGGGTCTTGCACGCCTGCCTGAAGGGGAGCAGGTCGTGGATGGCACGCGTATCTGCAGGAAGGGCATTCCAGAGTGTCGGTGCAATCACCGAGAAAGCCCTTCGGCGAGTGGTTGTCAGTTTGGCCACTTTTGCAGAGGAGACAGCCAGAAGTTTGGTATCCTCAGAGCGAAGTGATCTCATAGGGCAATATGGGGAGAGACGGTCCCTCAGGTATGCTGGCCCCAGGCCGTGCAAGGCCTTAAAGGTAAGAACCAACACTTTGAAGATGATCCGGTACTCAATTGGCAGCCAGTGCAGATCCTGCAAAGTAGGTGTTATGTGGCAACCTGCTGGCGTGCCAGACAGGAGCCGGGAGGCAGTGTTCTGCACCAGCTTGAGCTTCCGGGTCACCGACAGAGGAAGGCCAACGTAGAGCGCATTATAGTAATCTAGCCTCAAGATTACCGTGGCTTGGATCACCGTGTCCAGGTCATTCTGGGATAGATAGGGGGCCAGCCTCCTTGCCTGTTGAAGGTGGAAAAAGGCAATCTTGCTGACTGCAGAGACCTGGGTCTCCATGGTCAGCTGGGAGTCCAAGTGGACCCCAAAGCTCTTTATGGAAGGCGATGGGCATAATGCCACACCGTCCAGGGTCGGAAGCTGGACATCCCTACCACCCGGGCGGTCTAGCCACAAGAACTCCGTCTTCGCCCAATTCACCCTCAACCTACTGGCTCGCAGCCATCCAGTAACGGCTTCGAGGCAGCGTTGGAAATTATCAGGGACGGATCCAGGCCTGCCCTCCATCCTCAGAATGAGCTGAGTGTCGTCAACGTACTGGTGACACTCAAGCCCAGAACTCCGCACCAGCTGTGCAAGCGGCTGCATGTAGATGTTAAATAACAGAGGGGAGAGAATGGCCCCCTGAGGGACTCCACAAACTAATGGGGAGCCCTCGGAGACCACCCCGCCCCTCCTCACACGCTGAGACCGCTGGTGGAGGAAGGAGGTCAGCCATTTAAGGGCTGTCCCCCTCACTCCAGCCATGGCCAGGTGGTGGATCAAAAGATTGTGGTCGACCGTGTCAAACACTGCTGTGATGTCCAATAACACGAGCAGCGCAGACCCGCCTTGGTCGAGCTGGCAGCGGAGTTGGTCTGTGATGGAGACCAGGACTGTCTCCGTCCCATGCCCTGAACAGAAGCCAGACTGGAAGGGGTCAAGCCATGTTGCATCATCTAAGAAGGACTGCAGCTGCTCCATTGCTGCCCTCTCAACTACCTTCCCCAGGTACGAAAGATTCGACACTGGTCGGTAGTTGGAGAGAACCGCTGGGTCTAGTGACGGTTTCTTCAGCAATGGAGCTACCACCGCCTCTTTTAAGCACTCTGGAAAGACTCCTTGCTCAAGGGAGCTATTTACGATGTTCAACAGAGGCCCACGTAACCCCTCCACACAAGATCTAACAAGCCAGAAGGGGCACGGGTTGAGGGAGCAGGTGGTAGGCCTATTTGCAGCCACAATCTTATCAACAGCATCTGCGTCCAGTGGCCGAAACCGGTCGAGGGTGGGCCCGGCGGAGGGCCACAGGGTCTCCAGCTCCCTTACTGTATCAACCGTGGCCGGAAGGTCCCGGCGGAGACTCAGTATCTTGTCTGCAAAGAAGCTCTGAAAAGCACCTGCAGTGAGCGCCTGATCACTATTTTTTGGGACAGTAGGGACCGTCATCAAGGACCGAATTACTTTGAACAGTTGGGCCGGGCGTGAGCTAGCAGATGCTATCGAGACAGAGAAGTACACATTTTAGCCGCCTTGACAGCACGCTCATAAGCTTTTTAAAATAGCTTATAAGCTGATAATGAGGCTCCGTCACGGAATTTCCTCCACACGCACTCTAGCCGTCTCCTCTCCCGCTTCATCGACCTAAGATCTTCTGTATACCAAAGGGATCGATGTTTGCGGGGTCGGAGAGGGCGCCTAGGGGCAATCTCGTCAAGAGCTCTAGTTAATGAGGTGTTCCAGGATTGAACCTGCTCATCGACTGAGATGCTGATAGACTCCAGATCCCTCAGAGCATTCAGGAACCTTTCGGGTTCCATAAGTCTCTTCAGGCGAACCAAAATCCGTTCAGCGCCCTTGCATGGGGGAGGCGGTTGCTCAACCCGATCCTTAGAGCACAGTGGTCCGACCATGGAACCTCTATTACGGAGGATAGGTCCACTTGAACCCCCGCGCTGAAGACCAAGTCGAGGGTGTGCCCGGCCGAATGTGTGGGTCCCGAACTACAAAGGGAGAGGCCTAATGTCGCCATGGTCGAAATTAGGTCCACGGCTGCAGATGGAACGGAGGCTGCGTCGGTGTGGACATTGAAGTCCCCCAGGACAATAAGCCTGGGAAACCTCAATGCCCACTCTGACACAGTCTCTAGCAGCCGCGCCAGGCTCTCTGCCGGTGCGCTAGGCACACAGTACACCAGCAGGGCTGTCAGGCTCTCCTGGGACTCCCACACTAGGCCGACACTTTCAAGCCCCGCGGTGGTCAGCGCAGGGATCGCTCTGAAGTGTAACCCATGATGGGAGAGTATTGCCACCCCCCCCAGTCCCTCATTCCTATTCTGGTGCGTGGCAACGTAACCAGGGGGGATGATCTCCTGGAGGCAGATGTTATCACTATCCTGGAGCCATGTTTCAGTTACACAGAATAGGTCAGCTTTTTCATCCTCGCAGAATTCCCTGATAGTTGCATTTACCAGCACCAGGGAGGAAGGGGAGATAACTGGAGGTCTATCACCAGCGTGCCTGGGGATAGGTCGCAGGTCAGAGCAAGGTCGAGTCTTATTGTTTTATTGGTGGAAACCAAATGGTTAGCAATCCCCAAGCCCCATGGCTCTCTGGCACAATGTCAAAGACTGCTCTGGAGGGATGAGCAACCCTTCAAATGTCAGGCACCGTGGAAGCCAGCAATAATATTCCATGGTGTTAGCAGCTGGCATCTAGCATGATGTTAGATTTAGGTGGAATCCTGCACAAAAAAAACCTCAGGTGAGGAAGACAGATTTTCTTTCCTACTCAGCCTTAAATAGTCATGGGGACAGATTTGTCTATATTAATTGCAGCTGGCTTGAAACTTGTAAATACAGCATCCTACCATAGGCTGTGCATGATTGGGCCTGTTCTTTATTTTATATTGTATATTTTAATAATTTTGAGTCTAGGATCAAAAGCAAAGTTAACTTAGTATGAATTTCTATCAGAATCAACATAACCTCATTCTATATAATGATGATGCAAAGCAAGTGTTCCACTTTAAAAATATCTTTTATTTTTAAGATATTGCAAATCATCCTGAAGCATATCCAAAATAATGTAGTAACCGTAAATGGCATAATTCCATGTGGAAGGATATCAAATGTATGAAAATTTCAGAAAGAAAAAAAGACCGCTGAGTTCATGGTTCTTTTAAAATAACAGATTATAGCAGAGTTGTACACTCAACTGTACTTTCACAAGTCTAAAGTAGTGGAAGTTGCTTTGTTCTTTAGGATTAACATGATTTATTTGGTCTTTTAAAAAACGACAATAGGTTTGTACTGAAGTATTTAATAAAGTTTGAGGAAGGCAGAGTAAATTCCATGGACAGTTTATACTGGGCAAAGGAAATCAATGTGGATTTCCAAAAAGGAAGCCAGGCGTACCTAACTTGATTAACTTCAGAGTCAGGGACAATGGCAGAGGGCAGCTTGACACATTAGACATAAACTGTTTGGAACTCAAGAAGGCTTTTGATCAGCATAGCATAAAAGACATTTTGAGTGTGGCAGGGATCCATGGATGGCCTAGCTTTTGTCACAGTATTAGAACTTGAAAGATGTTTGACAAGATGTTTAGATCACCAGATAAAACTGGAAGG
Organism: Anolis apletophallus; assembly: GCA_030556195.1. Taxonomy (NCBI): domain Eukaryota; kingdom Metazoa; phylum Chordata; class Lepidosauria; order Squamata; family Anolidae; genus Anolis; species Anolis apletophallus. Next base: position 113,016,148 of record JARBWK010000003.1, on the reverse strand, counting down.
GCCAAGCCATATAAAAAAAGAAGAAATATTGAAATAGTAGTAGAAACTCTTTCATGTACAAAACAAGGCTCCCAAGTAATGAGGGAAGTGGGGGGGGGGGGGGATTGCTGAGGGATTACGCCTTAAATGGTCACAAAGCTTCAAAACCACCGATTAGAAAGATAGTATCAAATATCTGGCAAAGATCCAGGAGAATAAAAAACAGGCTATTTAAACAACCCAAGGAGTTATAGAGTAACCAAAGTGAGTCCCAGCTATTCACTGCTAATAAAATATGGAGAGCCTAACCTTCTCCCATTCAGCTAAGGTTCACCTTGGAAGAAATGGCTAATTCAAGGTCCCCTCACTGCTGAAGTGAAATCCAGATCTTAAATACAGAACAGATTTTTCTATGCAAGGGAAATTAAACACTAATCAGAATAAGATTACGGGACAAGAATAAATATGCAAAAGGATAGATTGTATGTATATAATTGCTGTCCTTCCAACAGAAAGCTTTTTGATCCAGTGGAAACAGGGACAATTTTCTCTTCCTCCTCCCAATGAGGAGGCAATGCAGGGGACAGAGCAATAGAGAACACTTGGCTTCCTTCCTCTTCCACTGCAGAAAAAGTCTCTTTTGCACCAAAGAGCCTTCCATCTATGGATTAAAAGCAATTGAATATACTCCACTTTAGTTTAAACACTGACCATTATAAATCTAATTTTGATCAATCAGCCATCTTGCACTGAAATATCCCCAGGCCATTAGGAGTGCAACGGTTTCCATTTCAGAAGCCTCTTACCACTGCAAAAGTGAAATGAATAGAGTAAATAAACTGGTATACCCAATACTCATACAAAGTATAAAAATATTTTAATATAATAATAATAATTTACACAACCTAGCACATACTGTAGCAATAAGTATAGAAACAAAGTTGCTTATACTTTTGTTTGTTTGAAAATGGCAATTATGATTAGAAGGAGGAGGAAAATGGTGATGACATTGATGTAACTTAGCTTTATTTATACTTCAGCATTTCTGCAAAACCAAGGCTCAATGTAGCTTACAAATTAAAAGAAAACAATAAAAGTTAAGTACCCTAATCTGAAATGGTTGGAACTAGAAGTTTTCAGATTTTGTAATACCTATATTTGCATATACATGCAGAATGTGGTATCTTGGACTTGGGACCCAAGTCTAACCCTGAAATTCATTAACACTTCACATACACTTTATACACAACCTGAGGATAATTTTAAAGATGCTTTAAATAATTTTGTGTATGAAACTAAGTCTGTGAACATCACTATCTCAGCCACTCACAAGGACAATTCTGTGTTTTGGAGCCATTGTTCCATTCCACTGAGATCAATCACTGTACTGCACCCTCACAGGTTCATAAAAGGGTTTCATAATGTCTAAAAGTATAATTTCCACAACATTTACTATGAGAAGAGAGACTGCGAACATCTTCTCTGCACTGATGCAGAGCAACATAGAGCTTCTGAGAAGCCATCTCTGCTCACTCTGCAAAGTCTTCCTCCCACATGCACTGTTTGGGGAGCAGCTACCCAACAAACCATAGAGGGGACTCCCCAATCCGGGAACCTGCCACACACAACTGAGCGTATCAGACAAGGGAGCAAGTGCACAGAGTGGCTGCTTGGAATCTCCATAGTGGGCCAAAAATCCAAGAATTTTGCCTTTGCTCTGCCCTATACTACTTTTAAATTAATGTGTTTGCAATCTTCCTGCAAGTCTCACAGAATGAATGCATTCATTCACCATTAATGACAACTTGACCATGCACATTTAAGGTATCCATGGAGTGGGGGCTGTAACCAATGTCCAATGGACATTGAGGGCTCACTGTACCAAATACAGTTTTATAATTTAACAATGCAGTTCTAACAAATATAGATAATAGTTTTTGTCCCAAAGTTAAGCCTCCTGAATTCCAGGCTCCTCTCAACCTGTGGAGACTAGAAGTTACTTCTAGCTACTAGGGTTGGTTTAGAACCCAAAAATCGTGGTTCTAAAAACCAATGGGGGGATTTTTTTATGCTTAACGTAATGACTTACAAAAAAATTTCAAAAAAATTCTTATTTGATATGTTATTACTTACAAAATTTTGTAATTAGTTCTAAATTGTCCAAAGCAGGGAAACAGGACTGACACTATTTTAAGCACAGGCAAATCAAGGGGCAACATCTCCCTTCTTCTCTGGAGTGCAATTCACTGGGACCTATTATTATTATTATAAAATACCTGGGCCTGCTTGGAGGGAAATATAATGAATTATTATTATTATTATTATTATTATAAAAGGCCTGGGCCTGCTTGGAGGGAAATATAATGAATTAATATTATTAATATTATTATTATAATAAAATGCCTGGGTTTCCTTGGAAGGAAATATAATGAATTAATATTATTAATATTATTATTATAATAAAATGCCTGGGTTTCCTTGGAGGGAAATATAATGAATTAATATTATTAATATTATTATTATAATATGCCTGGGTTTCCTTGCAGGGAAATATAATGAATTAATATATTATTATTAATATTATTATTATTATTATAAAAGGCCTGGGTGTCCTTGCAGGGAAATATAATGAATTAATATATTATTATTAATATTATTATTATTATAAAAGGCCTGGGTTTCCTTGCAGGGAAATATAATGAATTAATATATTATTATTAATATTATTATAAAATAGTTGCCCACCTCTGGTCAAGGCCTGCTTCTCTAGTGCTCTTCTCACTCCAGCTTTTCCCCCTTCAGTTTTCCAAACCTCTCTAGAATCTCTGTTTGTCCTCTATGATTTTTCTTGATTCTGAACTTTCCTTCTCCTCTCCGTGCTCTTTTCACTCCCTGCTCCCCTTCTCTCAGCCTTTCTTATGCCCTTCTCATCTGTCCTTCTATCTAGTCTAATTTCCTCGGGGTTTAAACGGCTTTTTTCCTCTCAGTCCTCCAAACCACTCTAGGAGTAGCGCTCTGGTTCTCTATGGTTCCGGTTGGTTTTTCACTTCCTAGAGGAAGGCCTTTCAGTTAAATTAGGCTCCGACCATGCAAAGGCCCTGATCTGACTGTGAGTAATGTCTGGAAAGCTATTTTGGAGGGGGATAATTTTCCTGTTAGAGGGGCATCCGAAATAATTACAATAATAAAGAACTTTTGGGCCCACGAAGTGCGGTAAACAAAGTCCACTTCTGGTTTGGCGGGAAAAGTGCGGTAAAGCTTAAAATTAGCATTTTGAACGGATCTAATATGAATTATTTTAATTTCTTCATCCGAAAACTCAACCCTACTAGCTACCTTGGCTTTGGCCTACCTTCTATCAAAATATTATGGCTGTGTTCCCAGCTCATCAGTCATAAAAGCATTTTTGTCAGCATATCAGCATTTGAAATGTTTGAGCCTAAATCTAACCCTTTATAATAGGCATTTCATATGATGGTTTTACTCACTAGAATGAGTAAAACCATCATTCTTTTTACTTGTCATAGAACTGGGTGTGACTCAAAATACAATACGATCATTCAGAGTTGGATACATTTCTATCCTCAACCAGTTAATTGCAAAGTTGAGGTATGTTACTAGTTTTAATATTGCTATTAAAATAGTTATTCTTGATATTAATTGAATATTTTATTGCAAATAGTAAAGTAATATAAAATTGTATTTTTTGTAATTTCTTATAAGAAACTTTTCCGTTCTGTCACAGCTGGGACAGGAGAGATGTTTGCCTACTCCCTCGAGGAGAGAACAATGAGCTCTGTTTGGGACTACTTGGAAGGGGGCGGGGCCAGGCCTTCTGCACTGGCCTGCCTCCTTCCTGCATTCTGGAGCCAAGTGTTGACCCACCACTCCCGCCCATTAAACAGTATATTAGGGTTGCCGTTAAGGGGCCGGGTAGGAATTCTTTCACCTCTTACACCCTAGGAGGGTTTTTTCACCTACCCTATACTGTTACAGGGCAAATTGGGATGGTGTGTCATTAAATAGGTCAGTGCTGTCCAACTTCTGCCGACCCAAGGGCCGGACTTTCTGGGGGCCGATCACCTGGGGGCTGAGTGGCCACGCCCCCGGCCACACCCCTAGCCACGCCCCGGCCACGTGGCCACCCCTCTCCCACGCGTCACGCCCCTCTGGAAGCGTCACGATTTCGCCCACTTCCAAGGCTGTTGTGACGCTTTGGGAGAGAAGGGGAGCCACCATGGCAGCTCCCCCTCACCCAAAGCATCACGCAGCTGTTGTGACACTTTGGGGGAGAGGGCAAAGCCGCGAGGAAGCTTCTGCGGCTCCGCCCCCTCGCCCGCAGGCGTGGATGGCTCGCGAGGGAAGCGAGCGCCCAGTTCTCGCTTCCCCGCAAGCCATCCAGGCCTGCGGGAGGGTTTTTCGCCCGGCTCTCGTGTCCCTCTGGTCAGAGGGACGCGAGAGCCAGGCGAAAACTCTCCCGCAGGCCTCACTGGAAGGCCTGCCCCCTCGCTCCCTCCCGCCCTTCCCGACGCCGCCGGTGTCCCAATCGCCGCGGCTCTGGGGAAGGAGAAGGAGGGAGGGAAGATTCCTCCTCCTTCCCCAGCGCCACGGCAATCGGGACACCAGCGGCGCCGGGAAGGAGGAGGAGGAGGAGGAAGGGAGGATTCCTCCCCTCCCTCCCCCCGCCTGCTGCGAACCGGATCGCAGTGGCGGGGCGGAGAGAGGGATGGAGGGGGCAAGGCAAGGAGGAGGAGGGAGCTAGCTCTCTTCCTCCTCCCTGCCCTGCCTCCCCCTCCCCCCGGCCACCATTTTTTTTAAAAAAAAATAAAAATGGCAGCCGGGGGCATAGCGGGGGCCGTGTCCAACAGGCTGGGGGCCATGTATGCCCCCGGACCGCCATTTGGACAGCCCTGAAATAGGTGGTCACGGAAAACAGTTAAGAAAAGCTTAAATTTGGAATACACCCAAAGCACCCCCTTCAGGGGGGGAAGGCCATTGACTAAAACACTCAAGGTACAATTTGATGAGGCAAGGGGAATCCTAATGCCATAGGAATGGGGAGAGTTGGGTCTCAGATACTTGAGAGGGACTGTTCCAATGCAATTCCCTTAGAGGTTACCCAGATTAGGTTCCCTGGGGACCTGGATATTTCGCCCTAACTAGCCGAGGGTAGGCTGGGCGGGGACGCTACCTTGGTTTTGCCACCAAGTTCAGGATCCATAGGTTTAGATCCAGTTAAAATTTAATCAGTAACAATTAATAAAAGTTGCCCATATTTAAAAGTTGCCCATATTTAAAATACTGTTGTGTGGACTTGTTATTTCGGTAGTTGGCAGGCAAATACACTTAAATGTTTCAAATGTTTGGGGTTTTTTGAAAATATTTTTTTTATTTTCAAACAGTATAAAATATATATCAGCAAACAATCAAAAAAGAAAAACAGCAATTAAAAATAAAAAATACCAAGGAAAGAGGGGGAACAATATTCACGTATAGAAAAGTAGGAAACCTAAAAAAAAATGTTTCAAATGTTTATTAATTAGAGTTATCTGGATATATAATATAGAAACTGAGAAATAAGATTTAGGCCAAGGTGAATGAAATAAGGTAGCCTATATTCATGTAAGAACTGCTAAAAAAAATCTCATATGGGTGTTTGTATCCAACCTCAGGGTATACAAAAACAATCAATGAGTGATTTAAAGCGAAGGCTCTGGTATTCCTAAAGTGAAGCTGTTAGATGTCTTTCAAATTATTATGCTAGGCCAGATATTTTTTGCATAATGAGAACATCTTTCATGTGTCAGAACAGGTTTTGATTATAACTAAATAAGCCAAAGCCGGGATGTGCTGATAAGGTGACCTTTAATGTAAAGTTTGGGCTGAGTTATCTAAAACTATTTTCTCAAACAGATCCACTACTGGCTGTAGATAGAGAGGCACATAAAACAAAGGACATCTGTAATTCAAGATATCACTAGGACAATTCCATTCTACTATTCCTTACAATATCATGTACTGAAAAAGAAAAGAAAAGTTGGGCCATACTTAGCTAAGTGACATTGGCTGCACCACAGTGCTCAACATGAATATCATTAAACAGAAGGAACTTGTGGAGGAAAATATGTGGGAGAACGCAGAACGGGCAGATTTGCCTATCCAAGGAAAAGCTTTCAGAGCTTACCCCATAAAAATCTGGGCTCAAATCCCCATATATCCATCTATGTTTATGACTTTGTTCTTTATTTTCCCCCTGACAGGCCTCTTATTTTATCAGCTACAAAACAGGAGGTAAAATGTGATGTTCTCATGCTGGGAAAGACTGTATCTATTGAACTTGGCTAAGGGGAATGATTATTTTTATTTGGTTCTTATTCTTTTTAAAAAGAACTTACCAAAATTTACAAATGTCTCCATAAATCCAGTGGGGAGAAACTAGAGATAAAAGGTAGGATGTGAGAAAAATGAAGTTGAAAGGTTTTTCCATTCTTAACCAGCAACACTATCAGTTCCTGTGATAACCAAGCAAGGAACTTATAATGTGGAATGATATGTGTGGGTGATACATGCTCAAAAGCAAAATATATTCAAGAATGTCAGGTAAAAATGCAGTGTTAGATAGGAATGCATTGTATGTACCTTCTCAGAGTGTGAAAAATACAGTTCTTATTAGACATATGTTCAAAGCACAGTTATCTAAAGGGTCAAGAGAGTATAGATGTGATCCTAGAGGGACTGCTAAGTCATTTTGAGTCCTCTGGAGGAAAGAATAGGAGTGGCTTGTATGTGCACTTCCTTCTCTGCCATGTGCCTTACTATCTGCCCTTTTGAAGGCCATGCTATGATTCTCTGCATTTCACAATCCATTGCCATCCTTGTTGTGTGACAATCTTATTGAGGTTGTGAGAATCTTTGTATACTAAGGGAAGACCTCTAAATATTTATAAGTAGCAACTAAATTACCATATTTTCCAGTATACAAGGCGACTGTTGGTATAAGACAACCCCCCAACTTTTAAAGATAAAATACAGAGTTAGGGATATACTCGCCATTTAAGACTACCCCTCTTCAAATAGTATGCCCCGCGGCCCCCGCCACACTACTTTCAAAGACTTCCGCCACCCTTGCCCCTCACTTCCTTTGAAGGCCACTGGGCTGGCCTAAGCTCAAGGAAGTGCCTCCAGACGATGACTCCCAACAGCCCTTGGCAGTGGTGTGCCTTGGATGTGCTCCCTGAGGCATTCTGGGAGCCACAGGAGTCAGGGAACTACAGTTCCCAGAATGCCTCAGTGAGCACATCTAAGGCACGCCGCTGCCCGGGGCTGCTAGGAGTCATCCATAAGTGCTTCCTTGGACCTCCGGATGACGACTCCTAGTAGCCTTGGGTGGCAGCGTGCCTTGGATGTGCTCCCTGCGGCATTCTGGGAGCACACCCAGAGTCAGGGAACTACTGCTCCCAGAATGCCTCACGGAGCACATCCAATGCACGCCGCCACCCAGGGCTGCTGGGAATTGTCCAGAGGCATTTCCTTAGGCCTAGACAAGTCCAGTGGCCTTTGGAGGAAGTGAGCAGCAAGGGCAGAGGAGGTCCTTGAAAGGAGAGTGGGGAGAGCGGCGGGGGCCACAGGAAAAGCGCAGCAGGCCATCTCCCCCAGCCAGTCTCGGTGCCAATGCGGCCTGCCACTCCTCTTCCCCATGCCCTCCCTCCCTCCCTCCCTCCTCCTCCTCCTGCCTCCCTCCTCAGGCCACACCACTAAGGGAGATTTTATTTATTCTTTCTTTTAATTATTATTATTTTATTTTATACCTGGCCTACTAGACAACCCCCAACTTTTAATAAGATTTTCCAGACTTAAAAAAGTCATCTAGTATACTGGAAAATATGTTAAGACTAAACCTCCAAGGACTTTGAATGAAAGTCAGAACTCAGGACTGTTTATTTAAGCAGGTGAGCTATTATACAAAGCTAGAAGCTAGGAAGTAGTGACTAGCACTCTGCAGAGTTTTGGGGATTGAAATTATTATCTTGGCTTTGAGACAATCTCTCTGATTACACAGCTGGAGGAGGCCGTGATAGGCTTGAATTCATGTGCCTACCTAGCACCTCTCCACCCCTCGCCAACAAAGAAATAGTTGGATATTGCAGGGAAAGGATAGAGACCCACTGCATCTGCCTGATAGACTTAAAGAATGTGGACACCATAGGCCCACTACTTGATTTAAGGGTGTGTAAGATTCTCCTCTCTCCGTAAGTGGAAAAAATGAATAAAAAGCCCTAATTTTTCATTTTAACCTGAGAAAACACCTCTCTAGAGATTTCTGGGTCTTCCACCATGGCTTAATAATCAACTTCTGTTGGAAGTTTATTTATTTTATTTATTTACAGTATTTATATTCTGCCCTTCTCACCCTGCAGGGGACTCAGGGCAGATTACAATGTACACATACATGGCAAACTTCAATGCCAAAGACACACAACACATATAGACAGACAGTCAGAGGCTATTTAACATTCCAACTTCTGGCCATTAAGGGAGCTATCGCTTCACCATCCATCTGCGACACTGAAGAAGTACTTTCCACATTCCCCAGATGCTTTTGCGGGAGATGTTTGAATGGCCTCATACATTTTGTTAAATTAGCCTCCCCACACATAGGTGGTACCTAAATTTCCTACTTAACAGATGCAACTGTCTTTTGGGTTGTAAAAGTTGACAACAAGCTACACAATTGGCTAGAAGCTCACTCTGACCCGGGCTGGCTTCGAACTCATGACCGTTCGGTCAGTAGTGATTTTTAATGCAGCTGACACCCAGCCAGCTGTGCCACAGTCCCGGAAGTTGACTAAAGAATCCCTGTGAAGGACCTATAAATACCCAATTAAATATTTTCTCTATGAAAGTATGGCTTTTCTAGTGCAACTTCTGATAGAAGTTGATCATAGAGTTGTCTTGGAGGACTAGCAAAATGGGCATGCTATTCTGACATTGCAGACATGACAGGCAACAGCCAGGCACATGAATGAAAGAGTCATAGTTTGCTAGGAATTGCAGTGGTGACATGAAGAATAAGGTGACAATACAGCAGTGCTGATACACTCCTAGTTCCTCTGGATTCAGCATGTATATTCTGGATCAGATTTACAATGAACCAACCTGCAATTGCATCTGAGGAAATAGACTCTACCCCTCTTCCAACAGAGTCACAACCCTGAAGGAGGGCTACATGATGTATGAAGCCGATTCAGGTTGACATAGGCCAATGCTGTTTAACATGACCTTCAACCATGTTAGCAAAAATCATGAGTTATTCTGGAATTTATCTGAGTAACTGGAGCAAAGTGTGACTTCAGACCCATGTAAAAAGTTGGACTGATTCTAAGATAGAACTAGTCACAGCAGTTTACACAGCCATTCCATCTTCCCAGGCTTCAATGGCCCAGGGACATGGGATGGCACTTACCTTCTCCAAGCCATCTGTCCCACTGCTGCAGCGTCCAGCTTCAAAATAGCTAGTGGTCTGTTCATGGTGACAGGCATGTCAGCTGAGGCATTGGAGTGACCGAGGAGAAGGGACGGGGAAGGAGACGTGATTCCTGTCTCCTCTTTCCCTTCTCTCTTGTCTCTCCAGCATCTCTGCTGACATCATACAGCATACATCATACAGTATATCTTAAATTCCCTGCTTTAAAAAAATACATCGAGACACTGAGAGAGAACTTCTAGCCATTTCAAGTCTGGGGATCACAACAATGGGAAGTAAAGGCAGCTATTTAGTAGTGCCAAACGAGGTTCAGTGCCACTGGGTGGTAGGGACTCCTTTTTACCTTTGCAGGGGGCTGGCAGTAAGAATCATCCCAGGACTGATCTGGAGTTTGGATCACTTTGGACCAGCCTTGGGATATTGTATCTATGAAATATTGCTCTCAATCTATGAAAATTTATACTATCATTTTTGTTCTCAATCTCTAAGGTGCTACAAAATCCTTTTACATAACTTCATAATGTTAAACTATTATAATGTCCTTGATTTTTATCCACAAACATCAGCTGATGCAGAAAGTTGAGGCCTCCTTTCTCATAAGGTAAACTTCAGAAGACATATTACCAGCACCGCTCTTCCATCTGATAGGACCAACAATTACTTCTATCAATCACTGAGACATGTCTAATTTTTGGGGGGTCACAAGCACTGTTCCAGTACATAAACAGACTGAAAGTTAGATTGATAGGAAGGAAGTACTTAAGTGTTGTTTTTCAGACGTTAGCAAGCTTAATGGGACAATTAATACATAATTTATTTAGGTTGTAAACTTAAATTGCCTTACTTAGGAGTAATGCCCACTGAACCGAAGCAAGATGTATCTTTGCATAAACATGCAAAAACCTTCTTCTGTGAACCTCCTCATATTATTTGTTTTTGCATATTTAAAAAGTGTGTGTGTGTGTTACCTACACATATGAGAGATTTGAATGTGTCAATTTCCTTTACATAATTGACCTAAATGCTCTGTATGAGAAAAAAATGATCTATTTAAAAATTAGTGCTCAAAGAACTACCATTATAAGGTGGTTTAAAAATGCTAGCCAGAATCCTTTCAGACAGTCCTTAATCTGTAACCTAATGTTCTGCACTTGTGACTGTTACATATATTCTATGTAGTCCCTGTAGAGATACATTGGGACAGTGAAAGGCCTCCAGTCCCAATTTAGGTCCCATTTACACTGCCCTATACCCCAGGATTTGATCCCAGATTATCTGCTTTAAAATGGATTATATGAGTCTCTACTCCCAGATAATCTGGGATCAGATCCGGGAAATCTGGCAGTGTAGAAGGGATCTTACTGGGAGGCAGCCCCTTCACTGGATGAGAAACTGTTTTCATCAGAAAGGGAGGAGCTATCTGATGGTCTCATCCCACCCAACTTCCATGAATGATCTCTGGTATGAGAGTAAATTGTGAAGAGGTCCTGTTTCTGCCTATCAATCTGGAGATTGCTCATGATAAGGGATAGTCAATTAGTTGCTTCTAAATTGTCAGGGACACAGAACCCCACTGATTTCATAAACTACTGACTTGTGAGTAGGTGTTGTGGGGATCAGGATGGGAATCACAGCAGCACCATTGTGCTTAATCAGGATTCTGAACAAGATAAAGATACTAACCCCCCCCCCCCCCCCAAAGAACACCTTATCATCTGTCTCCTCCTCATTGTCACCGGTTTGCAAAGCTTTGAAAAAGCATAGTCTTTCTTTCCATTTCTTGGGAAAGCAAAAATTTTGATTTACTTTGTCCATCTTTACCTACGCTATCATCTTGACCATCTTGTTTTTCTTCTCTTGCTATATATGCAACATATTTTCAGGCTTTGACATAAGTTAGTTTCTTCCACTGCCTTCGTCTACAATCCACATAGATGGCTGATGTTATCTTAGTTAGAAATGGAATAGTCTGGGAGATTTTATTTCTGCTTCTAATCATTTACTTACAGTTCTGTGGATGGCGGCATTTGGCAAACATCAATTCTTGTTTTTTTTGTGTTTGAATAAAAGTAATTATGTTTACAACAAATTAAGCATCATATTTTCCTCCTTTCCGTGTTTAGTAGAGCTTGATTCATCTTCAACAAGCATTTAGGCAGTTCCTGGCTTTAATTCTAGAGGCAGGCGTAAAATTAGCTCTAAGAAAAACAAGAATTGTTGTATGAGTCTAGTTAGAAGCAATTTGTTGGAATAACTTTGCCAAACCTGATGCTAAAGAACCATTTCCTTTGGATTTGCTGGTATGGGCCATAGGCCCCTGAGATATCAGCAGATGTCAGTTTTTCTTGATTCTTGAAGGTCAGGCATTCAACTCCTGACATTTTTCACCAAAATAAGAATCTCAGTTAACAGAGCTAGGGGAAATCTTGGCCTGAAAACAGGGGATATGTCTAGACCAATACAGCATACAGTATTGCATTAAGCATTAAGATCACCTGGGAGGATCATGCTTAAGGATTTATAGGTTGGGGTGCCTGAAAGGTTGCAGTTATACTGTCAAGTTAACGTAGTTAATTGCCATGGCTCAATGCTATGGAATCCTGGGGGTTGTACTTATGTGAGGCATGCCTTTGACCAAGATGGCTAAAGATCTCATAAAACTACAGCTCTCGTGGTTCTATGGCAGTTAATTTGTTGTCAACCTTCATTAATTTTACAGTTTAGATGCACCCTAAGCTGTTTCCAACTTAGGGTAGATCTGAGATGAACTAATTGTGAGAGTTTCTTGGAAAGATTTGTGCAGAGTGAGTTTACATTTGCCTCTCTCTGAGTCTGAAAGAGTTTGATTTGCCCAAGTCCACCCAGTGGGTTTTCGTGGCTTAGTAGGAAATTCAATCCCTGTTCTCCAGAGTCATAGTCCAATGTTCAAGCCACTACACTACCTTAGTTCCCCTATGTGTCTGAGACAGACTGACTATGTTCCATCTGAATCCCAAAGGTAAGTTATTTTGCATCACAGAGTCCAACTTTTGACATGACACACCTGTTTTATTGGTGGCAGTATGTGCAGTGTGCTTCAGATAGCACTGAAGATGCTGTACCTTGCTCAGGCTATCTGTTTGTGATTTTTAAAATGCTATTTACTATTTTAACATGTTGATGTTTCTTGTTATTTTCTTGTTCTATACTGATTGAATATCATTTGATGATACGTAGTCTAGACATTATGCTAAATAAACAAATGTTTCTGATTTTCAAGGAATCAGTAATCACTTTTGTATTTGTTTAATTCTTCTCTTATTTCTGCTGCATTTAATTCTGTGAAACCCCTCAACCTTTCTTGTAATTTTCAAGACTACATTTGTAGACAGAAAACAATATAAGAGAACACTAAACAATCTAAGAGATCACAGTTAGCCAAATGATTTTGCTCTTTATCTATAGGTAGTGTTTTCTAAATAGTAAACTAATTGACATCATAATTATTATCTTAGGATAAGTCTACAGGGACAAGAAAACCCAGAATCACACCAAAGTAATTCCCTGCTGTTCCCATGGCATTTGCCTATTTCCATAATTATCATGGTTTGTTTGTTTTTTTAAAAAAAGAAGTTGGGAGTGGTTTTGGAGTTTTCTGAAACTTTGGAGGATACTGTGGCTTCAGCCAGTATGGACAATAGGAGTAGATTTGATTCAATTCACACCAATTTCTAGATGGGACACCAGTGCAATCACCCATTGCTTACAGTCTGGGAAAGGGAATCAAGCACATCTGTGTCACTGCCATCTTTGCCACTTCTATACAGATACCAAACTCCTTGTGAGCTCCTGGCCATCATGGGTTCCATGTTCTGGCATCAACAGAGGCACTCACATGAGCAATAATAAAGAAGGAATGTTAATCCCCTCCTCCTTATATGGATTCCTCTGCTAATATCAGAGTAGAGTGCCTGTGATGACCAGGGGTTTGTACAAAGCTCTGTGTTGCACGGGGAGCAGCAGCAACAATATGGTGAAATAATAGTCCTGCGTGACTGATGTGATCTTGGCCAAGCTGGACCATGTTGATTCCAACACACAGCAGGTCCAGCTGGGTGTGTCCGACCGTCTCCAAGGCTAGTCTGGAGGATTTATTCTTCAGACTGGCCATGTATTTTAGTGACCAGCATAGACATGCTTTTAGACTGGAAGCTAGTCAAAATTGGTATATACTTGTCCCATGACGAAGGTCAAGGCTCATCCATTCAAGGAGTGAAGAGAATAAGGTATTTTACTGTAGTAAGACAGACTTGCATATATAATTCCTAAATAATGAAGGTTATTTAGTATTAGAGTTATGGATCCACATGCTAGAGTTTTGAATCTGTAACTGCTCTGCATTTGGCAAGACTATGTAATTGACTGGAAGGTTGGCAGTTCAAAGCCACAAGTTGGGGTGAGCTCTCAACTGTCAGCCCAACCATTGTCAACCTAGCAGTTTGAAACCATGCAATGTGAGTAGACCAATAGATACCGCCTCTGCAGGAAGGTAAAAGGGCACTCCATGCAGAGATGCAGACATGCTGGCAACACAATTGGAGATGTTTATGGACACCAGCATGGAAAAATGGAACAAGAGCACCTCCCCATGGCTGAATTTGAGCTCGCCTCCAGGTGCTGGAGATGTAAAAACAAGGGAAGGCCTTTATCTTTATCTCTGTTGTATGTCATTGTTCACTATTGTGTAAAAGACTGTTGTGTATAAGACTGTTGGGTAAAAGACATTGACATTGAAACTCCGATGAGGCATCGTTATTCGCCCTCAAGGTCTTCCGTAAAATCTATGAGTCAGCCATCAAGGAGGCCAAAAAAAACTACAATTCCTCCTTGATCGCCTCCGTGAGATCATGTCCAGCACAACTGTTTAGAATTGTCCATGCCATGACTAAACCAGCCCTTTTGGTCCAAAATCTGGCAAATGGGTCTATCTCAGCCGAGTCATTCCAAAGATTCTTTACAGACAAGATCTTCTGACTTCGGCAAGAACTGCCTCCTGCAGTTATCACCTTGAGTGAGCTGGAGGCCCCTTTGCCATCTGCTGGGCCCATTTTTGACCAGTTCAATCTATTGGATGTAGAAGCTGTTAGTAAGAACCTGACTACTGCTAAACCAACCACCTGTTCTCTTGATCCGTGCCCCTCTTGGCTGATTAAGAACTGCCTGGAAAGACTGCAAGACCCTTTAAGGAACATAATTAATAGCTCCTTTGAACAAGGGGTCTTCCCGGACAATCTAAAGGAAGCTGTAGTCCGCCCTCTGTTGAAAAAACCAAGCTTTGACCCTGAATTTCCTGCCAACTATCAACCAGTCTCTAACCTTCCTTTTCTGGGTAAGGTGATTGAGCGGGCAGAATTTCGGCAACTATAACAGTTTATAGACGACACTGCTGCCCTGGATCTCTTTCAATCCGGCTTCCGCCCTGGCCATGGGACAGAGACAGTGCTGGTTGCCATCACTGATGACCTTCGCCACCAGCTTGACGGGGAGGGGGGGGATTGGCACTGTTGGTGTTCCTTGATCTCCCAGCAGCGTTTGATACTGTGGACTATGATCTACTGATCCACCATCTCACCATGTCTGAAGTCTGTGGCCTGGCCCTTAAATGGTTGACTCATTCCTCCGAAATTAGAAACAACATTTGGAGTATTTGGACCAAGCTTCTGAAAGCTCCCCCCTTGTGTGTGGAGTTCCTCAGGGTGCAATCCCCCCCCCTACGTTTTAACATCTACGTTTGACCATCGGCCAGTCTGATAAGGAATTTCGGGCTGGACGGCTACCAGTATGCCGATGACACTCAGTTACTTCTGCGCCTGGAGCATGGGGTCTCTGAAATACTGGACAACTTCATCTTATGTCTGGAAGTGGTGACAAAATGGTTGTGCGCTAGTAGGCTAAAAGTAAATCCAGTAAAGACCAAGATCCTGTGGCCGGGCTGCCCGACAGGAGTAATGTACCCTCTGCCCTCTCTTGACAACGAACCCCTATCTCCATCTACTTGCGTCAAGAGCCTGGGCATTGTTTTATACTCATCCCTGTCAATGGAGACCTAAGTTGCCACTGTTAGCAAACAGACCTTCTTTCATCTCCGCCAGGTGAAACAGCTAGCACCATACCTCACACGGGAGGCCTTGGCGATAGTCATTCATGCCACGGTGACATCTAGACTGGACTATTGCAATGCGCTATACACTGGCCTTCCTAGGTCTGTGACTCGGAAGATCCACATTGTCCAGAACGCAGGAGCTAGGCTGCTTACACTAACACTCTTGAAATGCTGTATAGCACCAGCTCTTCAACAGTTGCATTGGCTGCCAACAGAATATCGGAGTCTCTATAAGACACTGGTCCTGACCTTTAAGGCCCTGTATGGCCAGGGTTTGATATATCTCAGAGATCGCCTTTCCCCTTATGGCCATCAGTGGTCACTTAGACCCTCCCAACACAATCTGCTTTACATTCCAGGCCCCAGAGAAGCACATCTTATTACTACGAGGCATAGGGCCTTTTCTATTTCTGCCCCAGCACTGTAGAACTCATTGTCTCTGTATATGAGAGCTATGCACGACCTGTGCCCTTTCACCTAGGCTCTCAAGACCTGGCTTTTCAGTACAGCATTTGATATGAAGCACTGACAATTTTAACTTCTATTTTCACAATCAGTGTATGTTTTATTCTGTTTTACTGTTTCTGTGTAAATTGCCTGGAGCATCTTGATGGAGGGCGATTAATAAGAAATAAAGTGATGATGATGAATGTTTGCCTCATATGTATAGTAATCCCTCTGGGAAAACAAAGCGGAAAATAAATAAAGTGTATTTATTAGGCTTGATTGATCAAGTAAAAATATGGTTAAAAACTTGTTTCGGATGTAGGGGGTGCTGGCAATTCGATTTTGAAATGATTTCCGAAATTTTCTGAAAAATAGATCAGAATTTTCCGAATTTTCCAAAATTTCCAAATTGCTTTGTTAATGGCAGGTGCGATTGTGCAATGCGGAAAAACCTGCAAATGGGACAGGCAAAACTTGGGGGATTCCCTTTCCCTTTTTTAGACTGCTACTGACAAAACTTGCCAAAGTGGTAGAAAACATTCTCCTCTGTCACCATACTAACTTTCAACATGTTTAGAAGATCTCTGTGTCCTTGTCAATTTTAAAAGTAATTTCAGTAATCTAATAAGGAATATTACAAGAAGAAGAAATGTGCTGCCTCCAGGATTCTTTGGGAAAATTTACATCTATCTCTCTATTTTGCATATTTGTCTAGGGCACACCTCTCTGAATATGAGAAAATGGAATTTATCTCATTAAATTAAATTAATTTATTACATTTGCTTGTTTCCACCATTGGCCAGCATAATGCCCCACCGCCCCAACCCTCAAAGACCAAGAGGGAAGAATCACTTGAGGACTGACTGTTTCCCTGCCTTGTGAAAGGGTGTAGTCCTCCCTGAACACCCCCTCTAGCATCAGAAGGATGGACAAATGCCCCCTGGGACTGACCCCAAGGAAAATATTAGATAATTAGATTTCTAGTTTCCAAAGTACAACGTGTAAGTCCAAGGAGAGGAAAGGGGCCATCCAAATGTTTATTGTGTTGTTCCCCAAGGAAAATATTAGATTACTAGATTTCTAGTTTCCTAAAGTACAACGTGTAACCCAGGCAGACAAAGGGGTCTCCAATCTTTTGTGTGTTTTCCCAAGGAAATTATTAGCAGCAAAGGGGAATTCTGGTTTTCCAAAGCACAGAAGTCAAACCCCAGGAGAGAGAAAAAACCCTTAGAAGTTGTATTCCCTGCTTCAGGAAGGGAATTAACAGCAAAGGAGAAATTGTTCTCAACCCAGTCCTTTCCTTGCAAAGCGGTGGTGTAGCACCTTTCCCAACCAAACAGCCTACACTAGTTCCTCTGCCTTCACATCCCTGGCTTGCAATGAGTCCACGAGGCATGTGCGGCCCTTTTTAAAGGGCAATGGCCACCATGCCGAAACCCCACCCCTCCCAATGTGGTTTCCCCTCATTGGCTGGAGGCAAGCATCCCAGCATGCAAGCAGCTGCTTGCCTCCAAAACTGATTCATTTCCAATTCACTTCCTGAATCGGAAAAAAGATGGCGACAGTGGCTTCAAAAGGGCAAGAATATTTCCAGGTTCCCAAATCACTTCGAAATCGCTTACACCTCCTACACCAGCCCCATCCCTGCCCTTTCCCCACTCTGCCCTCGCCCCCTCTCCCTCGCCGTACTCACCCCTCCTTCCCTCTACCATTCCTTCCTTCCTTCTTTCCCTTTGGCAAAGGAGTGGGATGTGGAGGAGGGGCAATAAGAGGCTCTGCCTCCCGCTCCAGCCCCACCCTTACTTCAACCCAGCCCCGCCCCTTCCCACTCTGGCCCTGCCCCCTCCCCTCACCGCACTTCCCACTCCTTCCCTCTAGCGAGCATTCCTTCCTTCCTTCTATCCCTTTGGCAAGGGAAGTAGAAAGGAAAAAAGGAAAGGAAAGGCAGGAAAGAGGTAAAGCAGGAAGGAGAACAGACAGAAAGGAAGGAAGGAAGGAAGGAAGGAAGGAGAGAAGAAAAGAGGAAGGGAAAAGGGAAGGAATGAAAGAGGGAAAGGGAAGGAAAGAAAGAAGGAGGGAGGGAAAGAAGGAAGGAGGGAAGGAAGGAAAGAGGTACCAAAGGAAAGAAAAAAAGTAGAAAGGGGAAAAAAGGAAATGAAAGGCAGGAAAGAGGTAAAGCAGGAAGGAAGGAAAACAGACAGGAAAGAAGGAGAGAAGAAAGGAGGGAGGGAAAAGGGAAGGAATGAAAGTGGGAAAGGGGGGAGGAAGGAAAGAGAGAAGGAGGGAGGAAAAGAAGGAAGGAAGGAAAAAGGTACCGAAGGAAGGAAGAAGAGAAAATAGAAAGGAAAGGAAAAGGAAAGGAAAGGCAGGAAAGAGGTAAAGCAGGAAGGAAGAACATCCAGGAAGGAAAGAGAGAAGAAAAGAGGGAGGGAAGAAGGGAAGGAATGAAAGAGGGAAAGGGGGGAGGAAGGAAAAAGAGAAGGAGGGAGGGAAAGAAGGAAGGATGGAAGGAGGAAAAGAGGTACCGAAGGATGGAAGAAGACAAAGTAGAAAGGAAAGTAAAAGGAAAGGCAGGAAATAGGTAAAGAAGGAAGGAAGGAGAAGAGACAGAAAGGAAGGAGAGAAGAAAGTAGGGAGGGGAAAAAGGGCAGGAATGAAAGAGAGAAAGGGGGAGGAAGGAAAGAGGTACCGAAGGAAGGAAGAAGATAAAGAAGAAAGGAAAGAAAAAGGAAAGGAAAGGCAGGAAAGAGATAAAGAAGGAAATAAGGAGAAAAGGAAATAAAAAGTGAAAGAAAGAAGGAAACAGGGAGGGAAGAAAGGAGACGAAGAAGTAGAAAAAGGGGGAGGGATGACACCAAAGAGTGAAAGAAGGAATGAAGGAAAGAGTTAGAGAAGGAAGAAACGAGAGAAAGGGGAAGGGGAAGAAAAAGGGGGGAAGGTATGCGTAGGTACCTCTCTTTCATAATAGTCCAGATATCTAACTCTACTTCGAAAATTCTTACTATAGGCCACAGCAACATGTGGCAGGGCCCGGCTAGTACAATATATAGGTTATAGTTTAGTTAATATGAATTTGGAGGAGAAGGAAGGAAGGAAGGAAGGAAGGAAGGAAGGAAGGAAGGAAGGAAGGAAGGAAGGGGAGAAAAATAAAATTTGAAGGAGGAGAGAAGGCAAGGCACCTTACTGGAAAATATTATGGCGGTAGTTATTTTGCTGGAATAGGGTTATTATCAGTAATAAATTGTCTTTATCTTAAATAGCTTTTCAGCTCATATTATTTCATTCAAATGACTTGATTAAGATCCAGAATGGAATATGAGATAGCTGTTCTTTCATTCAAGGCCAAGCAGAATGACTATCTTGCAACCTGGCTGTCTGTATTCATAATCCGTAAAGGTCAATGTTACATAATTTTCTCATGTGGGTGTGGGAAGAGTTATGCCTTTGGGCTAACCCTTTGATTGTAAAAAAAAACACCCCTCTGTAAATCCTATTGATTCAGGGCATAATGTACCAAGACACAACCTTGCCTTTTTTTTTTACAATCCTTACCACTGTGGAAGCCTTATAGGGAAGGAAGGTTGTGTGATAATTGCATGCCTCAAGGCCATCAAATGTACTGAGAGCAGATACAAGATCTGAAACAGGAACTTCCTAGTTTAGATTTTTGTCTTTAAGTTATGTGATACACTAGATTCATGATCTACATGGCCAAAATGATCAAGATAAATGTTACATCTTTCTTTCCCCCTCCTTTTACAGCACTGAGTGCTTTGTACAGTGACATATGAGTAACTAGTGAAAGCTACCCATTTACAACTTTATTTAATGAGGAAAAGGCCACTGTGAATTGCTTCTCATTTACCACTGAGATCAGTTCCTTGGTCAGTGCCAGCTGTCTAACTTAATTTTGTACAGACTCTGGTTTCCTGCTCTGTAAACCTTCCAGGAGAATGTTCTTTGTGCCAGGAGAAAACAAATGCCTTTCTCCGCTGCAGTGGTATTTCCAGATGTTCTTCTTGTTTGCCACATATGGACAGTGCTTTTCTATCCCACTAAGCATGTCATGAAAGGATGCATATTCCTTGAAACCAATGGCTAAGAAATGATGGACTGATTCCAATTACTTTTAAACTTTATATTAAAGTTATTGAAATGAGTAGATATAAAAAAAACCTTGGATAATACCAAGACCCAGAACTGTCTTGCCAGGACTCTCATTTTGGAGTGAAGAATCCACTTTTAAGATTAGTATGAAGACAAAGTAAATGACACAGAGGACATTATGATGTCATAAGCTGTATCAAAGACTCCATAGACACAAATGAAAAAATCTTGCTATGACATGATATCATCCTAAACCCATTGCAAACCAAACGTTATCATCATGTTTAAGATGGGGTATATGAAAATGGTATTTCCCCATTTTAAGGCTTTTGAATGTGCTTTTGAATCCTTTTTCAAAGTGGTTTCTGCCATGAAGAATGGTGAATCTGCTTCAGCAGTATGTTTGGGGGGCTGTGACATCTATTGTGGGCATGTTATGAGAAAAAGCAATTTACATGTGAATAATGTTTATCGAACCAAACTGAATGAAAGTATCATCCATCCTGTTATCCAATAGGTTTTACATTATGAGTAATTTGGTTACAAGTATTGTATATTTCATATACAGTGGAACATCTACTTAAGAGCATCCCTGCCTATCTTTGAGACAGTACACACACACACCCCTCCATGAACTGGTGCGGGCTCTAAGATCCGCCAAGGAGACTCGCCTCTCAGTCCCTCTCAGTCCTTTTAATTAATGTCTTTTCCCTCTTGGGTTAGTTGTTGGTGCCTAATTGGAGCTGAAGCTTATTCTTGCTGCAGTTTATCATCAAATGATGCCTTTCAGGTCAGATAATTACCCCCACCTCCCATATAATGGAATGACTTTATGTCATTCCATTATAGAAAATCAGAACTCTCAGCATTAAATGATTTTGGATTTAGTTTTCTGTACAACGAGGTATCAAATCAAATCCTTATGAAATGGTAATGCCTTAACTTTAGCCTAAATACAAAAGCTCCTTCCAGCCTAATTGCCCTATTGGCTCAATGGGAATTTGGCTATGTTTACCTAGGTTCTACTGATTTAGTAGGTTTACTCTTGGTCAAACTAAGTGGTCTTAGACCACTGTGTCTTAGACCACTGTGTCCAAATGCAATCTATGGGGATTTTTAAGTTAGTGGTAGCATATAGATTTTAGCATATTAACATAAATGCAAATCAATACATATTTAAGAATGATATTCTAAATGATACCGCGAACTTCACTGGCTTTCTGTAGAATTCTGGATCACTTTCAAAGTGCTGGTGTTGACCTTCAAGGCCTTGAATGGTCTGGGGCCAGTGTACTTAAGGGACCGCCTCTCCCTGTATTGTCCCCCCAGACCACTGCGTTCAGAGTCTCACAACCTTTTAGAAATCCCGGGGTGCAAGAGATTCCATCTGACTTCAACAAGGAGGAGAGCTTTCCGTGTCATCGCTCCAACTCTATGGAACTCGCTCCCTCCAGAAGTCCGCGCCCTCCCTAGTCTACTGGCCTTCCGTAAAGCCTGTAAGACTTTGCTATTCCAGCAGGCATTTGGCCACTAATCTGCAGGCATCCCATTGCGGATAAAGAACACTGTACAATCCTGCCACTTGTATATAAGGCTGATGTGTTGTTGTTCTGATTTTATTTTTGTTTATGTGTGCTGTTTTAACTATGTTTTTAATGTTTTTAATGCTGTGAGTTGCCCTGAGCCGGACAGGAGTGGTGACAGATAAGTCCAAACAAATAAATAAATAAATACCAAAGTAGAGCCTTTGACATGTGCTTTAAGCTTTCTCTGCCCAGAGGATATTGTGATCTACCTGCCATGGAATGATAAAAATGTCAAACCTGAGAAAAAGCAATTTATATGTGAATTTTGTTAATCAAAACCAAATTGAATGCATATGAAACCACCATTGTTCTCATTCTGAAATCATACTAGTCATGACTGGTGAATCAAATACTTAAAGCTTCTGATTTGGGGTGTTATTCCAGTAAAGTAATGGGCATCAATTCAAATTTAATTAGTGTTTTCAACATTAACTGGTTAAGGGACTAGATTTAATCAGTATCTTTTATCAGAACCAAATGAATAACTAGCACATATTGCCCCATAATTAGATTGCCAAGTGTTTTCACTTTCTGGAATCATTCTCACACATAGGCAATTTAAAAGATTGCTATCCTGATGTTTGGCTGTCTTTAATGAGACACTTTAATGTAATAAGAGTCGGTATGTAACAAACTCACAGGGAGTCCAGCAAGTACCAAACCATAAGCATATATTGTTGCCAAGTAGCTTGTCTCCCCAAGAAAATTGTCATTTGGATACAAGTGCCAAAACACCTGCCTCATGCAAATTGTTTGGCTTAAACTCCATAGTTTTACTAGCATGATCATGATCATAATGACATTTTGCTTCTCTCACTAAGGAGAGAGAAAAATAGTGTTACTATACTGCTAGTTTGAACAGAAACATACAATATAGATAGGTTAAAGCAATATAACACACTGGGTTAAGTATTACAATTCTTTCAACACAATGCATTGGGACAAATAAAGAACTACCAATATTCATTGCCATCTTTACTCTTTATTTCAATTTGCATTTCTAACTATAAAATTATTCTCTTTATTGATTGATCTTATTGCCTTTTATGCCCCTTCACTGAAGTTTCTTGAGCCAGTGTGGGAACCATACTTATTGGTATACTATACAATAGATTGTTATTTACCGACACTTTGGAGGAGGGGTTGGGAAGAGCAGGAATGGACTACATGCTGGAGATTTGTGTTGATCTCATGAAATTTGTTGCTGATCATAAAAAAATACTCAATCACAAATCAAGCTGAAAAAAATATAGGATTCCCATATATACAGTCATGTTATGAATCAGCATCAGTAAGAATGCAAATGTCTTTTCAGAACAGGAAGAAAAGGCAACTTGCTGTAACCTTGATAAAGATCAACATTCCCTTTTATATTGACTATTTGGTTCTTTGAATGGCTTGCATGTAATGCACAAAGTCAAATTTAATACTATTTATTGTTATTTGCCATCAAATTGACATTGGTGATGCTTTGAATGAGAGAATTCTGAGTCACAGCCTTAGGACCCTATATCCCAGAATATCAAGGCAGAAAATCCCATAAAATCTACTTTGGGCTAGGTTAGCTGAATCCACACTCAGATAATTTGGGATTGCCTTGATATTGTAGGATATAGGACTGTGCGGAAGGGCCCTAATTCAGTTCTCGCAGATCGAGGGATGTGGATTCCTAAAGTCTATCCACTTATAATACAGTTTCTCTTTTGCCCATTGCCTTCCATTTTACTAAGCATTATTGTTTTGGCCAATTAGTCATGTTGTTTCATAATATACTATTTGTTACAATCAATAAATGTGACGATTTGGTGGCTATTAGGCCTGTTAAATCATGTTTCTAAATGTTTCTAAAGTACTTAGAAAACTAAAATTCTGGGAGTGAAAACTATATGGCGTTGGTGCTTTGCTTCTACAGTGTTGCTAAAGTTCTGGTGGTGAACATTTCACCAACAGAAGTTTAGCAACACTATAAAAACAAAGTACCAGCGCCACCTAGTGTTTACCCTCAGAATTTTAGTTTTCTAAGTACTTTAGAAACATTTAGAAACATGATTTAACAGGCCTAGTGGCCATGTAACAATTAGCTTTCTTCTGCCTTTACAGAGATGGGGCAGAATGCCTGTAAAAAGGTGTAACTGCATTTATGAATGTTATTTTGAGACGGGATTCCTGCTGACTTGGAAGACAATGAATTATTCACAGAAATATAGGTATTCTCTCTTGTCAGACCTTTCCAGTTAACATGGAAAATATGGGCATGAAAGAAGCAAGGGCAGCACACACAACCTTATAACACCTATCAAAGATTCTACTTTGGTCTAAAACATCTGTAGAAAATCTTTTTAAGCAGTCCAGAAGTGTGGAGCAGGGCTTCTTAAACCTTTCCCCCTCATTACCATGTTCTGCTCAATAAATGTTTACATGATCCCAGGTATGTGTGTACGTGTGTGACTATATATATATGAGTATAAAATAGTAGGGTTGGGTTTTCGGATGAAGAAATTAAATTAGTTCATATTTGATCCATTCAAAATGCTAATTTTGAGCTTTACCGCACTTTTCCCGTCAAACCGGAAGTGGACTTTGTTTACCGCACTTCATGGGCCCAAAAGTTCTTTATTATTGTAATTATTTCGGATGTCCCTCTAACAGGAAAATTATCCCCTCCAAAATAGCTTTCCAGACATTACTCACAGTCAGATCAGGGCCTTTGCATGGTCAGAGCCTAATTTAACTGAAAGGCCTTCCTCTAGGAAGTGAAAAAGCAACCGGAACCATAGAGAACCACAGCACTAGTCCTAGTGCGGCTTGGAGGACTGAGAGGAAAAAAGCCGTTTAAACCCCCAGGGAATTAGGCTAGATAGAAGGACAGAGGAGAAGGACATAAGTAAGGCTGAAAGAAGGGCAGCAGGGAGTGAGAAGAGCACGGAGAGGAGAAGGAAAAGTAAAGAGAATCAAGAAAAACCATAGAGGACAAACGGAGGTTCCTACAGGTGTTTGGAAAACTGAGGGGGAAAAGTTGGAGTGAGGGAGTCAGAAGAGCATTCAAGAAGCAAGTCCTAGACCAGAGATGGGCAACTAGTTTATAATAATAATAATAATAATAATATTAATTCATTATATTTCCCTGCAAGGAGGCCCAGGGGCATTTTATTATAATAATAACAATATTAATTCATTATATTTCCCTGCAAGGAGGCCCAGGCATTTAATAATAATAATAATAATTCATTATATTTCCCTGCAAGGAGGCCCAGGGGCATTTTATAATAATAATAATAATAATAATAATATTAATTCATTATATTTCCCTCCAAGCAGGCCCAGGCATTTAATAATAATAATAATAATAATTCATTATATTTCCCTGCAAGGAGGCCCAGGGGCATTTTATAATAATAATAATTAATAATATTAATTCATTATATTTCCCTCCAATTGTCCAATTGCTTTGGACAATTTTGTAAGTAATAACATATCAAATAAGAATTTTTTTGAATTTATTTTGTAAGTCATTACGTTAAGCATTAAAAAAATCCCCCCCATTGGTTTTTAGAACCGCGATTTTTGGGTTCTAAACCAACCCTCTAAAATAGGTATAAAAACCAAACATTTACTGATAATAAATCAGCATTAGCAAGACTTTCTAAACAGAGTGGTTTTCCTTTAAAAAAATGTTTTTATTATAAACAACTATACATAACCACGATTACCATGCCTTTTGTCCTTTTTCATCCCCTTCTCCCTCCCCCTCCCACTCCTCCCTCTTCCCTGTTGACAATAAAGTCCTTTTTCTCTGTTACATGAGCCTTCTTTTGATTCTTTCAATTTTTTTCTTCCAGCTTTCATCATCTGGTTTAACGACCCGTAACCATCTTTTAAATGGAGCCCAAATTTCTTTAATTTTCTTCTGTTTGTCTGACCATGTCTTTTTGCTTCTTATGATGTCCATAATATCTAGTTGTATTTGGTCCCACACATATTCATACCATTTTTTTTCTTCTTTCCAACCCCAAGCTATTACTGCATGTGCTGGTTTTCCTTTTTGTGAGTACTATTGAAGCATTTTCTGCAGAATCCATCGGAAACACTGCAAATTGTTACTAAGAGATTTGTGTAAATGGGTGGCATTCAGAAACCTTTTACTGTCACCATCCCCCCCCCCCTAATCCCAACATTGAGCTAAGGGGACCCCATTTAGGGTCAGGACCTTCAGTTTAAGAAGCATTGGTGTAGAGGACTACAAATGGAGGTGAGAGAAAGACCCCCCCCCCCCATTGCACTATTGGATACCCACTGGTATTAGGACAACATTGGACTGAAGACATAACTGTAAAGACTCCCAATCAACAAACCGTTCAGTTAAAAATCAGATGTGATGTGATAGTAAAATGCACAAAGTCAAGAGACATTTTGAAATGTGTTCTAGAAATGAAATTCACTCCCTCTTTTTTATTATTAAGCAATCAGTTACACAACATGCTCTAACTTACATGATAAGGAAAAGGTAGCATTATAGCAAGACTAGTTATCAGCTGCTTAATACTGAATACAGAAAAAAATTCTCTCACCAACAAGGCTTTTATGAACTATTTGATAGCAACCCTTTATAAACAGAGATGAATCTTAATGAAGTTTCTTTATGAACAAAAGTGCTGTAATATTGATAAATTACCCCTTGGGAGAAAAATCTACATAGTCTTCAAAACATAGTTAATGATATGTCAGATTCATTGACCTCTATGATTAAAACTCAAATTGATGAAAAAGATGTTGGCTTGTCCAGTTCCTAGAAATGAAAGCACAATTCTAAATGTATGAAGACCATTTGCAGTTTGTGTTTCTTTGATAAACTTCTGGTGGAAGTGTACTGCCAGCTGATTCAACAAGGGAGAATTAATTGATAGGAAAACACCACCCCAAAAACACACCCTGAGGGGCATGTCACTGCCACAGTGGAGGAAATGCAGGCATGCGTTGGGGAGAGGTGTTGGGAGCAAGAGGGAAGGCAAGGAGACAGGTGTACAACCAGCGACTTTACCCTCCTTTTTGTAATTCTCCTCTGGGTATGGGGGAGGTGAAGAATGATAAGGTCCGGTGTTGTACCCCCACCCCTGAACAATGCTGGAGGAGCAAGTAGGGGAAGGAGCATTCTTCTCTAGTTCGCGAGGCAGTGCCCAGCCATGCACTGGATGAAGCAACTCGGGTGTCTCAGGCTGGTCTCGTTCCCTCGGCTTCTCTCTTCAGCTGCTGTGTGGTTGGGGGCCCACTCATAAACTGTGTTGTAGTGGAACATTAGGCTGATTGGGAGGAGTCCTCCCTTTCCTTTGAGATCAGCCAAAGCACGTTATTTGAATAGGTACAGGAAGGGGAGAACAGCAGGTTTGATAGGTTTTGTCTACATATAATATGTATGCAGCTGAATGCATACAGGAAATCAGTATCTCTTTTTTTGTTTGATAAGGTCTTGATGTGAGAAAGCAGACCTCCAAAGTTTGGGCAAATGAAGGAATACATCCCAACACTACACATTTTCAAAGCTTAAGACCATCAAATTCTTGATAAGAAAATGTTTACCTGTTCTCTACAAAGATTGGACATTAGTGATGAAAACAGAACTATCTGGCCAGTCCCAGTATGAGAGAGACTAGGTTCACTCAATGCTAGAATGCTTTTTTTCTGTAAAGATTGTGGATCTCTGTCATTGAAATATACTGTTCAACTTCTTTAGACATGGGATTCTCAGAGGAAATATTTCTTCCTTGGTAAACTATTATCCTCAACACCATCATTCTTCCATCTGCTTTACTTTCAAGTAGAGAACTTGTATTGATGCTTCTCATATTTTGTCAAATTCATTATTTCTTTGTTCCTCTTTTTTGGCTAAGAAGATAGGTTAATGTCAGGCTGGCTACTTCCCAGCAGACTTACTCTTGTGAGCAAACATATCACCATGTGACTAGCTACAACATTGGTTTTTCCTTTTTGACTTTCCTTCCATTACTTCCTTCAATCAGTCTATCAGATCTAGGCCTCCCTTCCCCTCTCATACGTGGATTTATGGTTGAATCCTTTGGATTACTTCAGCTCTCCTGTAACATTTTCTCTCAGAAAGAAGCTCAGAGCTATAAGCTTGCTCTTTTCACACATTTCCACTTACTTATTGTTTCTCTGCCATCACAGACCCACTTGTATCTGAACCTATAACACCACTTATGAAGC
Organism: Anolis apletophallus; assembly: GCA_030556195.1. Classification (NCBI taxonomy): domain Eukaryota; kingdom Metazoa; phylum Chordata; class Lepidosauria; order Squamata; family Anolidae; genus Anolis; species Anolis apletophallus. The sequence goes on along the minus strand of JARBWK010000003.1, from coordinate 112,988,184 downwards.
CAGTAAAGAGACATGTTGTGAAACAGGAATTTCATTATGAACAGTGGTAACATAAAAGGCTTATTTAATATACAGAAGCTGATGGCTCCAGATAAACACTTTCATACATTTTACCATGATTCAGTCAATGATCTCTTGCCCTAATATATTGAATCTACCATATTAACTCAAGTCTAATGCACATTTTTTTGGGCTAAAATACATTGCCAAAATTAGGGTGCCCATCAGTATCGAGTACTATGGTAATATAAATCCCAAGCCAAAGAAAAAGGTGAAGTTGCTACAGAAGTACCATGAGGCACAGACAAGGAGCAGACATGGGGAAAGAGAGAAGGAAAGGGCACCGAGAGGAAGCAACTTGCTTTAATAACATTTTCTGCCTCTGTGTCCCAAAGTTAGATGCTACTGAAGGCTTCCTCGGGGTACCTATGCAGCCAGGGGAAGGCGGGGAAGAAACCTGGCCCTGGAAGGAGGAGGGAGGGAAGGGGGGGGAAGGTAGTAGCTGTTGCTGAGCTTAGGTTCACAAGGTGATTTTTTCCCAACTCTTTCCCCTGAAATATAACCTTTTCAAACATACCACTGACCCTGCTTAGTTTCCAAGATCACATAGTGGTGATAGCATGATAGCTGGATCCGGAAGCTCAGAGCATTACACACTTTCCACAATGGCGGCTGTGAATAAGGGGAGGAGAAAGAGGCACACTGAGGGTGGGAATATACTTCATAGTTGCATTTGGTGGAAGGATAGAAAGGAGGGGATTAGGGTTAGGATAAGGTTTAGGATAAGGGTTAGGGTTATAGATTTGGGTAAGATTTAGAGTTTGGGTTAGGGGTAATAGTAGTCCTAACCATTACCCTAAACCTTATACTAACCCTAATCTCCACCTTTCTATCCTTCCACCAAATGCAACTACAAAGTATATTCCCGCCCTCAGTGTGCTGCTCTCCCCTGCCCTTATTCACAACCGCCATTGCGGAAAGTACGTAACGCTCGGAGCTTCTGGACCCAGGTATCATACTATTACGAACCTTGGGGCTTACCTTATTTCACTTTAAAACCACCTGCAAAATTCTGGCTATTGTCGTTTAGCGAGCCCCTTCCTAAACTACAAGCCCCAGAATCCTACAGGAGGCAGCTGTAGGATTGAAAGTGGGCGCAGACTCTAAGGCTCCTTTTACACTACCCTACATCCGAGGATCTAATCCCAGATTATCTGATTTAAACTGAATTATACGAGGGTGGTTCCAGACGGCCCTGTAATTTGGGAGAAATTGCATTTTAAAAGACAATTCTGTCCTTGTTGTAGTCCACAGACAGCCCAGAAAGCATGTGCTTTCTGGGGCAGGTTTCTAGATGGCCTCCTCAAACCTTCCGGGAGGACAGAGAGAGAGCCCCCACCCCTTCCCCAAACCCCTTAAAAACAGGGGTGTGTGAGTAAAATAACTTACCCAGTCACCATGAAACTGCTGCCAACTCTGCTGGCACGTAGGAATGACACTCCTCCCCCCCCCCAATCTGGTGCAACATTCCTATGCTCCAGCAGAGGGCTAGCAGCAGTTTCATGGCAGCTGGGTAAGTTATTTTACATACACACCCAATTTTAAGGGGTTTTGGGGAGGGGGTTAGAGCCCTCTTGTGTTTTTCGGCCTGATTCAGCCTGGAAAATGCGAGAGGACTGTGAGGATGACCCCCTCAGAAGTCTCAGGAAATCTGAGGTGGTAGTCCAGACTCCACCCATAGCAGGAAAGACAAAAGTCTTTTAAGAAAACTTGCATCTTTCCTGCTAACAAATAATTTTGCCACAAAGCAGTGTTTTCCCTTGGTGACTCTACTCGCGCAAATCCTGGGGCACACTGGCTTGCAAACACTTCTGTTTTGATTTACACTCAATTACAAATATTCACCAATCATCTCTAATATTTCAGACAATAGCTCTTCCACACAGTAGATCATTTACCATAATTTATGTAAATACATGCATGTATATTATACCACATCATAAAAAACTAGTAGCTTATGCTGCCATAATTTATGCAATATATAAACAACAAAATTAATATAACCTGCAGAATATCACAATTGAAAAATAAGTAGCAACAACCATTGGGGATCTCAGCAATCTGCCAGGACACTCACCTTTGCATGGGTGCAACTATTTCAATAACTGTTATATGATTGCATTACAATTATTATAAGTATGCATATTATTGGAGAACAACACTTCCAGTTTCTGCTTTGCATGCACAAAATACTGACATTGGAATGCTCATTGCAAAGTGTGTTAACAGGTCAGGATGGCAGTAACACAAACATAAACAACACTGTAGCCATAGTGCTATCTACACCCTGAGGAAGCTCCCTTGTGGAGTGAAACGTGGTGGATCCGGTCCATCTAAACCCGTTGGCGATACTGGCTCCTTATGGTACATGGAGAACTCCTAGATACACTTTGGTTGCACCGGCCCGGAAGGGTTACATTTCCCGCTACGGGAAGTTGGATATATTTACTTACAGCTCTTGCTACCAGAGACACTGGGACTTTCTCTTAGAATTGTGGTGCCTGAGATCAGGATAACCCGCATTTCCACAGTACTGCACTGGATACTACGAACTTTCTTCAGCGTGCGGCAACCGCCACCCTTGTGGAGCAATGCTACTAACTTTGAATGCTGCATCCCTGCCTTGGGGAAAACGCTGCGACTGGGATATCCCGGGTTTTCCCTTTGGATTATACTTTTGTAGAGACCTTCTCCGTTTGAGACAGTTTATTCATGGACTAGCACAGCATTATTTAGCTCTTGGAGACCATTGGGGACTTGTGCTATTGAGGACTATAAGTACTCATTACATGCCCTGGGGAACCCCCCAGAGGTACTGAATGCGCCGAACCAGGGTTTGTACTCCTGCACACTGTTATAATTGTTATACTAGTTTTGATATGTATTGAGATATTATGATGAATTTATAGACGGACCTATGCAGACCTAATACATTTATTTTGTGATAGATTACACATTCAGTGGTGAGTCTGTTTGTCCCTGTTGTTGTAGAGTGTAGTAACACAAACATGTAATTGATATATTTTCAATAAAATATCGAGCATACTCTAGCTAAAATAAAGCTTTTGAATCCCATTGCCTGGTTTCAATTTTAGAACTAACAATTGCTGGCAGAAGTAAAATAAAATAAAATAAAATATATCCATGTTTAGATTTTGACTCATTCATGAACTTTATTGTCTTATAATGCAGAGCAAATAACAGCTCAGGGCAAAGCAGTTATTTAGATCCACTTCCTACCCCACACATTTAAAAGGGGATCACATTGCTAAGGTCTCCACAATTGGTTTAAGACAAACAAATAACACAATAACAGCAAACCAATAATGAAACATTAGCTTTCAATACTGGACTGCTTTGACTCACAGCGAGTCTCTTAGAAGGCAATTCTGAAAGAGACTTCAATAACTTGTGGTCTTCCGGGTATTTTTTGTCTACAAGGCTTGCCAGTTTACAAGTTCTGAACCCATCTTCCAGATGCTAATTGGGAGTACAAGGTGATGTGGATGGAGAAAAGGTCATGGAAGGTTATAGCCTCACAACTATTCCGTTTGTTCTCTTACTCTCCTGTAGTCACACAGAAGATGGATGAAGGAGGAAGTATCTAGAGGCAAATATGAAATAATATAGCCTGCATGATCTTTGCTTAGGATGCAAATACACTATAGAATTAATGCAGTTTGTCACCACCTTAATTGCCATGACTTAATGCCATGGAATCCTGGGAGCTGTAGTTTGGTGAGCCACTAGAACAGTGGTTCTCAACCTGGGGTCCCCAGATGTTTTTGGCCTTCAACTCCCAGAAATCCTAACGGTTGGTAAACTGACTGGGATTTCTGGGATTTGTAGGCCAAAAACATCTGGGGACCCCAGATTGAGAACCACTGCACTAGAACCTTGTGGCAGAGGAAGATAAAGACCTCATAGAACTACATCTATTGTAATTCCATAACATTGAGCCATGACAGTTAAAGTGATGTCAAACTGCATTAATTCCACAGTGTAGATGCACTCTTAGAATCATCTTCCTGCCCTGTCCTTGGAGAATCTCTCTCCATTCCAATAGGACTATCTCTTTGAAAACTGCATTGCTTTCAAATATGTCCAGCAGTGGGGGTAAAATTAATGGAGCTGTTTCTTCCCTTGCCCCATCCCTGCATAAAATATTAATTTCAAACAGTACATCCCCAGAGGGAAGGGTGGACCTCTCCTTCTAATGGAATTTTTAAGCATAGGCTGGATAGCCATTCATCTGTGTTGGTTTCCTGCTCCAGCAGAGGTTTGGATGAAAATGCTTGTGGGATCATGTTCAAAGTCTAAAATGAATTCTGGAAATACTTCCCCCTTCTTTGTGCTCATTTCAAGAAATGTAAAACATATTGTTCATTCTTTGTCAATGTCCTGCCTTAGCACTAGTCAGACCTGGTCAGCCCAAGTCAAAATGTTATTCACCCTGGTTTGCCTCTCTCTCCATCGGACATGGACATCAAAGTCAGAAGAATTGTACAAAAAATAAACAGTAAAACCGCCCAAAGTCTCAGGAGGCATTTGCTTGTTTTAATTTACCAATGAAACCTAAGCTACCTGAAGAGCTGGAAAGCTGAGAAGCTGTCAAGATCAGAAATAGCTGATTTTGATTGGCAACTTAGAGCTGTTTCTCCTGCAAATGCCAGACACCCTGGTTTGATTGTAAATTGATTTTATGACTAACCTTCTTGGGTGAATCAAGGAAATTAAAGAATAATTGATTACATTATGAAGCCACTCAATGTATCTGAATCCTCTTTCTCTTAAATGAGCTTTACGCTGGTCTGATTATGATGGCATGATTGCAAATATATCCCATTTGTACCAATGTTGATGGCAAAATAAGACTCACCTTGTTAACTGTGATATACTCTCAGAGCAAAACTGGTATTTGTCAACTGCCACTGGATAAGGGCAGCATTGCTTTTGAGTATCTCGAAACATGTTCAGTATGTGCACAAGGGCTTGTCTATCTCCAGGGCTGACTTCTTCTGGCATTATAATTCTCCTCATAATTCTCACAAACATGATTGTTTATAGCCAGTAGTTTTATTCTGGGGAAAAATCCTAAGCTAAATCAGTTTTGCCTTGAATCAGCCTTTGAATTTTGCAGATTACATGTTTTCTGAAACTATATGACCATGTCTTGAAAATCAAATTTTGGTCAAAGGAAAAAGATTGAGTACCTATAGAGTACCAAATTGCCTTCAAGGTGTTGGTTTTAACCTTTAAGGCCTTACACGGTCTAGGGCCTGCGTACCTGAGGGACCGCCTTGCCCCGTATGTTCCCCCGAGATCACTACGTTCAGAAGAACAGAATCTGTAACTTGTTCCATCGATCCGCTCCTGCCATCTATCCACAACTAGGCAGAGAGCTTTCTCTGTGGTGGCCCCAGTGTGGTGGAACTCTCTTCCAGATGCTACCTGAGCGATCCCAGAGCTCGCCCCGTTCCGAAGGGCTTGCAAAACTGCCCTCTTCAGACTGGCTTTTTATTAAGCTGGTCTGTCCTGGTGGGTCCTATGCCTCGAGACCTCAGAAGTTGAAATTCCTCTGATTTTACAGTACACTGTTTTTATGCTCTTATGTTTATTGTATGGCTGCTTGCTCTGTTACGCGCAGCATGTTTTTACAACTGTATGTTGTAATCCGCCCCGAGCCTGCAGGGAGGAGCAGAATATAAGATCGAATAATAAATAAATAAATAAATAAATAAATTGCCCAAGATCCAGCAGTGACAAAAGGAGTTCACCGTGCCCGATACAATTAATGTGATTAATCCAGACCCCTCAATGGTTGTAGGCCTATTGATTGAATGGAAAAGCAAACAAACGAATGTGTCCTAATTCATCACACACACACACCCCCACCACCACCACCACACAAGTTATTCCTTAATTTGCTGATGTGTCTCTAGCTTTCCATCCAAATTCCAAGGTGGAAAAGGTCATTGGGGAAGACTGACTACCTTTTGGGAAGACCTAACTACTTCCATAAATAGATATATTAGAGTCTCCTGAAATTATACCACCTTCACAGCTACTTCAAAAACTAACTGGGAGCATCCCTAGTAGATGCCCTAGTTGAATGATCAGCAGAAGATGAAATGGGTGGACATGAGTTGTTTGTCTGTTTTTTGGTTGGAAGTGGGGGTCTGTATATCTCCAAGTGTGGGGTAATTTAATTTCTGTTTGGGCAGTGGGTGAGTATGGAATTAATACATTCTGTAGTGAGTATATTTGTTCCCCACCTGCAATAGAATCATTGCACTTATGAATTTAATTTCTTGATTTAGATTCTTCCACTGGAACAGAAGAGTATGTCTGCAAAGGAGTGCTTTTGAGTGGCTTTGTGTAGTATTATTATCATAATAAACTTTTCCTCCCTGCGCAGTGGGGAGGGAAGGAGAACTGCCTCCTCCCATGAAGGAGGAGACAAGTCCGGAAGCACTTTCTGGAAGGAGCGGAGCCAGGTTCCTTCCTCAGTCTGGAGCCAGACAACGACCCACCATTCCCACCCATTAAACAGTATATTAAAGTTGCTATTAGAAGGTTGGGTAGGAATGTTTGCCTCTCTTATGTTCTAAGAAGGTTTTTTCGCCTACCCTATACTGTTACAAGGCAAATTGGGATGTGTGTGGTTAAATAGGTAGCCACGGTAAACTGTTAGGAAAAGCAAAAAATGGGTTATATGCCTAAGGCACCCCCCTTTAGGGGTGAAGGACATTAACTAATACACTCACCTGAGGCTCCATTTAAAGAGGTGAGGGGGATTTATAATGGCCTAGAAATTCAAGTAATGGTCTCTGATACCTGGAGAAAAACTGCTCCAACATATTTCCTTTGGAGGTTGCACGATTGGATGTTCAGGGGCCCCGGGTGGTTTGCCCTAGCTAGCCGAGGGGTAGGCCACCTCGGTTTTGCCACCAAGTTCAAGATCCATAATTCAGTTCCAGTTAATGTTAAACAGGTAACAATTAATAAAAGTTGCCCATATTTTAAACCTAAATACTTGTGTGTGGTCTCGTTATTTCGTGGGTTGGCAGGCAATTATTCTTATTAATACATGAATGTGTCAATACATTCTTATTTTACATACATTTTCCTTAGTATTTCAATATTGTTCTTATTAAATCAATTGTGAATGTTCCCAAATCCTCCTTGTTGCTTATATTTTATTCTGAAACTTTTTTCTACACCTTCTTACCATTGAATAGACAGGCATAAACAAGTTTCTTATTAAACTGTTTGAGGCTTCTTAATTTCACTTCTGAGTAGAGATCTAAATAGGTGGTTTTGAATACTTGTTATTTACATGCAAAAACCTGGATTTTGGATTCTCACTTTATTTTTCCAAAGACTAATTTTCTGTGTAACTTTGAGAATATCCTTCCTACTCCCGCCCCCTAGCCATACCTTCTACTAGCTCTAGTGTGTTGCTGTGTTCCTTATTGCAATTGGTTGTGATTTTTGTCATAATTAGCCATTTGTGTGTTACTGGAGTAGGTGAGTAATAATGTCTATTACTAAAGAACTGATAAAAGGATATATATGCTGCCTTCTAGTGTAATTTGTATTCTATTTACTGTTCACACATTCATTTAATTCCTTCTGTGACACTGAGGGCAATTTGAGACAGCCCTTTCTCCCAAGAGCATCCACGTTTAAAAAACACAGATATTCCTGGGGGCCTGTCCACACCCACCGCAGAAAGCATTTCAGTGTAAACCAAACAGGCTTCAATTCTGCCTGGACATCTCTTTGGATATCTTATAATCTCTTTTAGAAGTTTATGCAGGCATGTTTTCACCTTGACTTTTTTCAGTTTATTATTTGTTGTTTCCCCCTTTTTGATTAATATTTTGTTTCTTCTTTTTTAATCATTCCTTTCAAAACCTTTTTTTACACAGTAAAACTCAACAATAATATTAAGAATGACTTCCTTCAACAAATATCAGTGTAATTTTTAAAAGTGTAATCCTGAAGTAGGCTATATTTGGACATACCCTATTATTGTGTTCTTGCTCTTGTTAAAAGGCAGATGTTGATGACGTTTCTGCATTAAATTCTGGAATGTAGGAGTGGCAAGAACATTATGTGCACAGTTTGTATCTGTGCACAGAAGGGAGAGGACATTTAATTATAGTGTGTATGCACATGCATGCTTAACAATCTGAGTGAATTGTCAGAGTTTAGTTAAACTCTAAGCAACTCCTCCTCTTGATCCTTGTATTCTACTATACATAGAACATCTCAGATTGATTTTTCTGCCACTGTTTACCATTTCCTGTAAATCTCTGAATTATTAATACAATTTATCAGTCATTTATTAGTCATTACTGTCAGCAAAAGCCTGCAAAGAAAAGTCATCCAGACCTAGTTTTTGGTTTTAATTCTCCAGGGGCTTCAAGAAGCCTTGTGAGACCAGTGAGACATTAGATTTAGGTCATTAATGCTATGCATTATTTCAATATTAACAGTAGAAAATAAGAATGGGATGTTTTAAAGCAGTGGTTCCCAAGCTCTGGTCAACGAGTTCTTTTGGACTTTAACTCTCAGAAGCTCCAGCCATTTTGGCCAACTATAAGAAATTCTGGGAGTGGAATTTAAAAGCACCTGGAGGACTTAAATTTAGGAAACACTTTTTAAAAGATTTGTTTTTACAAAAACAATAAAATCAATTTGTACGCTATAACAGAGTATTGTAGTTAAGATGTCACTTTGGGTTTGTCTTGAGTACATTTCTGCATGTGGAACTATACAATTACTATGTTGTGCAGCTGAATACACAAATGAATGTACAGTAGATTTCACAACCAAATATGTATGTGAATTTGCAAACACAATTGCACCTCATGCACAATTCTGAATCTGTGACCTAGAAGTGGATGACAAAATTTTCCAACTCCTTCTATAGGATTCAAGTCTCAGATTTAGAGTGCATTGGACCATAGAAAAAGCAGGGCTCCAGGGCATTTCAGGAGTCAACATTTAAGTAAACTCCATCCCCCCCTTTTTTTTTTACTAAGACAGCAGATATATCTAACTCACAGATGAACAGCTGTCTTGGTACAGAAACAACAATAGCTTTGACACTGCAGAGCAATTTTAGGCTCATTTTTTTTCTATGGGCTTTCTTGTTCTCCCCCCCATTTTTTTTTGCCTTTACTTTTTAATTTAACATCTTTTAGATTTGTATCAAGCAGCAGTAAAATGTGCCAATTGCATAAGCAAAGAGCATGGAGTAAATTACATTTTCATTTTTCTTGACTTAATTTAGTCTCCTATAAGCTCTCCATCTGTACATCCCAAGTTATTTCTTTTCCACAAGTTATCACACTATTTATATTGAGATCTCTCTTGACCTCTACTGCTGGCTGGATTATGCATGGGGCCATTTGAAGATGCTTTAGCGCAGTAAAGTTTCCCAGAAACGGCAGATTTAAAAGCTGCTTGACATCATTCCACATTTCCCCCTGATGTGTAACCGCTGTTCTTGTATCTTACCTACATCTGTTTGAATCATTACATTTTGGATGATACTCATTTTAGATTTATGATTAAACAATTATACATAACAATAGGATTCTCCCCTCAATCTACTCTCTGTAAAGTAAAAAAGCATTCTACAAATTATTGCCAGAATCAAATATGACCTTGTATGTAATGTAATTTTCCATGTGCTTAACTAATTGGCAGGGGTGCTAAGAAACCTAGCTACTATAGTTTGAAGGTGAATGATGGGACATCAACAAGAGTACCTGATGTACATTGATGCTCCATCCGCATCAGGACAGATGCAATAAGCATTGAGGCTGAAGCACACCAGTCCTGTTGTGTATCAGGCATCAATGCAGCTTAGGTACATTGATAGCTCTGTTGTGTAGTAATTTAACAGTGGCTCTCTACTACATGTGAACACTATACAGTTGCACAGTTCTATTTCCTGCAGGCACAAGTCTATTTATGAAGATGCAATGCACCAACAGGATTCCAGTCAATATTTATTTCTAAATTCTGATTCTGTTTTTCTAATGTAGTAAGCATTCTGTGATTAAGTGATTCCCATTTTCCTTTTCTTTGAAAACCCCCTTTACCCTTAAAACTTTTATACCTTTCTTATCATTTTCATGTCCTTGAGAAACTCCCTAACCTTAAAACCTTTCACATCTTTGGTCCAGCAACGGAAAAGTGAAGGGAAACAAGAGAAAGACTATTTTTCCCCAAATGGCTTGCCCCTAAAACATAGAGAGTACAACTGGTGGAACACATTGGTGGAACAACTCTAGTAGGGGCCTTGCCTTGGAACTTCAGAAAAAGACAGACCAGTAAATAAATCAGAATGTGAGTGATCTTTCTCATATCTGAAATGGCTAGTAGGCATGAGAAAAATGAATCCAATTAACCACTTCAACAGATCTTAACTCTGATAAATGGGACAAGCTTTCAAAGTGTTGAACCAGGAAGTAGACTTCCTTTTTTGAGGCCAACAATTTGCGTTAGGATCGTTAGAAATTCTTAAGTATTAATTAATTAATTATTGTACTACTCACTTCTCCCTGTCTTCTCCCCCTCATTTCCTTCCTGCCTTCATTCAGCTCAGCTTCTTCTTTTTCCCGCATTTCTATGGGGAACTGGAAGTGACGCTGCTGTTAGGTAGGCAATGCATTCTGGAAAGTGTAGTCCTCCAGGCTTTCCCCCTCCTTCTCTTCCCCGTTGCTCTGCTGCCATGCATGCCCCATCGCAGGGGCCTGCTTCACACACACACACACGCGCGCGCGCGCGCGCTTCTCCTCCTCTCTCTCCCGGCGCTCTCTCAGATGCTTCTCTTCCCCGTTGCTCTGCCTTGCCCCATCGCAGGGGCCAGCTTCAGCCCTCCAGGTATGTGTTTTGGACTTCAACTCCCACCATTCCTCACAGCCTCAGGCCTCTTCCTTTTCCTCTCAGCCTGGGCAAACTTGGGCCCTCGCTCCCTCAGGATCGGGGTGAGAGAGAGGCAGCGAGGAGCGAGGGGGGGGGCTCCTCCTCCTTTTCTTTTGCTGCTTCCAAGAATAGAAAACCCCCTCCCTCCTTCCCTCCCTCCTTCCCTCCCTCCTTCCTATTTGGAGAGTCCCATCTAGAATAGCCAATTTTACCAGCTGTTAGGATTTCTGGGAGTTGTAAACTGTACACATAATTTTGTGCATAGTATCTAATTGTTGAAAGTATGAATGGTTTGCTTTTTATAAAATTAATGCTGGTATTTTTCTATAGTTTGACTCAACACTCAATGTATACATATACTTGTGGAGCTTTCTAATGAGTTCAGGCATGGTCATCACATCTTTTAATACTGTGTTTTATACTTAATGTCTCAAAAAACCACCCATATAATGTGCAAATTTTCTCGACGGGGAAAAAAAGATATTTGGCAAATCTCACAATTTTGTTAAAATATATATATTTTTAAATCTTGTGAATGATGTCATAGCTTGCAACAGTCTCAGAAGGCTTGCACCTATTCCTCTGTGTGCTTCCCAGTTTATCATTTCCAGGCAAACCCCTATATGATGAATAGATATATAACACACTGCTATACCGGAGAAGAAGTTCCTAGCAGAGAGTTATTGATATGGCAGACATCTTGTCATTTTGTGAAATGTCATGAAATATGGTGTGTCCAATTTGAAAATCCTCCTTCTTTCTCCTAGCCACTTTTTGTACTGAATTTCATAATTCCAGGTGGACACTGGGGAGATTACAAAGAGTTGTTGTTGAAAGTAGACAGGATCAAAATATGTTTTTCCAAGAACTCCCGTAATGAGTCCAAATACTACTGCTAAACACCCACTATTGCTATTATTTTATTATTTTCAGTCCCTCATCAATGTGCTTAGAACAATGGTTATGTATTCTGCTAATGACATGCAGAATACATGCATACGTCCACTTTTTACTGGTGTAAAGCATGGTGGAGGTTGCTATTCACTTCCACGTTCTATAATGACTAAAGACCTCTTAGGATCCATGGTTTTGCTATGATAGGCCATCCCCTAAATGGCCATTGCATGACTGGTGGAGAATATGTAGGATCAGAAATGTTCTTTTACAAAATGACAAAATCAAGTTTGCTTTTGTGGTTTCTTTTTTGTAAATATATTCAAGAAGAATGACTGTTATAACAAGAATAACAATAAACGTATAATTCCTTCTCCCAGTTTACAAAATTCACATTTTACCAAACAGCTACAAGTTGTATTTAAATATTATAGACAATAAAACATATAATAACATGTAATAAGATTATCTATCAAATTAAAAAAAAGATTTCAAACACACACCTTATAATCAGTTCAGTCTTCATACTAAATATATTAAATATAAATATTATTTGTGAAAAGACCAAAAGAAGGAGTTTTTTTTAAAAAAAAATCTATTCTTTATTGCTTTTTTGAAGGCTGCCAAGCAACACCAATCTTTAATAATAAAATGGAGTCAGAGTTTGGATTGTGCTGAGTGGCAATGGATGGGAAATAGCAGTGGCAGAAGATTATTGCGGCAGTATGATGCAGCTATTATAAACAGCAAAGAACTTTGAGCAGATGGTGTTATCAGACGACTAGATTTCCCACCTGGCTCAATGCAAGCCTATGGGTTCTGTAAAATTCCAAGAGTACTTACACTCAAAATGATGAAAAATTAACACTACGATGTAAATTTGACAAAGCATCTATAATTTAAGATTTATTTCATTGTTAATATTTCGCTTAATTTAGCTTTAGAGTAAAAGCAAACATTATACAAAATACATTGAATATGTCCATTTAAACTATCTGTGCTTGGTTTTGTGTTTCTGTGTAGGCATGTGGAAATATGTATTTTTTTCTTTGCATTTGTCAGAATTACACCAGCATTCTTTTCCAGCGCTGTACTGGGATTTGAGAATATTCTCTCTCTTTCCTCTTTTTTTGGCCAGGATATTTCTCTGGCATTTTGGGTGGATTTTCTCCCAAATGTATTATTTTTTACGAATGCATACATTTTAGGCATTTTCTCGTTGCGTATATTGTTCAAAGACAAATATTTAGAAATGCACTTTTTCTTTCTTTCTTTCTTTCTTTCTTTCTTTCTTTATTATTTGCACTTGTCAGTTGCCACTCCCAATATGGCTCGGGACGACTTACAGAAGTGAATCACAGAATAAAAATACAGTGAAAACACAGTAAAACAGATGTTAACTAGATAAAATACAACTCAACAAGAGTTGTATACAACAGTGGAGGAGCAAGTATCCAAGGAACCAGAGGCCTTAATCCCCAAAAGCCTGCCGAAACAGGAGTGTTTTGCACGCCTTTGTCAAAAGGCTTCAAAAATGTCACTTTTCCTTTGTCTATGATGGTTCAGTGGTGGGAGGATGTCCCCACTGCACAACACTGAGCTGGATTGGCAAGTGCAGATGAACTCCAGAGTTTCAGGACATCCCCAACTTTGAGTAATTAAGTGGCCTTGCTGGGTGTTATGGTAAGTTAGTCCCATGCATCATGAAGTCCATTTGCTCCCTACCCACCTCATTTTGACTCATGTAGATAGACCCTAAGAAAAGATAAAACATATTTGTCACGTTTCTATACCACCCCTCTCAGCCCAAAGACAACTTGGGACGGTTTACGCAAGGCAGTCTCTGCCCTCAATACAACACAAGCAAACAAACAAAAAAATAACCATAGAACAACAAATTAACAATTAAAAACATTCAATTGCAGTCTCAGCGTCATGTTGAAATCAGTTTCCATCACATCGTCGTCATTCCATAGATCTAATTAAACCGTTCTATTTCATCAGCAAATGCCTGCTCAAACAGCCAAGTCTTGACTTTCTTGCAAAATGTCAGGAGGGAGGGGGCTGATCTGATGTTTCTAGGGAAAGCATTTCAAAACCGAAGAGCCACCACTGAAAAGGCCCTGTCTCTCGCCCCGCCAATCGCGCCTGCGAAGAAGGCGGGACCGAGAGCAGGGCCTCTCCAGATGTTCTTAAACATCTTAATGGTTCATAGGGAGAGATGCGTTCGGACAGGTAAGTTGGACCCGAACCGTTTAGGGCATTAAAGGCTAAAGCCAGCACTTTGAATTGTGCCCGGTAGCAAACTGGCAGCCAGTGGAGCTGGCACAACAGGGGAGTTGTATGCTCTCTGAATGCCGCTCCTGTTATCAACCTGGCTGCTGTCCATTGGACTAGTTGCAGCTTCCGAACAGTCTTCAAAGGCAACCCCACGTAGAGAGCGTTGCAGTAATCTATACGGGATGTAACCAAAATGTGGACCACTGTGGCCAAGTCAGACTTCCCAAGGTACGGGCACAGCTGGCGCACAAGTTTTAACTGTGCGAATGCTCCCCTGGTCACCACCAAAACCTGGGGTTCCAGGCTCAGCGATGAGTCCAGGATCACACCCAAACTGCGAATCTGCATCTTTAGGGGAAGTGTAACCCCGTCTAACACAGGCTGCAACCCTATGCCCTGTTCAGCCTTATTTTGTATATATTATATTTTATCTGTTAAGTGATGGGTTTTGACTAGATTTGCACATTGAGCTCCTCATTTATTCCTGAATTCATTTTATTTCAACTTCAATATATTCAACAGACATTATAAGGTATCTTGACAGTCATTTCTCTCAAAATGTATATTTTAAAAATATTTTAAGAACGTTTTCTTGAGGCAGGAACTTATTCAGAATATTTAGGAAGTGATAGAGCCAATAGATAGAAAGTTTCGCACATTTATCTAGGAGTCATGGAACAAATTGTCCTTATTGGAACCCACAAATATTGAATTCCTTTAGTACACTTAATGCAGTCTTGGAATTTGTAGGTGCCTTTAAAAAAAGATTAGAAGTACCATACATCAATGGCTGATAAGATTGTTTGAGCAGCTTAATGTGATTATATGTGGTATGGATTAATCACACATTTTAGCTACATGTGCATCAACCTCAAGTTTTAATTACAGAAAACATTACATTTTGGACATGATTTAAAAAAGAACATTTTTGGACCTGCCAAGAAAATTCTGCTGTTTTCTTACTGGTCTTTCCTAGAAATCCATAAATCTCCTTGGGCTTCCAATTACAGTAGAATATGGATGATCTCCAAGGAAAGCCAAGATGTAAACTTTGTCTGCACTGTAGACATGAAGATTAGGCAAGGGTACAAACTTTGTAAGTGTTATATTATTTTTATAAATGGTTACTAATTGCTTAAAAGACCAAGTAACTCTAAACTTGTGAACAAAATAAGATATAAATGTATAGTATTAGAAGTATTGCATGAGAAAAAAATGCAATCGCCCTCACCATACATTAAAATATAATTTAGCCATTTTAAAATATGCATACGCATAGCAATAAAACACTAATAAACCAGCACCTTGATAATTAAAACCACTGAAAAGTATTTTAAAATACTGTAGCTGAGCAAGACAACATCCCACCACCACCTCATTATGCACTCCGGGCATAATATATTAGATGATTCAATGAAATACAGCAATGTTATTGCTTCAGCCCTTGTCAGAACTTATATGAGGTCTTTGCTGCTGAAATGAATGAAAGCTCCCTTGCCTCCTGTTCTTGCTAGTTGCCATTCCTGCCAGTCAAATTTTCTATTTTTGTGATATCCTACCTTAGTCAGAATGGTATGAGATTCTTATGATGGAAAATAACTTCGGACAAACTTCTGATTCCATTTAGTTATTATATAGCCTCTGAATGTATTATTCAGACAGCTTACAATGAAATATTTTAAACACCATAAAAAACTAATACATTAGAATAACCTAAAAGCAGCAATTCAATCAAAGCAGCATTGACATAGAACAATAACATGTATTTTCCTAGTATGGGAAATATATCATGTTAGAGGTCAGATAAATGGTAGAACAAACACAAGAATGGTATACTTCCTGAATGTTTTCCAACACTTTGCAGGCTAATCAAAACAACAACAACAACACTTTATTGATATTCCGCCCTTCTCGTCCCGAAGGGGACTCAGGGTGGATCTCAAGTACACATAGAAGGCAAACATTCAATGCCATTTTGTATAGACATACACAGTACACAGTACACAGACAGAAGGAGGTTTTTGTATTGTGCCAAAGGGGGTGCTGTTGCTCCATCCTCTGTGATGAAGAGCTGTCAGGACTTTTCAGATCTTCTCTTTTTCTTTATGGCATTGTAAAAAACCTTCCCTGCTTTTCAACGGTACCTAATTTATCTACTTACAGCTACAGCTGTTTTCGAACTGCTTGGGAAAATAGTGGGCAGG
This sequence comes from Anolis apletophallus, assembly GCA_030556195.1. Classification (NCBI taxonomy): domain Eukaryota; kingdom Metazoa; phylum Chordata; class Lepidosauria; order Squamata; family Anolidae; genus Anolis; species Anolis apletophallus. The sequence continues at coordinate 112,971,799 of JARBWK010000003.1, read as the reverse complement.
GCTGATGGTAGGCTGCCCATGCCAACCCGGGGTTCGAACTTGCAACCTTTCGGTTGATAGATCTTTCAGCTGCTGACGATTTTACAGCTGTGCTAAACCTCCTTCAATCAAAGGAAGTACTTCTTAAAATACAAGGAGATATGTGTGACATTAAAGACTATATGCAAGAGTTGGAAAAAATTATTTTGGGGGACCGCTGCCTATACCTTAGTTAGTATAGACATGGTACTTAAGTTTAAGGGATTCTGGGAGGTTGATATTACTAAAATGATGTCTCCTCTCCATGTATCCCCTGATCTTCACTATAGTTGGGAAACATCTTATTGCCAACTAGATAGGAAGAGAAATCTCCACTTGTCACAACATTATTCTCCCATTTGGTGGCATTATGAGAACGTTTGCAACAAAGAGTAATATTTATGAACCCCTTCCAAAAAATATTCTTCAGGGAAAAAATGTTAAAGCAAATTGAGATATTTTTTTCCTGGTTGGGTTCCTCTATATATCGAGACTCCCTTTCCCATGGGGTGATTAAGAAATGTGTAAATGCTATGTGGGATTCCTAATTTCTCATCTTCAGTAGAAAATTTACCCCATTATGGCTTATGAAAATTTCTAAGAAGTACAAGAAATCTTATATCTTGGGCTCCTTAATTTATTTATATGATTCACCAATTGCTTTCAATGCCACGTGGAAGCAAAAAATGGGATGATGGATATCAGGAAAAATAAGAGAAGTACATAAAATAAATTTATTGTGCCCAAACTATTCTAACCATCCTCAGGAACACTCCTAAGCATAGCTAAGATGTGATATTGCCTCTAAGACTCTTGCAAAGCATTTTCAAAAATTCTGGATCTTCTCTACTAGTATTAGACTAATTTTTATAGATTTTAGGACTTCGTCACCCAATCTTCAACCCAATAATAGTAGCAAGTAACAACTCTTTTTTAATATATTATCTTGTTTTCTTAGACATTTCGTCATTTGTAGCTGAGCAACTCAGAAGCAAACTACATACATTGATCACAAAAGGTTGAAGGTTCAGTCACATCTTCTGGTAAATCTGTGAGTGATTACTATCTCAAACAGAGTCTCTGTAAGGAAGCACAGACAAATCTGAGATTTGCCAATAGTCTAACTCAATATAAGGCAGATTTCTATGTTATGAGGTCCTTGATCCAAATATTCAACAAGAAGTCTCACATGTCCAGAGATAACAGATGGTGGTGTACACTTCAATCTTTTGTGATGGGTCTATGATATCCTGAAGAAGAAGATCACAGTATATCTCATGTAATATCTAATTTGTGTACATTTTCCCAAATCCACAGGAAGACCCATGCATAGAAGTTGGCTTCCACACAAGAAACACTCATGTTGGATTAGGGTGAGTGACTTTTCTTCTTAAACAATAATTTTGCCTGATTTAACATCAGTACAAAATAAAGATATGAAGTTTTTCAGTGAACCAGTTCTCTCATGCACAAATGACATCTGATATGCAACAGAAAAGCATAAAAGAAAACAGGTTGATCAAACGATCTGCATAAGAAACACAGATAAATGAAGACTTGTGTCATAATAACATTGTCATATGAGAAATTAAGATAATTTACAAGAAAGGTTTTTGTGTGTGGAAAAGATGCCAGAAGTGTCTTTGTAATAATATGTATAAAATGAAAAACACATTTAGATGTTGTTTGGGTTTTTTTGTTTGTTTTTTTTAAAACCAAAAACCCCAAAGTATTGTTTTCTCACTTCTCCAACTTCAGGTTCTTGGGCCATAGGTCACTGAATGTGTTACATTCCACCTTTGAGTCAAAAGGCTTCATTTACATTGATGAACAATTCTAAAATAACAAGACCAGGCATGTGACACTGGATGAAATAAAGGTCCCTTTATTTGACCTATTAACTATTTAGGACTAACCTGGAAAATTTGCTAGAGGGGGACAGCAATCATGTTGGGATCTTTACCAAGGCAGGTGTTTACCTGAGAAACACCTCCCCACTCTCCCTTTAGGGAGAACACATGACCTCAAAAGCAATCCATTACTTTGGTATTGCTCACCCCAGGTGGTCGTATTTTTAAAGGCAAAACTCCCCAAAATGGAGATCCAGTCTCTCCACCCAAAGGACAAGTGTTTTTTTCCGCTCCCAGATCCTAGAACCCAAAGAGGCCATTCTGTCCTGGGGCCCAACCCTTTACTTGGTAAACATTTTTTCTCCCCCCCCCCCAAAAAAAAACCTGCCAGTGGAGCATATTTAAATACAGTACCTTGAGCAGGGAGTAGGCAACCTGCCCACCTCCAAAAGACAGGGGAGGGAATCCTACCCATCTCCAATAGGCATCAAGGTAAAACTCATACTCTGCCAACGTGGGTCAAAACAAGCAGAAAGAGGACCAGAGGAGTGCAGCAAGGGCTTATAAAACTTCTCACCCTACTCTCCCCATGTGCCCAGTTCTGATAGTTGTAGGCACTAATGTGGTAGACATGTAAAAATGCCAGGAAATATTGGATTCAAATATATACAGTGATCCAAAATGTTTTGGGGGGAAATACCCAGTTAAAACTTTTCTGCTTTGCCTGACTGATATAAAAGACTATGATAAACTATGATATGTGATCACAACAGCCAGATTGCTCTATGTGGAGAAATTGAAGAATTCAGCAGCACCAACAACAGATGACTGGATGATAAAAATGATGGAATTGGCCAAGATGGAAAAATTAATTTGTTTACTTTAAAAAGAAGGAGGAAATTAGAAAACATTTTGAAAGACTGGAAAGCTTTTGTTTGCTTTTTGTGAGAGGAAGAGAAGGACTTGAGCTTTGAAGAATAATGGGGGGTGTTCAAGAAAGAAGTCAGCATTGGGAGGTCTAGAGGGTGAAGCTCATGTTGTTTTCTTTTGGCTAGGTGAGGACAGGTCAGAGGTCAACTACTTTTTCTTCTTTTGTTGCATGTTTTTCTTTTTGGCATTTTTGTGTTTTTACTCTATATTTCTTTTCTTGGTTCATTTTTTACCTTTAATGTAACATTTAATGTAATTATAAAAACTTTTTAAATATAATTAAAACATAAAAGTTGTCCCTCACTCGCAGCACCAATGACTGTGTGGTCTTGGGTGAAAATTTATTGCATATTTGTTAATAGGTTTGTGATTGATTGATCGATTGAAGTAGAATTGGTTAGTTGGTTGGTTGACTGATTAATTGATTGAAGTAGAATACACAAAATGAATTGCTTACTTTTCTATTTTTGATAACAAAATAACAACTAACCTAATAATTAATTGTTTATTAAGGTTTTTAAAGTAATCATTTTGTGGAGAAAGAGCAAATAAGGTCCCGTTCGTGTGAGTTATTTTCTTATATTTGGCTTCATGGCCCAATCCCACGCATGTTTACCTACAGATAAATCCATCTGTGTTCACAGAGTTAGTGAGTAACAATTAATGGTACACAGAGTTCCACACTTAAGAAACATTGAAAATTTAAAGTTCTGAGAAGAAATATCAATGTATGTGTGACTGACACAAATTCAACTTGAACATAATTTTATGTTGCAAATCTGTTTTTAAAAATATGAATTATGTTCTCCTTTTTGTCTGAATTGTAAATCAAGCAGAATAATTTTTAAGTTCTCTCAAATTAGTTATGCTTATAATTTTCTGTAGACATCATGTTATTATATCTTGCTCTTATACTATGTGATTTTTAAAGTGGTGACTCATTTCTCTTCTATCTGCCTAAGGATAATATAGGAAAAGGCCCATAGAAATATAAAGTATTTTGCTTCTGGTTATCATTATTTTCAAAACAATGTGCAGTATCTGTCCCTGTGGAAAGCTTTTCTGAATTAGGGACCAACTATTTCTGAGAAATCCCTCCAGCTTTACATGAGATAACCTGCAATTACACTAAAGGATGTCATCTTTATCTTGGATGGCCCATTATACTGGTGGAAAGATCTATGCTAAACCAAACAAGACATTTAAGAATATGTCACCGTGATCCAACTGGAAAAGCTGACTACATGAGGAATATAGAAATTAGTTACAAGAATGGCTGGAATTTTGCATGTGTTCCAAGTATTCTAATTAGCTATTTTTGTGCCTCTGTCATACAATCCATAAAATGGGGAGTTATTAATATAGAATTGAATGTGAGTTAAGAGTTAATTTTTCAAAGAAGGAGGTCAAAATAGCAGTTGGAGGAGAAGAGACAATAAAGTCAGTCAGAAATAGTCAAATAATTAGGACTGGAAAAGGGAACTGTCCTGAGATTGTGCTAGGGAAGCCAATCTATAGTTTATGCTAAGGTATAAAGGTGGCAGAAAGGGCCTTTTGAGAATAGTTGCATTCTCATGGAACAGACTATAAGCTGAACTGACAGAAACCAGTTAAGAAAGGAGACCAACTGCATAATCTTATGATATTCTAAGAAAGAAACGAACTGCATTTACTTTGTAACATTTTAAAGAAGGAATCTCTATGAAAGAATAGCAGCCTCTAAGATCTGAGAAGTATTGCAACATTAAAACCATCACGCTAATGCTCTCATCCTTAAAATAAACCAGTTACAGTTTCTTTGTCCATAAGTCTCAGTATTTCCAAAGTCAAGCCTCACTTTGAAAACCTAGCAGTGGTCGGCTGAAGGCAACATTATTAGGTTGTTATTAATCCCTCGACTCTATTCCAATTGATGGCTGAATAGTTACCTCAGAATATTTGGTGGCAGCATCATTAGAACTAGGTATCAGTAAAACATATACATTATTGACATTCTAAACAATTAGTGACAGTTAATAAGCACTTCGTTACATGCTCCTTGTCTCAACAGGGCAAAATGGCAATTGTTATTAGCTAAGGAAAATGTTTTTTTTCCAAACTAGAGATAAGCAATGGGGATTAAATCAGGGAATAATATTGAACAAGACCCACCCTTCCCCCCCATGATTTCAGTGAAATCATGCTGTCTTTAATATTTGCCATTTTCTATCCAAAGGGCATTAAATTCACAGGCATTGTACTACTTTCTCAGTCCATCACATCTGCCAAATTGGACAAAAGTACCAATTTTGTATTAAATTAAAACAGAAATGACATCTTCTCATCTCCCAGCTAGTTCTAATTGGGACTTATTCTGTTTTCTGCTTTTTCATTGTCCAGTCAAATTGCATGAAGTTTGCAGACTATGCTGTAAGGAGATTATGCCTGCCAAACACCAGACACACTGGACAACATGAAGATGAAAAATGAATGCACCTAAAATTGTCCTTAACATTTTATCCATTTGTTTCAACGTAACCCATTTAAAACTAAAATTATACCCACATTTTGAAGCTGGTGTTTCCAGTGCTACACATTTGTTTTATTTAGTGTAGTGTAGAACAGACTTTTTGTTTCTCTTCAAGGTTTTATTTAGTGCCTTTCCTAGGGATTGACTATGGAAAATTCTGCATATTTAACAATTTCTCTACCACTAGGTCACAGAACCATCACTGTGCCTGATACTTTGAAAGGTTGTTTAGGGAAAGTCCATTTAGTAGATTTTTTAAAAAGAAAAAGTCAACAAAAGTAGAAAAGATGGAGAAAAGGCACACAAGGCAATTCTACATAGCCATCCCCCCACCAAAAATCAAACTGTATGGCTTCTGGTGAATATCACCTTGTTTGTTTGTTTTAAATCTATGTTGGGCAAAGTCTAGGGGCACTACAAAGTTTTGGTGGGAACTCTGGAATAATCTGCACCTTTGAGATATTCTGGACTGTGGGATCAGATCTGATTCAGCTCGATCCACTGTCCAGACTGAACACTGGTGTCATAACCATTTCTCTGTGCACAAAGTGTGGTAAGGAAGCACAACGCACAAGAGAGATAGCACAGTGGTAACAACGGCTGTGCTGGCAATCTGAAGATCTGAAGATTGCAGGATCGAATCCCGGGCTGGGTTGGACACCAGCTGTGAGCCCTGTCCACTGTTTACCCAACAGTTCGAAAACAAGCTGAGCTGTGATTAGATAAACTGGGTACTGCCAAAGCAGGGAAGGACTTTTTTGGCTGGAATGCAGAAAACAGAGGCTATCCGTCATGAGGATGAAGCAACAGCACCGCCTTGTGATGTAAGACGCAATCACAACCTGTGAACATTGTGAAGCAGCTCTGTGATGCAACTGTGAAGCAGCCAAAAGAAAAACCCTTCTAAAAATTGTCTTGTTATATGTTATATGTTGTATGTAATTGTATGTGGAACCGGCAGGGACTGTCTGCCGTATGTGTGGTGTAATCCACTCTGAGTCCCCTTCGGGGTGAGAAGAGCGGAATATAAATAAAGTGTATTATTATTATTATTATTATTATTATTAAAGCACAAGTACTCATTCCAGCCACTCTTCCTCTCTTGATCTTTCCCCCTCTCTTCATGAAGCCAAACATACCAGGAATAAAACCATGCAAAATCTACTAACCCAATGTTCCTCGAAGCAGACAAGAGCAAAGCAGACAGTAGTCTCCCAACGTGGACAAGAGCATGAGGCACGGAGGCATGGGTCATAGAGGCTGCTCTCTTGAAGACCTAAAGCCCTGTACTCTCATACTAGTGCTCCCCCTCACACTAGTGGGATGTTATTAAGTTAAGATTCCACTGTAATGGAACTGTTCTAAGAGGGAATTGTGTAACCCCCTGGAGAAATCGCCAGTTAATTATGTAGCTGCAATTCTTTCGGCCAGCTAAAATTTCAGAAAGCATTTCAAAGGCAGTTCCACATATACCCTGTTACTGTAATTAATATTTGATTTAACTAAGAAATGTATCACCACAAAAATATTACTTCCCCACACAGAAAAAGCTGTTTCTTATGCAGAAAATTGTATATTTAGGGACTTATTATGTTCAAAATGTGCATGTATTTTCTATGCAAATAAAGTGCAGTCACATTTTGCACAGAACAGGGGACAACATTTTCTCCACAGGAAATAATATTGCTACCTGGGAATATAATTTATGTACAGGAAATTATCATGCAGAAAATGTTTTCTGTACAAAACAAGCACATACAAATGTTGCACACAATAACTGCTGAATTGTGAATAGTCTTTAAAAATGCATGGTTTTCAAATACTTTCTTACAGCATGAAATATGTTAAATTTTCATTTGTTCCTTTTGAGAAGAGGCTTAGTAAAGAATTAAATCCGTAATTGAAACTCTGCCTTATTTTAGCAAGGAATTAAAAAAGGCAGAAAAGCTAGCAGACATAAGGGGGCTCTAATCTCTCAAGAGTCCTGGCCATATCATCAAGTTTATAGATTGAAAAGTATGCATGGTCACTGGACAAGCATGGAGCAAAGGTATATCCTTCAGGTCTGCATTAAATTATAACATCCTAATCATAGAGAATTTAGGTGATTTATCTGCAAAGTGGGGGCAAGTGCTTCACAATAGCTGTTCAGTGGTCTAGATTCTCCTCTTGTTGGCCCATGTGTGTGTATTGTTTCACTGTTTAATGTCTTGCTCTGCTGATCAGCAATATATATTATAGAAAATACATGACCTTTTTAAATTAGCGCTTCTGTGAATCTTATTTGAAATAGGAATAAAAGGGGAAATTTCTTAAACATGAAATAATAGAAAAAGAACTTTGCCCTTTAATTTAGCTAATAAAATACTTGTTGTTTATAACCCTCATGATTCCAAACGTCTAATTATCTATCAAGGGTAGGTCTGTATTTATGTTTTGCAAGGAAATTGTTTATACAATTAAAAAAACTGTAGACTCATAATGTAAATAATGATTTAGTCAGAAAAAAACTATGTTTATTCAGTAGGCAGTGGCCATATCTGCCAACCAAACCAATAATAGTCAATTTGAAATTGTATTGCTCCAATTTAACAAGAGTGGGTTAAAGCACTGAGCCGCAGGTTTGAATCTGGGGAGGGGCGTGAGTTCCTGCTGTTACCCCCAGCTTCTGCCAACCTAGCAGTTTGAAAATATGCAAAAGTGAGTAGATCAATAGGTATCAGTCCAGCACGAAGGTAATGGCACTCCATGCAGTCATACCAGCCACATGACCTTGTAGGTGTCTACGGACAACAACGGCTGTTCAGCTTAGAAATGGAAATGTGCACCAACCCCCAGAGTCAGACACAACTGGACTTCATGTCAGGGAAAACCTTTTTTAACAAGAGAAAAAAAGGGAATACTTTGGCTATAAGAAAAATATTTTGAAAACATGAGGTGACTTTTTTTATGGGATAGGAGTCCCAATAGTTCTCCAATACTTGGCTTGTACAAGAAACAAAGGCAACACTAGAAAATGCGAAGTCCCCAGAAGCAATACTGGGCTTATAGAAGCCTTGCTCTGAGAAGTGTGAGGTAACGAGCTCCATCAATGAGGTTTGTAATTCAAATACAGCAGAATATATAAAATCAAATACTATGCTCATTAGGGGATTCCTCTCTCAACTCTGATAATTATGTGTTTCTATCTCTCAAAACTTAGTAGTCATAATGCCAGGAGATTGCCAGTTAAGATAGGGGTTTAGCTTGAAGCCTCAAATGTCTTCTGAGGAGCTCTCAATTCCAATGCAAATCTTCTTCTGAGCCCTCAGCTAAGAAATCCTTATATGCAGGCAAATGCTAACTAAGGCTATGCATTAGATTTTGATGAAGTCCAATGGTGAGTTAAATTGGGTTCCTTCTAATCATTTCTTGTGTTACACACATACCAAATTCGAAGAAGAATATTCCATTTACAGCAATATTCATACAACAGTTTATCTGTAACTTAGTAGCAGAGATTCAGTCAATACAGGCAGCTCTGTCAGCATATTTTCCCCAATTCCACCCATTTTGTAAAAGGAAAGTTTAAAAGCATCTAGCACAACCTTTACCTTTATACCTGTGACTCTTGACATAATACCCTCCAAATGGACGACTATGCAATACGTGTATATTTGGATCTAAATATTAAAATGCAATAATTATTTTATTTGTATTCTGAACTGTATTGAATGGGAGGGACAAATCTTCCCAACTGCAACATTGGTTTCAGACCCAACTTGAAGCAGTCTTTCAGCAAATTAATCTTAACCAAACTGGACTGTTTTCCAAAGCATCAAATCAAAGCCAAATTTCTGAAGTGACCAACTGTAGCTGCATATTCCTACTTCAAATTATACCTGCGAGTTTCTTCTCCTTTATCCTTATGCTGCCAGAAACTTCTTCCCCTTCAATATTGCCCAAACGTGAAGAAATTATTGAATGAAAATTTAGATCAGTGGATTGTTGCTGTTATTCCCATTTTATTCTTTCTTCAGAAAATAAGAATAGTTGATACTGACTATGTCAGTTTCATGCAACTCCCATCCGGCTTTAAAGAACAGCTTGATGGCACCTAATAGAAATAAAATTACCTATTAATTTACTACTCTTTCTAATTAATAAATTTAACAGATATAAATTTTATTTAAGAAAAATATAAAAGCTATTCCTTGACAGTACAATTATTTACCTGCTTTTCTACAGAAAATTTGTCTGAGAGATGCTTTTAATTTGAGAACATTCATGAAGTATGAATGTGAAGGCTCTTTTGTGTGGAAAAGAGAGAATAATAACTAGAAAATTCATGTAGGATGGTTGGTTATATTAACAGAAATCATTCAGGAGTTTTCTTTTCTTTGGGATCAAGTTCTACAGCACGGCTGAGGGAACAGTTGGTTGCATTGGACCAGGACAGCATGATGCCGTACTTCAACAATATCTAGAATGTCCCAAGTTCTCAAATCTAACTTCATGTCACAATGCACGGACTTGACCGGCCCCTTAATCACACACACAGAGACGGACTGAAGGCTAACTACTTTATTGAATATAAAAACAGTTCAAAAGGAATACTGTCCATAAAAATAGCAAAAGCAAATCCAAAGGCAAAGGCAAACAAATGTCCAAAGCAGCTTGGTAAAGAATCCAAAAGACTTGGCAAGGCTCCGCACAGCAATGCGGATTCAGGAAACAAGGCAAGGTACAAGATGCAAGGCAAGACTTGGTAGGCCACTAGCCAACTTAGCTCCGTGGACCAGCTTCGCTTCACGTCTGCTCAGAAGAGACGTGGCCGAAGTACTGAGGATTCGTTCCCACGGATCCTATACTTAATCTTTCGTCCGAGGTCCCCGACGCTCTAGGCTTCGTCGTCTCCAATCTCTGCTGACGGACCTCGGCCTGTCTAGGCTATGGTACCATCCCCTCCTGCTAGTCTCGATGCTTCGTCTCCTATCAAAGGTTCGGCCTTGCCTCCCAGCACCTGGGTCTCTATCTCCATGAGAGCTCTCCTCCCTAGATTCTTCCCAGCCGCTCTCTTCCATGTTTTCACTCAAAGGATCCTGTGAATCTCTCCCCCCCCCCCCGGCCGTTCATAAGTTTTGCTATCACTGCTTTCCATTTGCACCTGGTTATCTGTCTCGTCGTAAGGGTCAAGCCAACCTTCCTCCCAAGCCAGGCTTTCTGTGGGAGAAGGAGGCCCAGTGATGGGAAACTCTCCTTCTGCTAACCCTTCTAAATCCTCTTCAGAATCCAACTCTGCTGCTGCAGGCCCCAGTGCCAATGGGACCCCCGGTCCTGGCCCCTGCCCCCCAGGCACAAACGAGAACTGCTGTGCTACACTTCAGTAGTTAGCAAAGAATAGTGAGTCTATAATTCTTATATAGAATCAAACAATATATTTCAAATAGGATAGACCGTAAGCACATACAATACCATACAGATATAATATTCTGCTGTCCATAAGCTCCGTGTAAATCACATAAGGAAGTCCTCCGGAATCGGAATAAACAGTTCCATAAAGGTCTGGTTGTAATAGTCCCAATAATCCAATTCAAAGTCCAGGAGAAATAGTCCAAAAGGCGCTAAAAGAAATCTATAACCATGAGTTTGCAAGACCTGAAAAGAGCTATTGATGCATTTGCGATACATCAAAGCTAACTTGACAGCAACATCAACATCAACAACAATTACAGCTGAACACCGTAAGTTCAAACAGGGCCTGAAATGCTATGAATGGTGGCCCAGAAGATCTCTGAAAAACCTCTTGCCTATACTATCTACCTGGGATTTCAGGGGGAGAAATCGCTAGTATTGTCTTGTATCCACATCCTGCCTAACATTGGCCTATCATGGCAAATATTAAGTAGATCGTATGATTTGTCTTAGTAGATCGTATGATTTGAGAATCCCATGAGTAGAGATAGGATTGTCATGAGTCAAAAACACTGGAACATTCATCCACATATGATGTATTGAATAAGGATTGGGAATTTAACCTTAATGTTTCCTCCACCACTCCAACATTTTCATTCTTACAATTTTTACACATCCACTCCACACACAAAAGCAAGCCATTTTACGCTTCTGTATATGTTCTATTGTAATGATAATTCATTGCATTGTGAAACAAACATTCTACATAATTAAATCCTCTCCGTTGACACCCCCTTGTTGTGGGGAAGAGGCTTGCGTACCCTAATGAAGTTGTGAGCTCTGCTGGTGGTGGCATAATAGCCACCGGTAGGGCCTCCCATGCCAGACAGGTCACAACCAAAGGGTCAGACAAAGAGCGTCAAAGGGCAGGATGGGCTCTCTAGCCTTTTGGCAACCATCCTAGGAGAAGGAAAACTCTAATTTCAAACCTGGGCAGGTGGTGCTCATTTAACCCTGTAAGGTCAACCATCTAAGAGAAGGAAACTTGAACCAAGCCTACAACCTGAGGACCTCGCTGCTACTGTCCCAGCTTACTAGACCCTGGCAGACGAACCTTTGGTTTAAAGGGTGAGACCAGTTCTGTGCATGCTGCGCTCCACCAGAAAAATCTACTGTACAGGCTCAAAGGACAAATCCAACCTCCAAATCATCAATGCGCTCGTAGAAAGCGTGGGATGAGTCCTTCCTGAATCTTCGTTCACGAATAAAAGCCCAGATAAGACATAATTAAATTATCTGTGGGGTGCTCCTGAAGTTGGAATAATAGAAAAGAGTAACATTCATGTATGATACTTTGTTATTTGGTACAGAAATCAAGATACTGCAGACTTGGCTCAGTGTCACAGCGAATATGAGATAGCTATAATATGAATGTTTTTGTTACTTCAAATGCTATGTCAGATTGTTGTCAATTGCTGTGATAAGTGGTTGTATTAATCCTCCTAACCTATTTTCAGAAACCTGGATATATTATGAAGTATCTGAGCCTCTGGATGTTTATATAAACTCATGTAGAAAAACCTATTATATTTTGTTCATCAGTGACACATGGTGCACATTAAAATGAAACATTTTTATATTGTTTTACATTTTACAAATTGAAAACCTCGATCCTATCTCTTTGGAAATGGCTCAGCTGAAGCCTGTACAGCACAGACAGTTATTTTCAATTTCAACATCCTTTTCAACTTTTGCTCAGTCATGACCACAAGAAAAACAGGGACAAAGCATGACCCCTTTCAGAGATTGTGACATTGGAAATGAACATGATGAAAATGGGAAATTTCTATTACTTGACTATCACTTTTTAGCAATAGCACAGGAGCAAAGCCTACAAATTTGGGATTAGCAGAGGGAATATAGGCCCTTGGCAAAGTATTATTCTGCCCTGCCAATTCTAAGAAGATGGGAGAACCAAAAAACTTTTATCCCACCACTGTTGGGTTACCATGCCTAGCTTTGGCATGGAGACATAGACAAAGGGGAACAGAAATGACAATTTTTATTATTTGATTGCAAAAGCAAACTGTTTAGATCTTTTTCCCCCCACAAAGAAGTTTTATGCATTTTAAAATTCACATACTGTGAGTTTGTTTTATCAAAAATTCACATGTACAAAAACCTTTTTGTACAAAAAGGGTATTTTATTCAAAATATCCCATTTTCTATGCAGAAATATTGTTTGGCAAAAATATTGTTTGAACTACTTACTTACTACTTAGATCAAAAACACTAAATCTTCTGTGTATTTTTTTTTCACAGAAAAGCCCTAAACTGGATAAAAATATTTATGGTTGCTAACCATTTTCTTGATGGGTGTTTTCATGTCTGGAGATTTTGCATTTTTTTTTCATCTCAATGAAAAATCCCCTAATCTTCCTTGCAAAATGTCCTCAGAAGCACTTTAATTACCTACTGGGTTGATCTCCCCACATTATTCTTTAAAACCCCTCCTGCTAGATACATTCTACCTCTGTTCACGCACAGTGTTTATTTATTTTAAAATTGTAATATATTGCATCTGGCCTGGCCATAATGATTTTAAATTGTGTGTCATTGCTTATTCAGTGACTGACCAGTGCTTGAATTAATAATCTCCCACCCAGCTGTGCTACCACTGTCCTTTGCCACGAATCAGCTTTGTTCTGATTCGTGCGATTTTATGTGAATGTAATTGGTTAGGATTGTTTTATGGTGTTTTATGATGTTTTAAATTTGTATGTGTTTTATATGTTGGAAACCGCCCTGAGCCTCAAGAAGGGCAATTTAGTAAATCGAAACAATAAATAAATATGTTAGCTATATTGATTTGTTGATATTATTGTTTTATTATTAGCTCTTGTATTGTTTTATTGATGCGTCATTGGGTTTGGCCTCATGTAAGCCGCCCCGAGTCCCTTCAGGGAGATGGTGGTGGGGTATAAATAAACTTTTTAATTATTTTATTATTAATTAATAATCAAACTTTTTAAAATGCTGGCATTAATGTTTGTTTTTTATTTCTTTTAAAAGTACTGGCTCCAAGTCAAAAGATGGATTCAGAGAAAAGAATGGGATGACAGTGCCCCAATGACAGAGTGTAAAAGAGGAAATAAGTAATAAATACATAGACCACCTCCCCATACCCCAGGCTTTACAAGAGGCAGCAGCAAATATATTAAAACTTCCAAATTGTAGGAGCTTTCTACAATTTGCAACCTATTGTCTGACTTCCTCTCACATGGAGGTCAGACAATAGAACTGGAAAATTTTCACCTTTTCTCTAGATTTGAAGGGGGGGGGGGACCCAGACACCCAGAGAAAGAGAAAGCAGACGTATCAAGGGAATGCAAATATAGTTCTAGGTCTAAAAGATTTCAGATGTATCACTCTCTTCAATTTTATGAATTTCGGGACTGAATGAAGTTTTTATCTTAGAGCAGACTTCTTATTGGCAGGGCAATGCCTTCATGACATCCCACTTATAGCTATGTCTCTGATTACAAAAATGGTGTTTAAAACCCAAAAGCTGTGGGGGGGGGGGGTGTCAGAAATGGGCAAGTGTGTACAACAGACCAACTTTTTTCTAGATCAGCTGCTTATAGAAGTGGGTTTAGGGAAATTTGGATAAATCCAACTAGACATGATACAAAATAATATGGCAGTCTAATGTTAGGGTGGTGATGAAAACTGCAGTATTTTCGACAGGCAGGCAAGTGGATGCTACTATAATCACTAGGACTCACATCCCATTCCAGTTTAATTTCAATAAAATTACACATGGGATAGGTTTTCCAGACCCTGTGGAGCTCTGCGATTCTGAAGTCTTGCTCTGCACCCTTTAGGATTTGTACAAGAAATATTACAAGTCACAATGCTACCATTCTACTTCCTACCAAATCACATGATGGATCCAAATGCATACAATCACCATCTCTCTTTTTAATGTGATTTCTTTGCCTCCTATTTTTGCGGTATTGATGTTTCCTCTTTGTTTAGTTAAAGGAGCGTTACTGTCATCTGGAAATGGATAAAGATACAACATGGCCATATGTCAATAGCACTTTGATTGTGTACTATTGGAAAAAGGTTTGATTGGACAGCCCCTGTGGTCTCTTCCAAATGTATGATTCTATAATTCTATAAGAAGGGTGCCCAGGTTTTAAAGCTACTTTACATGCATATAAGCTACCTTGTCCAGAGACTTGAAGAAGCATAGCAATTTCTTCAGAATTTAGGTTATTCCCTGAGACCTGGCAGCCTTACATATTCAATGACAAGCAATAGAATACAATTTGTCACTGAAGAGAAGCTATTGCCAATGGAATTTTTCCTGTTTCTATAAACATATCACCTGTGTACAGCTTTAGATTAGGGAAAGGTTAGGAAACAGTATGTGGCGACCAAGTATCTCTGCAGCAAGATGACCACCCATTCATAATAGCTACAATCTACAGAGTTGCACAGTGAACATTATAGGGTGATGTCAGCCTGAAAGCTATCCTTTAAATTAAAAAAAATGACTTAATAGTTAGGTGCGTTGTTGATTCTTTGACTAGTAATTTGGGACTCATAAATTGGTTGCAACTGAAGATACATTTTAGCACCATCAGTGTGCCTTTGAAATTACCTTGCAGATCAGGGAGCAGTGACTAGATGCAAAGGAGGATTGTGTGTGCATTTTAACAAAAGTATTAAGGTATTATGATGGGCATTTCTAATTCCCTCTCATTACAATAACCTGTGAAAAGTGTGTGCGTGCACACACACACCAATTCTGGTTTATCTTGCATGTGATTAGAAGGGGAAAATCTCTTTTAAAAGTTCCAGTTTACTGATATATACTACCCCACATATGGAAGCTCTGCCCACACATGACAACCCAATTTTGTGTATAAGTACAAACTTTGTTGTGGACCATCAAGGTCTACTAATATCAGGCACATAACTGCTTCCCAGTTGGCTCCCAAATCCCATGTACAGCTTAATTGGATTCTGCTGTTAGTTTTTTTTTGTTTGCCTGGGTGTCCCTGCTTGCATTGCACATCAACTTAATTTTTAACCTAAAGGACTGTGAAGTTCCGTGTATAATATAAACAGGAAACCTTTGTTATGGAAGTGGTACAGCATTTGATCTGGTTAACGTAAGTAAAATATTGCTTTTTTGGCAGGCTTGTATCTGACAGGACACCAAAGTTTATCTCATGTTTTTCTTGTCGTTTTGCATTTTGCAGATGTGTATGTATAGATCTTGCTGCAGAAGGAGTTTGTGGATTGGTATATTTGCCAAACAAAGTTAGTACATTTAACCTCTTCACATGTCTATATATGGTCACTGCTTTTCTGACTTCTGTAGGCTTCTGTATAAGGCCTTAATCTACAACAGGTGTCTTTAGCCTGATTTTCTGAGCTTATCATGTAATTGTAAGAAACATATATTCTTTTGAAAGTGACCATCATTTAATGTAGAAATGTCTGTTCTACATATGTCATGCATAAGAAGCAAGAAAGTTCAGTGTGTACACACAGATGTGTGTATGTGTGTGTTTACAAACATACATGGTGCCCAGTGTTTCAAAGGAAATTGTTTTCTTCCACATGAATTTGTTCAAATCCTTCATAAAGTTGCTTGAGAAAATACAATTTCTGATACTAATCTGTAGTTTCTTAATTATCTATATGAACATAATTGTGGGTTGGCTTTCATACACCCAGAATGTTCTAATTCTGTTTTCTGTGGATTTATTTCAACTCAAAGTACAGTGTTTCCTCACTTATTGCTGGTGTTACATTCCAGGACCTCATACAATAAGTGAAAAACCACAATGTAGGGATGCTCTATTTATTTTAATATTTATACATTATTTTAGTAGTTTAACACTATTTTTAATAATAATTAGAGTTTTAAATACATATATGATAAAAAGAAAAGAGTACAGGATATAGGGAGGGAAAAGCATGGGTAATTGGGATGGTAGGTAACAGTAAAGGAAAAGGGAGAAGAAATAGGTGACTTGGGTTAAGGATTGATAAGGGAGCTTTGGAGGTAAATGGAGGGCTAGGGTAGTGAGAAAAGATAGAAAAGGGGGGTTTATTTGACTTCCATCTTCTTTCTTCGCTGATTCAGTTCCAATTTAGTCCTTAGCTCTTTAGTCACGTTTTTCTTTGCATTTCTTCTTCTTTCTTTTCTTATTATTATTTCCATTCCTTATAATTTAGGGGTTCTGTCAGGTCTGACGAGTCTTCATGTAGTCCTTAAAAATGTCCAATCTGTCCTTATTAATGCTTTCCCCTCAAAATAGTTATACACTCTTTTAAGTCTTTATAAACTTAAAATAAAGTGAAGGAAAGGAAGGAAGGAAAGACCCTTCAAGGCTGGAAGGAGGACTGAGGAGGGAAAGTGCCTTGGAGAGCGGTGGTGGCAAAACCCCCACAAAACAGCAAAAATGCCATGATATAGATTTTAAATTAATATTTTTTAAAATCCACGAAACAGCGAGTCCACAATAAGCAAACTGTGAAGTAGCGAGGGAACACTGTACACTACTATGTACCTATTATGAGTGAAAACACATTCAGGAATGTAGGTAGGATTCAATTTTTAGTGTATTTTTAGACTGGGAGCCATTTCTAAACTTTGTTTTTTTAAAATAAAAAAGGAAGGAAAGAAGAAGGGGGGAAATCTTTATGAAAGGCTTCATAATTTAATCTGTTAGGATCCTATTAAGGAATTTAAAAATAACAACAGTTATGAAAGATAGATTAATAGAAAAAGAATTAATAGTAGGGAAGAACAGAACTGTATATGACTGTCTCTAATCCAAAGGACGGGAAATCAGTACAACAGGAGGGGTGGGAGGAGTGAATGGTGTAGTCACACAACTTTTGTACAGATGTTAGTTAGCGTTGCACTGGTCCATGTATAAACTGACACATGTATAGATTGGTTTCATTGTTTTTCTAATGAATATTTAATGCATACACACATACATGAAAAAGAGCAAATAAAACTGAGACACATGTGGCCAAGGCACATCAGAGTGGCAAAAGGATCTAATTGAACTCAGTGAGGTTTACTCCTGGGTAACTGGATGTAGGACTATATTCTTAGCTTGAATTGACACAAACCTATGGAATGATATGATGTATGGATATTTATTTTTTAATAAAATGGTCCGATTAATCCCTTTATTTAACCCAAGATCACTAACAAAAAGCAATATAAAATTTTATGCCCTCTTACATTTAACATTGTGCAAAGTAAACCTGGTGTCAATCTATACAGCAGAATTAGTAGAACTATTGTCTTTTATAAAGTATTTAGTGATTTAATTAGAGAGATGCTTAAGTAAAAGCATACCCACAATATGGGTTTCTTGCATGCTTGGAAGCCTTAATGTGCCAAGAAAATAACTGATAGTCTTGCAAAAGTGTTTACCAATATTCTAATTTTGAAAACCATAGCTAAACCCAGGCGATGCTCTTAAAAATGACGTCTTTATTATTCCTTGAAAATGGGCCCAAAGTTGGGCGATACTTCAAATTCTGGCCCAGACTTTGGTTAATGCGGGTAGGGCCGCATTCAGGTAGTCTTGCCCAGCCTTATGCTCAATTAGGTCTCTGCAATGTTTGGCAACACAGAGCTGATCCATAGCCCTTCTTCATTAAGTGGTCAATGTAGATGTTTGTAACTGCGAATTGAAATACTGCAGTGGCAAGGGAGTCATAGATGGTGAGAATCAGAACATTCATTGATGCCTTCCCAAGGATAATAATAAAAAATGACAGCAACATATGTAAAAGCTATCTTGTGCTTTCCTCTCATGTATGACACTTCCCTTTTGATGTGACATAGCAAAGGCATTATTATTTATTGTGCTCCTGAGCCCTTGCGGTTTTACTTTTGTTTTCTTGTCCTCCTTGATCAAACAGTTTTTGAAATTTTCAAGGACTACAAAATGCCATGTAGACTTCAGCATGCATGACAGGACGGCCTCGTCTACTACTGCAGCTCTCTGTCCTCCAAATCAACTTCAAAAATAGGAGAGCATGACAGAGCCTTCAGTGAAAAGGATGAGCTTTTTCTGAATGGTGGCTGTGGCGACGTCGGCTATCTTTTCAATCCCAACACGCTTTCTACCAATTTGTGGAGAAGCCAAGTTTACTCTTCCCTTTTAAAACTATGGAGACTTGTGAAGATTTGTGGAGAGGCTATCCACTGGACAGGGTGGACCCTCTTTTAGAATCTGTCCCCAATTCATTACATAAATCCTTGTCTTTAAATTGCTGCCACCATTTTGTGAGAGAGAAGTAATCTGAAACACTTTTGTAAGGGAAGCTTTTTGTGAGGTAATGAACGCTTTCATGCGACAGGAATAAACTTTTGAAACGAGGCTTGACTTCGAAATCAATGGCACAGAGAAGTTTTTAGATGAAATAACAACTAATAGTTTATTTTGGTACAAAGCTTGGTTTGGTATAACTCTTCCGAGGAGGCACAACTTTAAAAGGTTACTAATTCTAGTTATGGCAAAACCAAAGTTACAATAGCCTAACTATTGTCATTAACCAGCTAGATTAGCTTTTCACCCTCTCAATACATAGGCACACTGGCCTTTTTCAGACACTTTGTCTTCCTTTAGCCTTCAGGCTTTCTCTAAACTAACTGACTCACAGGTTCAGTTAACCAAGACTGTATTTCCCCAGCCTTAAACTAATCCTATCCCTGCTCTCTCTTTAGAGCTGGTCAGACTTAACCACTCACTTTGAGCTCTTCCCTCTCTAAACTCTTAACTCTCTCTCTTTGAGCTCCTCACACACTGAGCTCCTAACCCTAACTGACTAGAATTCCCTCCTTGGTCTTGTCAGAAGCCTCTTGACTCCTCCCCCTACTGCTTCAGAGCCAATTTGCTATGGCAACATTGCTCCCCCTGCAGAAATGTGCTCTTAATATCAGCTCTCTCTCTCCTGCTCACTCTCTCCCAACATTACAATACATATTCATTTATATAATACAATTAACCACTTCAACACAGTGGCGTTTCCACTATCAGAGATAGTGACGAACTGTGTTCTGAATACAATAGGTACAGTAGCAATGGTTGGATGAAGACATCATAATTAGAGATTACTTTTTTCCTGCTGTGTTCCAGGATCTGAAAAATCTGCCTTTTGTCTACAGTCATAAGAAACAGTTTGGGAACATAATGCATATAGGCTTCATTTCTTAGCCATTGTCTTGTTTATTATTGCTGTTTAGCCCTACTTGAAAGACCACCCAGTGAGTCACTGAATGGAATGTGATTAAATCCAGTCCTGGATGAATCATTCTCAGCTGTTGGAAATGATTAAATTGACCAATTGCAGCCGTCCTTGTGGTTGAGCCATACAGGATCCAGGATACCTGGTTTGTTCAGGATTTTACACTTCATGGCTATCTGAGCTGGAACTATATGATTAAGTAGGTTGCAGGTTACAGGAAAGATTCCTAAAATGGAATCCATTACTTTCATTTCTTGCAGAAACTTGAAATTAAAGAATTGTAGTTTGGCTTATCTTAAACAAGCATTGTCTCCGTTACATGGAGATAATTTGAAAGAAAGGAAATAATTATTGTTCATTATTTAGGAAAATACATAAACTACATGCAAAAGCTTAAAAGGCTGTTCTTGTTTGTACTAGTCTGAGCATTTTTAGTCTGCTATTTTCTCATGAACAAGGTTGCAATCTTCAAGCAATTTAAAAAGTTGAAAACAGACTAGGCAGGATGCTTCTGATAAATTATTTCAATGGGAAAAATACTGGGGAAATTTATTTTTAATTTTAAAAAACCTTCTATACCATCCATTAGTTTAAAGATTCTTGGGATTAAAAACAATAAAGTAGAATACAGTAAAATCCATGTTAAACCAGTGTTTCAATGACTTAAATGGCTAAGAGGAATAGAATGATAAAATCCAACAGGACCAATAAAATCACCCAATAATGAGGTGCAAAGTTTAGGAAGATTTATTTAGAAGAAGTTGGCTTTTCAGCTACCCAGACCCTAAGCAATTTAGGGCTTTGATGATGATAGCTCACACATGCAATAATGTCAATAACAAAAAAAGACCATCAGCTTGTGTGGTTGTTTAAGGATTGGTAAAATATGACACCTATATAGTATCTTGCCCGACCACTTGATTTTGAACTAATGAAACTGAAATTCCTAATGTCTCTAATGGGAGGCTGATTCACAACATATTTCAGTGACTAATCAATTTTGCCAGACCATATATTTGGAAAGGTTAGATTTAATGTGTGTGTGTGTCTGTGTGTGTGTATGTGTGTGTGTGTGTGTATATATATATATATATATATATATATATATATATAAATGACACACACACACACAATGAATTGAGTATTTGCTTAGTTATGATTGTGTTTCTGTGTGGCTGTGTGTAAGAGATTGTGCTTAATGCTATAATTTTAGGCTAATCATTATTTGCTAGTCTCTACTCCCAATTTCTATATTGTCCACTTTAATAATCATTTTCATGGCACTATTATTAAAGTAAATGTGGCAGTTGAACAGATAAATTATTGCTTAATTGGTTCAATTAGTTTGAGAAGTGTGGATTTTAATTGTTGCATAGTGGGTTTCAGGGATGGGCAAGAAACCTGGGACACCAAGGTTTGACTCTTTGCTCAAACATTAAAGTGTACTGAGTGACTTTGGGCACTTCAAAGTATGTCTAGACTCTACACTGTAGAATGAATGCAGTTCAACACCAATTTAACTCCAATGACTTTGAGGTTACATGATGACTGGTGATGTAGTTTTATAAAGCTTTCTCTGCCAAATACTGCTAGTACCTCACCAAACTATCCCCTAACTCTCGGCCCATATGAACAGCCACAACTGTTCCCATGGCCATCCCATGTTTCCTGGGCTTGGTTGGCTCAGGGACACAGAATAGCAGTCACCACCTCCTTCTTCCCTTTGTATCACAGCTGTGTGCAGCAGCATCAGGGGTCCTATCAGTCCACCATTGCCTGCAGTAATGTTGACTTGGGTGACAGGAAGCGTTGTGACTAGTGCTGACAACAAGGATGTGGGTGAAGGATTACTTCTCCCAGCATTCAAATAGGGCTTGAGATGGATGACCAGGAATTAAGTATTCTAGACTGTGTGCAATTAAGAACAGATGGTATTCAAGTGCGTAGATCAAGTCATTTGACTGAGAACAGGGTCTGCGAATGGGATCACCTGAGAAATTTGCACAAATTGTTGGAGCTTGGAAGAGCTAGTTGTCAGTATTGGGAGCTGCAGCCTGAAATTCTCTGTGTTGGTTCTTAATGGACTGTACCTTGGATTTTGGATCATGAAATGTGGACTATACTCAGAAACTGTTGTTGGCGAGATATCCTGGCTTTGGAATATTGGAACAGACTTACGGTTTATCCTCTTGCCTCCTCCTTGCTTGGCTGATTGATGATTATGTTGGCCTATGACTTCTCCTGGAGTATGTTCATGTGCTTGGCAGAATTACAAGGGACTCTCTGGGTTGGACTCTTGACAGGAAGGGAGGAGGGAGAGGAAAGGGGATTAATTACCTCTTCTCCCCCTTCCTTCTCTCCTTATCACTCCAACTGATAGGAGCCCCCGGTGGTGCAGTGGGTTAAACCTTTGTGCCAGCAGGACTGAAGACTGACAGGTCACAGGTTCGAATCCGGGGAGAGCGCGGATGAGCTCCCTCTATCAGCTCCATCTCCTCATGTGGGGACATGAGAGAAGCCTCCCACAAGGATGATAAAACATCAAAAACATTTGGGTGTCCCCTAGGCAACGTCCTTGCAGACGGCCAATCCTCTCACACCAGAAGCGACTTGCAGTTTCTCAAGTCGCTCATGACACAACAAAAAACAAACTCCAACTGATGTCACTGTGGTGACAGATAGGACTCATGTCACAGTAGAGACTGCTGTGACACAGCAGATGGGATGGTCTGAGCACAAAAGTTTTAAATAAATAAATTGGACAGTTGGGCTGGCTGTTCAGTGGCACAGCAGCTGCGGGAGTCGTTTGATCCATACCAGAGCAAGTCCAGTGTATGCCATGCTCGATTGGCCCTAGATTTTTGAGTCAGTGTAGAGCTATACGAAGAGGTAGACTGTGGCAAACCTTTTCCAATTAACTCTTAGCAAAATAAAAACCCACATAAAAGGATAGTCCATTATCTGGGCGGAGGCCAAAAGGGGATGCTAGCCAGAGAAGGACAGTCCATTTGGGGGGGGGGGGAGGAGTTGAAGGAAGAAAACAATTTCTTCAGTTTTCACTGGTTACTCCCTCCCCACATGTCATAAAAGTGGGTTTTTTCCATGATGGCAACATGGGTGGGGGAATAACAGGAAAACGAGGAGATATTACTTCTTCAACCCTCCTCCTCCCTGTAAAATAGCTTATCCTTCTCTGTCTAGGGCCCACTTTTGGCCTCTGCCTGCATAGTGGAACAGTACCTAGAATGTTTACCTATTTCAAAAGTTTATGAGGAGAGAGAGGGAGGAAAATAAGAAAATGATGCAAAGCACCCCTCAAATAAATAATTGAAGGAAATGCTTACTCTGCCTCAATGAACCTGAGACCCATTCACACTACAAAAGTTATTCTTATTTCCCTTACTTTATGGGCCATAGTTCTATTCTTGGGATTTGCAGTTTAGGGAGAGGCATTTATAATTCACAGTCAAGGAGCTCCTCTAGTGCCTCATCACACAACAAATCCCAGGTTTCCATAAGGTAGAATCTATATTCTTTTGGGGGATGTGGGGAAAGTGTCTCGTATATACTTTCCTTTCTGGTGCTACCTAATAGTTAAGGCTCCTTTTTCCTGTAGCAGTAGAAAGCTATCATCAGACAGTATGTACGGTAGTAGTTATACAGTGCACACTGGGAAGCCATTGTGGGAAAATGGTATGTAAATGATACCTTAGTAGTACAAAACACTTTTCACAGTACAAAGAATTATGGAAATAAACACAAAAATAAATGTTCAGTTTGTAGTAGAGACTTGTCTCTTAGCTGAGGCAATTTATATCTGTTTTTGAACTCTGGTTTAAATCCTAAGTCACATCTAATACTGCATCCTGTACCAGATACCTAACAAATGTCACACCAGGAGTTTTACTGTTCTTACAACACAAAGCCTCCTGAGGCTTTTTTAATTAGAGCTGCAGTGAACCTTTTCACCAGTGTTACAAACACTGATAAACAATCCCCTCAGAACTTTTGAGCTTTAGATATGGGTAGGGCACTCTTCGCGGTGAGCTTGAACGCATTCCCTCAGGCACTACAGGGAGGCCTGAGTCTAAAACATTCTGAAAATTGCACCAAGCCGGTGGGAAATTTATTCTGCTCCAAGTGTTCAAACCAATTGAGCTTCTGAACTGTCAGGCAGCTGGCAGAGCGAGAGCACAACTTTAAGTTGTTAACGGTATCAGTCTACATGCATTTATTAGTGAAGGATTTAAAATCAGCCAGAGGTTGCATGAGGACTCACCAAGGGATGAAAATAAAGGCAAATCAGATGAGCTAAGTGGAGCTGGACCTTTCTGGGACTCCAAGCCCTTCCATTTTTAAGCTCCTCCAAAATATATAATGATAAAATTCAATTAAAAATGAAATAAAAGTGCTGAGACATTATTGGAGTAAAAATAAGATCCAGTGACTTTAGGTGGGGCTCTGCAGATGGGAAATGGCTTGAAGGAGTTGGCAGCAGGCACAAAGCTTGTGTTGGAAGAAACAGACACTCTCTGATTTAATTAGGAAGCAGTGAGTATAACAATAATATCTGACTCTCTGAATCCAATGGACTAAAAAAAGAGAATACCTTCAACTGCAGCTGCAATGAGTGTTTTAAACCTCAGGGGGCCATTTAAATATGAATATTTTAAAACCCAAACACAACAAAAACTAGTCTGAGAAAGGAGAGAGGAAATGGAAGTTTATTGTTCTGAACCATAAAAACATCCGCATAAAATATTGATTTTTTTTCTGGGATGAGCCTAGTTTGGTAAACACAGAAATATTCTACTGTTTTTTCTTTCTTTCTTTCCTTTGAGATAGATTAACTTAGAA
This sequence comes from Anolis apletophallus, assembly GCA_030556195.1. Taxonomy (NCBI): domain Eukaryota; kingdom Metazoa; phylum Chordata; class Lepidosauria; order Squamata; family Anolidae; genus Anolis; species Anolis apletophallus. The sequence goes on along the minus strand of JARBWK010000003.1, from coordinate 112,946,941 downwards.
TGTTTTTGTGGGGGGGGGGGGAGAATCCTCACTCTATTTAATGTAAATGTCACTTCTTTTTCCTCTTCTCCCCCTTTCTTTGTATTTGCTGTAAAACATAGCTCCAGGAAATATTCCAATAGCTTTCTTAAAGCATTTGATCCTGCCAGGTAATCTAGGATTTGGAAGTTCATGTATGAGACTAGAAAATAAACTTTCCACCTGGTTTCCTCAGTGATCTTTTCGCACATGTTGCTGTTGTTAGCTATATATATATATATAGCTAACATATATATCACTAACGTTTATTTCCCAGCTGTGTTAACGTGTCCAATCGATAGAGCAGCACTTTCTGAGGTTGAAGCATTTAATTCCATACCATGAAATGTGAGAACACGCACTCCAGGTCAGTATAGGCATATCCATAGCCTTGACTTAATCCTAACCTTATTACTCTTGGGCAAAAATGGATACCTGCATCTCTCCAGTACACCAAGCCTCACAGTCTTTAAAAATATTATCCCAAAATATCTTTGGCATGGTTTTTGCACTATTTTTAACCTCTAAATCATGTGTGAAATATCTAAAAACACACAAAACTACCCCACCCTCATAAGCACTCCAGAACCATGTACTAACCCCAAATATGGGACCAGACATTTTTAGAGGGACTGCAAAAAATGGTCAGAGGTATTTATTTATTTATTTTATATTCCACTCTTCTCACCCCGAAGGGGACTCAGAGCAGATTGCAGTACACTACACGATAGCAGACAATTCCTGCTGTTTTATACATACAGAACATATAAACGAACAGAGGCAAACTTTTTGGCCACCAGAGTGAGCTGCCGCACTCCTGGAGTTTTTTTTAATGGCCTCATAAATCAGTCAAAATTTGCCTCCCCACTTGATGTGGTACCTTAATCTCCTACTTGACAGATCCAACTGTCTTTCGGGCTGCAAAGGTCAACAGCAGGCTGCACTTAAGGTCGAGCACCCACCTCGACCTGAGCGGGCCTCGAACTCATAACCTACTGGTCAGAGAGATCTTATGCAGCTGACACTTAGCCAGCTGCGCCACATTCCTGGTGCTTACTTTGGGCTTACTTTGAGGCTATGACCTACAGAAAAATTGGGAAGGGACTGGTTCCAGCCCTCCAACAGTGTTGGCCGCACCTGCCCTGGGGTCAAAATAAATGCCACCCAAGGACATCACAGCTGAGTAGAAATTTGATTTCTCCATTCATGTTTATCAAAATTCTTCAGGGTTTATCAAATATGGTGGGAAATGATGGGAAAAAAATAGTACAACTGTTCTTCTGGAATACTCAGTAGTTTCATACAGTTAGAAAATAGGTTCATATAGCAAATATCCTGCCCCGGTCCCTCAGAAAATGTATTTTCTACCTCTGGTAAACTAGCAATCTCTCAGATCATCTTGAGAGACCCTAGTCTCGCTCCCACCGCCTTCGCAGGTGCATTTGGTGGGGACAAGGGAGAGGGCCTTCTCTGTGGTGGTCCCCCAACTCTGGAACTCGCTCTCCAGGGATATTAGACAACTACATTGGCGGTTTTTAGGAGGAGCCTGAAAACGTGGTTGCTCCAATGTGCCTTCCCTGAATAAAGCAAGAACGCCCTGCTGCGATCAATTCCTTGCAAAATGTCCTCATAAGCACTTTAATTACCTGTTGGGTTATCTGCTCCACAATATCCTGTAAAACCTCCCTGTTACATACATTCTACCTCTGTTCGCACCCAGTATTATTTATTTTAAAATTTTAATATGTTACATTTGGCCCACCCAGAATGGTTTTAAACTGTCTTTTATTGCTGGTGTGTAAGTATATTGATTGTATTGTTTTATTATTTGTTGTTATTTTGTTATTATGTGTTATTGGGCTTGACCTCATGTAAGCCACCCTGAGTCCCCTTAGGGAGATGGTGGTGGGGTATAAATAAAGTTAATAAATAATAAATAATAGAGGCCACTGTCCCAACACCAAATACTGAAGGAAGATTCAACTGGCAGTCCATTAAGCTTCTGGAAGTTGTACACTTTATCTCAACTAGTAAAATGTACCAAAAATGCTTTTGAGGCAAGTATCTGTATGTCATTATCTGGCTTTTTCTCTATTCATTAGAAAATTAGTGATCCTTCCAGCTCTGTATTGTCCCCATATCCAGACAGATATTTTATGTCAGTACAATTAGAATAGGTATCCCTTGCTTTTGAAAGTGAATATTTTTGTCATACACAGTTGAAAAACACACACTACTCACAATATTGCACTTTAGTTGTGTACATACTTTTCCTCTTTCCAAATTTCACTGTGTAACACAATTTTAAATTTATTAAACAGCAAACACTTTGTTTTTGCAGGACATCCTGCACATTTTGATATTGGCTTTTCTTCTTCGCAAACGAAGATTCAGGAAAGACTCATCCCACACTTTCTACAAGCTTGTTGATGGCCAATTTGAGATAGGCAAGTCCAGTTGCAGAAAGCAAAGCAGAAAGTCTCCTTGGGTGATGTTGTTTCCAAGTTGCGTTGCCATTTCTCTTCGAGACTCGTTCGGCGTGTCTTCTCGAAAGAGGCCACAGCATTGTGGATAGTGCATTTCCATGCCTCCCGATGTGAGGCCAGAGTGGACCATTGTTGGTGATCAATCTGGTTGAGCCTGAGATGTTGTTTCAGGGAGTATTTGTATCTCTTTTTGGGGGCGCCTCTCTTGCGCTGACCCGTGGCAAGTTCACCATAGAGTAGTATCTTTGGGAGGCAGTGGTCCTCCATCCTAGAGACATGCCCTGCCCAGCGCAGCTGTGTTCTCAATAGCATGGCCTCAATGCTGGTAATCCCTGCTTGCTCAAGGACAGCAACATTCGTCACATAGTCGGTCCTGTGTATATTTAGGATTATGCGAAGACAGCGCTGATGAAAGCGTTCAAGGAGTCGTAGGTGTTGGCGAAAGGTGCCCCATGTTTCAGACCCATATAGGAGAACAGACAGTATGATAGTCTGTACACACCGATTTTTGTGCTTTGCCTCGGGTGCTTGTTGCTCCAGACTGTTTTGTGAAGCCTTCCGATTACACTATATGCCTTTGCTAATCTGTGATCTATCTCTTAATCAATCTTGGCGTATGAAGAGATGGTGTAGTTGAACTGCTGAATGGTCTTAAGCACAGATTTGCCTATGCTGATGAGGGTGATGGTGTTCTTCCTGTGGTGTGGGCTGGTAGAGAACTTCTGTTTTCTTCAGACTGACTTCCAGCCCAAACAGCTCTGCAGCTGTTGCAAAGCAGGATGTTAGGCGCTGCAGAGCTGCTTCTTTATGGGCGACAAGGGCAGCATTGTCTGCAAAAAGCAGCTCACGGACTAGATAGTTTAGAGTCTTAATGTGAGCCCTCAGACGGCTTAAGTTGAAGAAGCTACCATCAGTACGATAGTGTGTGTGTGTGTGTGTATATGCTGTCTTCTTCGAGATTTGCCGTAGCCCTTTAGAGCATCATGCTGAAGACTATTGTAAATAGGGTTGGTGCAAGAACACAGTCTTGTTTCACTCCATTAGTTATTAGATATGGCTCTGAGAGAGCATTGCTGTATGTGACTTGACCATGCTGGCCCTCATGTAGCAGAATAATCATTTTGAGGAATTTGGGGGGACATCCTAGTTGTTCCAGGATCTGCCACAGACCTTTTCTACTTACAGCGTCGAAGGCTTTGATGAGGTTGACAAACGTTACATAGAGTCCTTTGTTCTGCTTTCTACATTTCTCTTGCAGTTGTCTAAAGGCAAATACCATATCTTTGGTGCTCCTATTAGCTCTGAAGCTGCATTGGCTTTCAGGGAGAAGGTCTTCTGCAATAGCAGGAACTAATCTGTTCAAGAGTATCCTTGCAAGGATTTTTCCAGCAATGGAGAGCAGTGTTATACCTTGATAGTTTGAGCAATCTGATTTTGTTCCTTTTTCCTTATACAGGGTGATGATAACTGCATCTCGAAGATCTGATGGCAGTTCACCTTTTTTCCCAGCAACTCACAAGGAGCTCATGGAATCTAACATGGAGTACATGATCTCCTTGTTTCTAAGCTTCCAGTGGGATACCATTGATCCCATCTGCCTTGCCATTTTTCAACTGCTGTATGGCCTTACGGGTCTCTTCCAGAATGGGAGCTGTGTCCAGTTCATTTTTCATTGGTTGTTGTATCATGTGTTGGATAGCTGAACTTTGGACTACTCGGTTGGCACTGAAGAGACTCTGAAAATGTTCAACCCATCGGTTCAGGATGGAGACTTTATCTGGAATTAGTATTTGACCATCTACACTGCATAAGGGGCTTTGGACCTGATAAATAGGTCACAATTAAACCAGAAATACTTTCAAACGAAGAACAGATTTTTTCCCAAATTTTGTTATATTGTGTTATTAATGTATTAATCCAGTGGTTCTAAAAGCACAGCCAGATTTTTCCTTCAAAAAGGGTTCTGCAGCTGAAAAAGTTTGAGAACCCCTGTATTAATCCATCAACTCAAATTCAGTTTAATTATGCATAGTATCCATGCCACATTTTTATTTCAGACTGCCAAAGTCCTCACAATTTCCTAAAACAAGTATGCAACTCAAAGGGGAGGGGGATGCTTCTCCATGGTGGTCTAAGACCTTGTTGTGTATTGTAATGGTTAAAAGAAGAAATATATAAAGGGCTTTCATTCCTTGTTTACCATTCTTATACTGTTTAGATGTTCCTTTAAAAGATGCATGCATAAATGCATAATGAAACCCATCCTTTAAACATTTTAACACTAAATACACAAAAAGAAAATCATTTTCCTATAACATACCATTCTTCTTGATAACCACCATGTAATAAGAAATAGCCACTACCACATCCTCACGGAACATGCTTTGCTCAGACCAAACACAATGGTTAAGAAAAATGTGCAACATTTGCTCTGATCTCTCTTGCCTCCACGGAAGATTGAAATTTACATCAGAATGAAATGTTATGTAGCAGATGAAAGAGTTAAAAAAATAGATGGACAGATTTGCAAAAAAAAACCCTCCAAAGAAACAAAACAAAACCCCAAAACACTTTCCTCCCTTGTAAGCCCAATGCAATATTTTCATTGTGACTCCAAAAATATAGCTGTGATGTCTTGGCCTAGCTATTTCCCTCCTCTGCTCATTTCTTGTTTTGTTCTCCCTTTGGAGTGGACTGTTCCATTTGTGTTTAGTTTTAGGGGTGGAGCTTAAAAACCCCCTAGAGGCCTGGCTCAGTTGGTTTAGGCTTTCCCCTCCATTTTATTCTGGGTCAGAGTTTTAGAGAAGAAGGCCAGAAATTGTCTGGGTTCCTTGGCCTGGCAATCTAAACAGGCATTCTATAGCACGTACATACCATAGCTAGAGTTATACCACTTAGTCATCATAGCATTGTATATTCCATAGCTAGAATTAATCATCACAGTCTTGTATTTACCAGTATTGACCATTTAGAGACTAGAGCTTGTTCCATACTATCATAGCCTTGTATTTACCAGTATGGACAGTTAGAGCCTTGTACTTTACCAACAATATAGCTTGTATTCTTTACCATATAGTTATTATTAGTACTGTACTTCAGCATTTTAGTTCTGCATCATTTTAAAAGCCAAGTATTTTACTAAGTGACTTACCACAATAATAGCCAAGTATTTTACCTCTTATTTTACAAATATATTTAAGTGTTTATTACCTGTGTAATTAAGTTCAATCAACAAACTTTGTTTTTGTAATACTTTATTTGATTAACCTTTTAAGAACTCTAACTGACGTTTACCTTGCCTTTGTTTCCAGTAAACTTGTTTGGTTAACTTTAATCCTGTCTCAAGAGTCTTTATTTCAGAGAACTGAAGTGCATCAGAGGGTATATTGATAGCCATCAGGGGTAACAACAACAAGCAATATGTAATGCAGAGTAGTAACTTATCATACACAGAAGGTCAAGAACATATGCAAGCTATAAACTTGTTATCGAAAATATAAACTGTATTGAACATTGGCAATAATATATCCATAGAAATAAAGATTTATACAGACCGCATACAATACATTGGATAACACTCTCCCCACATGAAATAATATATGAGAGGCAAATGCCAGGGCAAACCCGGGAACAAAAAAGTAAACACCACAGCGCCAAAGTGGGATGCAAAATGCGCACCAGCCCCACTCAACAATGAGCTCGAAATGAAAAGTAATGTGTAGCTCACAAAAGTTCCGGGGAGAACCCAACCCCAAGCTAGGCAGGGTGGAAGGAGAGGGATGTAAATAGTCCAATGCGGAGCCAAGGTGAACGCTCGGAGGGGCCGCAACAGTTGAAGTATGGGGCCTCGATCCATTTCGCCAAAAGCTTCTTCAAGCGGCAGTATTACGCCATGCTGATGCAGCATCACAGGAGGACAATTCTAAATCATAAACAATAATAATCGAAATAAAAACATGACCCAACTCTGCAATTTAGAGGCAAAATGAAGACATTTGGAAGACAAAATGAAGAAAACACTGCTGAAAACTCCTTTCATCAACAAAAAAACACTATTAAATTGTGAGGCATCTGTAATTATGAATTTCACCTGAGTTGATGAGCAATAAGCACCCAGAGTCTATTCTAATTTAAATAAACATTGGATTTAACATTTGTTTCTTTAATATGATGTAATACTTTATCTCCTAATTTCTAGAGCTAGAGTCTGGGAGACAGATTTTTAATATCTGGTAGAGGGCTACATCCAACATGGCATGCAAATCTACTTTTGCTTCCTCAAATCATTGCAGCCCTTTAATTGTAATTACAAAGTGCTTTTTTGCACTGTTTTTGAGAGGGATTAGTCTTTCTTTCTTTTTTAGAACCCCCCCCCCAATCCTAACTGATAATTTATACATTTTAAAACTGATTTTGTTTTTGCTGTGTTCAAACCACATGTACCTGAATATAACAGGACGCTATGAAGGGAGAATATGTCTATTAGGGTTCTCCACAGTTATGTAATATTCCATTTCATCCGTATAATATCTCAATTTTCAATAGCCAATGGGTAGTGGGACTCCTTCTACAAAGCTGTATAAAATTCAGATTAACTGCTTTGAACGGGATTATATGGCAGTGTAGACTAAAATAATCCAGTTCAAATAAGATAATGTGGATTTTCCACTATGATAATCTGGATTATCTGGCTGTGTAGAAGGGGCCTGAGTCATTCCCCTTCTAAGATCCCTACTACACTGCCATGTAATCCAGTTTATAAAATCAAATAATCTAGATTATCTGCTTTGAACTGGATAGTATTATTTATTATTATTTACTTCATTTATATCCTGCTCTTCTCACCCTACAAGGGATTCAAAGTGGCATACATCATACATCCAGGCAAACATTCAGTGACTCAATTCTACAAACAATTAAAACATAACATAAAGTCATTAAAACACTAGGCATAAAATACACTTTAAAACCATTAAACATAAACACAATAAATCCAATACACAAATAACACATTGCACCAATATTTAGTCATACTTCAGCTGCTTCATTTTAAACCATGTTGTGACAGGATGTTAAATTGCATTTCTGTCACTTGTTGAATGCTTGTTTGAATAGCCAAGTTTTAACTGGTTTCCTAAATGCTAGGAGGGAGGAGGCTGATCTGATCTTGCTAGGAAGGGAGTTCTACAGCCGAGGGGACACCACCAAGAAGGCCCTGTCTCTCATCCCCACCAATTGCACTTGTGAAGGCGATGGAACCGAGAGCAGAACTTTCCTGGCAGATCTTAGCACTTTAACTGGTTCATACAGGGAGATATGTTTGCATAGGTAAACTACAGCCATTTAGGGTTTTATAGGCTAAAGCCGGCAATTGGGGTGTTTATCTCCGGTTATAAATTATTTGAGATCATTTTTTTTCGTTATTATTTTTTAATTTCATAGTTTTTTGACCCAAGATGCCCAACCAGGAAGTGGAATATCTTCACCAAACTTGGGGGGCTGGGATTTGCTTTTTTTTGTATTAGTTCGTATTGTGCCCCCTCAGTTCCCTTTTCCTCTCGCCAGAAGAGAGCTTCTTACAAAAGGAATATTGGTAGGTTACATACCTGTGACCATCTTTCTTCGAGTAAAGCTCTGTGAATCCACACTTGTGAATGCACACTTATGAAGTTTGCGCGCCAGCGCGGGCTTCCAACGGAAACTTTCCCAGTTTGAAAAGTTTTGGCGGTAGCTCCGCCCAGCCGGGCCCCGAGGGCATAAAAGGCGCCTCCATGCGCGCCCACCCCATTCCTATGCCACAATTGCAACTAGGAACGGTGGTTTGAGATAGAGGGGACGGCCGGGCGGGTTCGTGTGGATTCACAGAGCTCTACTCGAAGAAAGATGGTCACAGGTATGTAACCTACCATTCTTCTTCGAGGGCTCTGTGAATGCACACTTATGAAGACTTACCGAGCTAAGGTAAAGGAGGTGGGAACAAACCAGCCAATTTTGAAAAACCGAACAGGTTTATTGCAACCAGCAATATGAATAAATAACATTATCAACAGTGAAATAAATAAGAGTTGAAGGCATGCTCCCACTTGTAAACATAGTGCAACAAGCACCATTCATGCCAGGCACGCAGGCCTCACAGTATAAAGTGCAACAAGCACCATTCATGCCAGGCGCCCAGGCCTCACAGCAGTAAGTGCAACAAGCACCATTCATGTCAGGCACGCAGGCCTCACAGTATAAGTGCACCATAGGTGCAACATAGAACCCTAGGGATTCTAGGTAAAGCGCGCTTTAACCGGTAGACTGTGCCCCGGACCCGGGGCACGGCACACTTAGCCCCTCTACAACGGTAGAGAGGTCTGATCGACCCAAGAACTGTCAATCCAAGCGTTAGAGGGGGAAAACAGGGTAGACTGTTAGATATTATCCCTGCAGGCCCTTGGGAGTGAGGATCGCTCGACCAAAAGCCACCTCCCTTCCAAATAGGGTGTCTACCCGGTAGTGGGATGTGAAGGTGGAGGGGTTGGCCCAGATGGCCGCCCTACAAATTGAAACCAGAGGGATCCCCTGGAGGAAGGCTGTCAACGTGGCCACTGCTCTAGTTGAGCGGCCCTTAACTCTAGGGGGGCACGGTTGACGGGCTATCTGATAGCACAACTCAACCAGGGAAGCCACCCAATTAGACAGCCTCTGAGACGACACCGGCAAGCCCAGCTTGTCGGTGGCGTAGGAGACGAAAAGTCTGGTCGACCGTCGGTAGTCTGCCGACCTGCCCTTGTAGACCCAGAGGGCTCTCCTGACATCGAGGGCTCTGAGGGTCGACTCGTTCTCTCCAGACCGAGAGGGCACCAGGTCTGGAAGTACAATGTCAGTGTTTAAATGGAACGGGGACACCACCTTAAGAAGGAAAGTGATGTCCGTCCGCAAGATGGCCCTGTCCGCCAGGAACAGCAGGTAGGGCTCGTCCACACGCAGCGCCGCCAGCTCGGAGGGTCGACTCGCCGAAGCAATGGCGACCAGGAACGCCACCTTCCAGGAAAGGAGGCGTCGGTCGATGGACGATAACGGCTCGAACGGTGGGGCCGCAAGGCAGGACAGCTCCTGGTCAAGGTTCCAGCCGGGCGTCGGTGGATGCACGGGAGGGCGGGTGTTGTTTACCCCTCTGAGGAATCTTTTGACCATCGGGCACTGGAACAGCAAAGGACCACCCCTCTGCTGATTGTGCCAGGTGAGTCCGCCTCCAAGTTCTCGACTCCCGGGAGATGGACGGCCTTGGGGGTCACTTGGTGACGAACACACCACTCCCATAAGCTCTGGGCTAGGGCCAGGAGCCTTCTCGAGCCTGTTCCGCCTTGCTTGTTGACGTAGTACATGGCCACTATGTTGTCTGACCTGACCAGTACCACGCGTCCCTTGACAAGGGGGGCGAAGGCCCGAAGAGTCTTGGCTATAGCCAGGAGCTCGAGGTAATTGATGTGGTGGAGCCTCTCCACCGCCGACCATTGGCCGTTGATCGACAGACTCTCTGTGTGGCCTCCCCAGGCAAGCAGCGATGCATCGGTCGTTAGCGTGATGGATGGGGTCACCATGTGGAATGGTACCCCTAGGCACACGTTGGCGCTGGAAGTCCACCACCGGAGGGAGTCCTTGACCTTTTCCGGAAGGGAGAGCCTCTTTGAGTGGTGCTCCCTGACTGGATCGAAGTGGTCGAGAAACCAACGTTGCAGCGGTCTGAAGCGTAGTCTCGCCAGTGGGGTGACGGCCACTGTGGATGCCATGTGGCCCAGTGTGACTTGGACCTGCTTCGCCGTGATGTAAGGCCGGGTGCAGCTGTTCACTTCTTGCCGAAGCGCCTGAAATCTGACCTCTGGCAGATAGGCGAGCTGATCGACGGAGTCGAACATTGTCCCGATGAACTTTATGGTCGTGCATGGGACCAACTGTGACTTCTCCTCGTTGAGGCGTAGGCCTAACGATGAGAGTAGTTGAAGCGTCGCCGTGACCTGTTGTTGTAGCAGTTCCGGGGACTGAGCCGCCAGCAGCCAGTCGTCGAGGTAAGGGAAAATCCGGATTTTCTCCCTTCTCAAGTGCGCAGCCACGACCGACATGCACTTGGAGAACGTTCGAGGAGCCGTCCCGAGGCCGAAGGGAGGGACGTTGAAATGGTACGCCCTTCCGGCCACCTTGAAGCTTAGGAACCGTTGATGGGCAGGTCTGATCGAGACGTGGAAGTATGCGTCCCGGAGGTCGATCGAGGCGAAGTAGTCGCCTGCCCGGAGAAGAGGGAGGATGGACGACACTGACACCATCCTGAATTTCCTCGGCGAAACGTACGCGTTTAGGTCTCTGAGGTCCAGGATGGGTCGCAGGGAACCGTCTGGCTTCGGTACGGTGAAGTACCGTGAGAAGAATGCCTCTCTTTCCTTGCTCTGCGGAAGCGGTGACACTGCTCCCCTTTGAAGCAAGCCGTCGACCTCCTTCAAGATCACCTCGGACGGCTCCGTATCGACGATGAACCCTGTTGGCGGGAGCTCGTCGAATTCCAAGGCATAGCCGTCTTCGACAATCCGGAGAACCCATGCATCTGAGGTGATGCGTCGCCAAGCACTGATGAAGCGGGTCAGGCGGCCTCCGAACGGCGGGTGAGATGGTGGAGGTTGAGGGCTGGGAAGAGGCATGGTGGTTGCAGCGGTACCTAGCGAGGAGGCGGTGTCGTCCTTCGCCCCGTCAAACACGGCGTTTCGAATGTCCATTGCCGTTGTTCTGACGCGGCCTCGACTTGTTGCCTTGGCGGGGCCGGTTGTTCTGCTGCTGCTGCTGCTGCCTCGGCTGCTGTTGTTGTTGCTGCTGCGGGGCCGAGTATGGTCGTGGGGACTGGCGGTACTGCGACCTGGGCTGGAATTTCGCCCGTTGGTAGTACCGGGTCCTGGGCTGTGCTGGTGGTCGATCCAACTTGGCCGTCAGGACCTTGAAGTCGTGATTGGCCTTTAGCTTGTCATCTGTGCCCGCAAAGAAGAGTCCCTGGGCATCGAAGGGCAAGTCCTCGATGGTCTTCTTCGAGTTGGAGGACAACCCCGAAGATTTCAGCCACGCGTGTCTGCGGATGGCGACACCGTGGGCCAGCAGCTTTCCTGAGGTGTCCCTCGTGTGGCGGGACATCAGGATCTGGTGGTGTGCCAGCGCCTGCGCTTCCTGCGAGATGGAGGCCAGCGCAGTCTGCTGTTCCTGGGAGAGATCCTGGAAAAAGGGTTGAGCCCTTTCCCAAAGGATCTGATGGTAGGCTCCCATGCACCCCCCGTAATTCGCCATCTTTGTTAGCAGGAGCCCGGCTCGGTAGATCTTTCTACCGACCGTATCGAATCTCTTCCCTTCTTGGTCAGAGGGGGCTGTGGACTCTCTGCCTGAAGACTGGGAGGAGGTGACGATCATCGAGTTGGGTGTCGGATGATCGTGCAGCCATTCCTTCTCCCTCTCGTCAATCTTGTACCACGCCTCGATACGCCCGGACGTGGGTGGGATGGACGACGGGGTCTTCCACGACGCTTTCACCACCTCTTCCAGGGGTTCCAGCATGGGAAGATGTGGCTGGGCAGCGTCCTCGACCTGAACTCTGCTGAAGACGGGGCAGGCGCTGGCTCTTCTGGGCACATATGTTTGTATGCCCAGAGCTCTTGCCATTCGACCCACTTGGTCGCCGAAGGCTCTTGCGGAGTCTGTCGGCGACGAGGATGGCTCCAACTCACAGCCTCTGTGGGAAGGTGTTCGGTCCATGGCGACCGACAGGATGGACCCCGACATCACCGATCGCGGGGCCTCGCCTTCCTCGACCTCGTCTTCCGACAGCGGTCGAACCACTTCCGGTACCACCGGAAGTGGGGACGTTGGTGGCTCTCTCGACGTGGATGGGACCGCGGTCACCACCGTCGATGCAGGGGGAGGCTTCTTTGCAGCCAGGGCCATGGCGAGCCTTGTTTGCCTGCCCTTCTCGGGTGACGTCACGAACAATTGTCGGACCGAGGGCTGAGCCGGGGGGACTCTGACGACGGTCTGAACCGAGTCTCCCGGTGAGATGGTCTGCTGCTCTACCCCTGTCTCCACAGCGAGAACAGGGGCAGGCGGGGAATCAGGGCATGACGCCGATGATGATGACGTCAGAGTCCTGCGTCTCTTCGGAGACGGGGGTCTCGAGGCTCCGGCCTCCAGAGACTTGCCCGGAGTCACAGGAACCAGGCCTCTGGTCTGGGCTCTACGGGCTTCCTCACTCGACCTCCGGAACGCTATTTCCATAGCTCTGTTGGAGGGAGTCTTCGAAATGGCCGACCTCTGGGAGAGGCCCGACGCCATTGAGCTCGTCGACGAGCGGCAAGGTGGAGGTAGCTGAACCGTTTCTGTTGTCACGGTGCACGGCCTCTTTGGCGCCGAAGTCTTCGAGGAGACAGACTTCGTGCCCTTCTCCTTCCGTGGACGCTTCTTCCCGGCTGGGTGAGCGGTCGACACGGCGGGGGCCAGAGCAGCCGCCCCGGTCCCCAAGGAGGTAGATGGGACAGCCGTCGCCATCTCTGGAGGGCAGAGAGCACGCTCCGTCAGGTAGGCCAGAAGCCTCCGGGCTCTCGCTCTTCTGGTGTGCAACGAGAAGGCCTGGCAGTGTCGGCAGACAGGAACAACGTGCCCCTCTCCGAGACACCGAAGGCACTTCGAGTGACCGTCGCAGTCCGGGATCTTGCTACCGCAGGATAAACACTTTTTGAAGCTGGTTGTGGACATACTATGCTCACACAACCAGCCGTATTTCCGATGTTGCCCAAGTGGTGGAAAACAAAGGAATGGGGTGGGTGCACATGGAGGCGCCTTTTATGCTCTCCGGGCCAGCTGGGCGGAGCTACCGCCAAAACTTTTCAAACTGGGAAAGTTTCCGTTGGAAGCCCGCGCTGGCGCGCAAACTTCATAAGTGTGCATTCACAAGTGTGCATTCACAGAGCCCTCGAAGAAGAAAAATCTCCCCAAAAAGGGCTTCTGAGGCCCACTTACACAGACACAGCAGACTCCTGCAGCCAGAAAACAGTCCCAGACCCAAGGAATGGATGCCAGATATCTGGCATCGGTTGCTCGCATCTGCTGCTTCTGTTTCTGCTTTCTCCTTCCCTCCCACCCGAGAGAGAGGCTGAAAGAGAAAGGTGAGAGAGGCTGAGAGAGGTGTGTGTGTGTGTGTGAGAGAGAGAGAGAGAGAGAGAGAGAGAGAGAGAGAGGCTTCTGGGACACGGCCAGGCAGCTTCAAAGCCTGGCTGATTCCTGCTTGGGGGGAGAGAATCCTCTGTTGAGAAATGTTAGCTGGCCCTGAGGTGCCTTTAGCCATAGATGTGGGTGAAATGTCAGGAGAGAGTGCTGCTTCTGGGACACGGCCAGGCAGCTTCAAAGCCTGGCTGATTCCTGCTTTGGGGGAGGGAATCCTCTGTTGAGAGGTGTTAGCTGGCCCTGAGGGTGCCTTTAGCCATAGATGTGGGTGAAAGGTCAGGAGAGAGTGCTGCTTCTGGGACACGGCCAGGTAGCTTCAAAGCCTGGCTGATTCCTGCTTGGGGGGAGGGAATCCTCTTTTGACTCAGGACTTTGTAATAAGGTAATATGTTGAATTACTCTTTAATAATTTGTATAAATGTATGTCAGTGATCAAATGTATATTTGAAGGTGCCTTTGCCCTGTTGCTCTCTTTTTGATATTGAATTTGATGAATCAAAAGAAAGATATATTTCTTAAAATATACCTCTGAGTATTTATTTATTTAGCTTTCAGCTTGTTCCAGTTGCTTCCAGTTTTGGCCTACAACTCCCAGAAATCCCAGCCAGTTTACCAGCTGTTAGGATTTCTGGGAGTTGTAGGTCAAAACCATCTGGGGACCCTAGGTTGGGAACCACTGTGCCATACTGTATCTGTGTATTTCATTTGCATTAATTGATTATTTGTTGATATAGCTTGCTTCTATCATGTTGTTAGTATATTACACTCTCTGTACTTTCATCAATATGCAGAAAGTTGGTGGAACCATTTCTATCTGTATATATAATAAAGCGGAATGTTTGTTTGTATGTATGTTTGTATGTATGCTTGTATGTTTGTTTGTATGTTTGTATATATGTGGCAGCATTCTCATTGGCTCCCGGCCTCTACATTCTAACAACATGATTGGTTGCCAGTGAGGGAGCATTTGCATAACGCCTCTATTGGCCAGCCAACACGAACATTCCGACCCTCTAAACTGGCAGAGGAGGATAAGGCAAAGGCCTGAGGCAGTCGCCAACATGAACATTCCGATGCTCTAAAGTGGCAGAGGGGGTAAGGAAAAGGCCTGAGGCAGTCAGGCATGGTGGGAGTTTCACACCAAAACAGTTTGCGACCCCAAACAATGAGAGAACAAGACCAAACTTGGCCCACAGAACCCTCAAGACCCACACTACATCCTGGAGCAGTTTGAGGGAGGATGGACCATGGATGACAGGACTTGCAGTACTTTAACTCACTTGCTTACAGCACTCTGGCCCACAATTGCAGGACCACAACACAGATGCCCACTGGCCCACTTTACAACCTGGTGCAGTGTAGGGCAGGATGGGCCACAAATGATGGGATTTGCAGTACCTTCACCCAATTCATTTTCCACAGAACATTGAAGCCTCTACAAATCACAGACCAGGCCCAAACTTGGCACACAGAGCACCCATTACCCCCTCTACATCCTGCTGCAGTTTTGAGTGGGACGGACCACGGATGATAGGACTTGAAGTACCTTCACTCACTTTCTGAGACCACTGCGACCCTCATTCAATTACCAAAAAAGAACAACTTAGGCACACAGAGCACCCATTACCCACTTTACATCCTGGTGCAGCTTAGAGGAGGGCAGACCATGCATGATGGGACTTGAAGTACCTTCACTCACTTCCCAAAACTGCTGCAAACATAATCCAATGACTGATGAAGACCAAACCTGACACACAGAGCCCTCATGACCCACTCTACATCCTGGTGCCGGTTGAAGGAGAATGGACCATGGATGATGGGACTTGAAGTGCCTTCACTAACTTCCTGAGACCACTGCAAGCCATGTAAAAATCTCATAAGGACCACCCTTGGCACACAATGCCTTTCTCAAATAACCCGGGCAGGGCCGGGTCCCCAAGCTAGTATGTTATAAAACTTCAGCTCTAGTCAATTGCACTCCAAAAAGTGAAGGCAAATGTTTCCCCCTTGATTTGCTTGTGCTTACAACAGCGCCAGACCGGTTTTCCTAATAACGAATAATTAAGAAAATTCGTTATTAATTACGTTCCAATTACTAATTTTTTGAAAAAAAATTGGCTTTTTTTTTTTGAATTACTAATCACACCCCCCCCCCCCCAAAATTTTTAGTTTAGAATCAATTTTTTATGGATCAATCACCCCTAGCCGGCAATATGAATTGTCCTCGGTAGCTAACTGGCAGCCAGTGAAGCTCATGCAATCGGGGGTGGGGAGTTGCATGCCCCCTGTATGCCACTCCAGTGAGCAGCCTAGCTGCCACCCATTGGACTACTT
This sequence comes from Anolis apletophallus, assembly GCA_030556195.1. NCBI lineage: Eukaryota > Metazoa > Chordata > Lepidosauria > Squamata > Anolidae > Anolis > Anolis apletophallus. Next base: position 112,930,874 of record JARBWK010000003.1, on the reverse strand, counting down.
GAAGCCTCTGAGAAGTCCTCAAAGGCAAACCCACATAGAGCGCATCGCAGTAATTTATTTGAGATGTAATGAGAGCATGGACCACATTGGCCAAGTATGGCTTCTCAAGGTATGGGCACAACTGGTACACAAGTTTTAATTGTGCAAAAGCTCCCCTGGAATCTGTCAAGGCCTGGAGTTCCAGGCTCACTGATGAGTCCAGGAGAACTCCCAGACTGTGAACTCCCAGACACAGTCTTTGGGGGGGGGGGGGTAACCCCATCCAACACAGACTGTAGCCCTATACCCTGTTCGGCTTTTCAACTGACCAGGAGTACTTCTGTTTTGTCTGTATTCAATTTCAAATTGTTTGACCTCATCCAGACCGTCACAACCGCCAGTCACTGGTTCAGGACCTGAACAGCCTCCTTAGCAGCAAGTAGAAAAGAGTAATAAAGTTGGGCGTCATCTGCATACAGATGGCATTGAACTCCAAAACTCCATATGATTATCTGCTTTGATAATCTGGATTATATAACAATGTAGAAGGGGCCTTAGAGAACAAAGTTGATAGTAGGCCTGGTTAGGTCTTCGGAATGCTTCTAAAATTGAAATGAATTTGGATTAAATTCACTTTTGAAATGGTTTTGAAGCGATGTAAGCAACCCAGAAGTGAATTTGCCATTTCGAAGACACCGTCGCCATTTTTGGAAAGGAATCGGCTGACTCGGGAAGGAAGAAATCCGCTTCCAAATTGGGTTAAACACGGCTCCTGCCCCAGGTCCTTCTCGCGAGAGAGAAGGACCTAGAGGAGGAGTCGTACTAAACCCAGTTTGGAAGCTGATTTCTTCCCTCTCATGTCAGGCTGAGGTTTTTTTTGCAGGTTTTTGTGGATGCCATTAATGAAGCCATTCTAAAATTTTGGAATTTTTCTGAATAAATTTTGAATTTTTTCTGGAAAAATTTGGAAGGCATTCAGATTTGAAGCGCCAGCGCCCCCTACATCCGGAACAAGTTTTGAACCATTTTTTAATGGATGAACAGGTCTAGTTGATAGCATAGAGTCAGGTCTCGTTTACACTGGCTCGTTAACCCAGGACCAGTCAAGAGTATAAATGCATTTGCAGCCGAATCTATACTGCTCTATATCCCAGAATGTGATCCCAGATTGTCTTCTTATCACAGGTTATCTGACAGTGTAGACAGTGTTCCTCTACTTCCAGTATGTAATGTGTGGTAAACTGAGGGCCCTTCCATACATTCATATAACCCAGAATGAGAAGGCCCTGTCTTTCATCCCCACCAATTTTGCTTGTGAGGAAGGTGGGATTGAGAGCAGGGCTTCCCCAGTGATCTTAAATTCCTAGATGGCTCATAAGGAGAGATACATCTTGACAGGTAAGCTGGGCTGGAACCGTTTAGGGCTTTATAGGCTAATTGTATTTGTTTAGGGCTTTATAGACTAATTGTATCTGTACTGCTAAGCATTATTTTTTTATCCAGCCATAGATAATTTTAGAGGTTTAGGTGGGGGGAGGCAAGTGGGAGTGCTGTCCTTTCAATAAAAATAATCTTAAAATAGAAAACTTTGGATATACAAAAAAGGGATAGGCACAGTTTCTAAGGGATGTGAAAATAGAAAATATAGGAGTCCTTGAGTTTAAACTATTTCAGTGTCTCACTCTCTGCAATACAACACATTTGGGACTGAAGGAAAATATCATTTGAAGAGCAGGCTTATTTGGAGGGCCTCTAGGTGACATTCTTCTCATAGATGAATGTAAGGGACCCATTTTTAAAAAAGGAATCCACTTTAGTAACATATTGCTAGTTTTCAAAACACACGAAAATTGACATCATCACTATCTGCTATCTATAAGGTTATATGGGGAATTTTGTATTTGTATTCTGGATGAATGCAGATTGTATCTCCTGGTTTTTTTTAATCAAATGATTTTATCAACCTGAATTGCAGAATTGGTTTCTTCTAACACAAAGGATCAGATTTTTCTTCTTCTTTTTTAAAAAAATTGATGTTTAGAACAAACCTGGCATTCAGATGGCTTCAATTTATCACTATGTGATCTGACCTATATGAGAGCTATTGTTTCAAGCAATTTCAAGCAATTAAGACAACATTAATTATAAAAAGTATTAATATAGTTGAAAATGGGGGTTGCTATTATGTTTCTATACAACGCATATAAAGATCATAAACATTAAAAAGGAGTGAAATAATGGTGTTCTAAAATAATGGATTCTTCAAGGTCTTTCTCAATTCTTCTGATTTGCTATTAGTAAAATGAATTCTACTGCTTTTATTGACAAAACTATAGGTGTGCCCCCTCAACAGCAATCATGTTAAAAAGATTTCAATATTAGATGTCTGGTAATAGAATTAATGTGCAAGAAACAGCCGTCATATTACTCAAAAGGGTTTGGAGAGTCCTTAAAGGTTATAGAGCTCAAACATCTACAACATATGGATCATTTAAAGCATTTTTCTTTAGTCAGTTAGGGGTCTGTCTACATGGGCACCTAAATCTAGGGTCCTCTTGGACAGTCATTCTTAGCTTTGATGTTGTTGTTGCCCTAGCAATAACCATAGAGCTTCAGAGAGCTCTTGGCTATGATGGCATCTGCATGCCCTGAAGAAAGGAGTGGTGAAGGAGGGGACAAGCTATCCTCATTTCCCTGTGCCATGACAAGCAACAATTTGGATACGTGCCACCCTCATTTCCCTGTGCTGTGAAGTGCAGGGGAAAATGGGATAGAATGATAGGACCTCAACCCACGAGGGGGAGGGGAAAGTGGGGAAAAGTGTAGGGATCTTGTTTTGTTCCCTATTTATTTTATTTATTTATTTATTTATTGTTCGTTCTTATATTCCGCTCCTCCCAGCAGGCTCGGGGCGGATCACAGTAAAATACATGGGCGGCATGTCGTTACATAGCGACATATGGCCCTACAATTTATACACACAACATAAAACCACAATTAAAATAGATTACATCGACCAATATAGGCACGAGGACATAGCAAAGTTCTTCGACCCTACAGCCGAGGTCCTATGCATTCTGCATTCTGCATTCAGGGATGGCAGCCATTCCACATCCTTTCACTGCCTCCATTTGTCTTCTCTCATTAGTAGTTGAGTAGCACCTGATTCCAGAACATGCAGTCTTAATTCCATTTCCCTGTGCTGCCATAATGGAGTACCACGGGCAACCACTGGAAGTGGTCTTAAGTCATATGATGGCCTCCATTGGATTCCATTTCAACAGTGCAGAGAAACACAAGGGGAGCTTGCCAGCCGAGAATCTGTCCCTATCAGCTGCAGTTTCAAGTAGTTGTCTCATTCTGCCTAATGTTAGGGCCAACTCTTTTTATGTTTTATCTTATGTATGAAGACTTTTTGAAGTCTGTGTATCCAAACATTCTGGGTTTTTCATTTTTACCCCTGACTCTCCCTGGTGCTATGTTGGTTTTCTTCATATTAACAGTGTTGCTTTAAATACAATGTCAGAAAGAATTAGAGCAGCAGATGGAAACATTTATAGGTTGCTATAAATTATGATAAATTAAGATTCCATTCTATGGGTAAATGGTGTGTTTACAGTAACTGTAAACTCTTCATGAACATAAAACTCTCCTCTAAGTATGACTTTTCTCTATTTCTTAAAAATAAATCACAGTGATATTAATTCTTCTTCTCTGTGTTATATAGCCATAATGTTGAGAGATATTTTACCAACTCTTCTGAACAACAAGATCTAAAGGAAGAGGAATTTTATTTTGGCATGACCCATTTTAATCCTCCTTATTCACAGAAGTTTTTAAAAGTGTACATACTGTAATGGATTTAGAGCCTTTGAACTATAATTGCTGTCATTGCAACTGTACCATCTGCATCTTTCAGGAACCAACAAATTGAACTAATTATCTATAAATGTTTCGAAGATATTTAGCATATGCTATATTCAAACACTGATGCACAGCAAAGGTTTATATTTGGCCATTCATCTTTTTCTAGGTTCATTCTCAAAGTCTGGGGGGGTTGAATAGATGATAAAGATACCCACTTTTTCCAAGATGGACCTCCTTATACATACTGTTTCCATTTCTGTTGTACCAAGTTCAGATTGTCTTGGGTTTTGCAACAAACGATATTTCTTCATCACATATAAAATCATCACATGACATTGTGCTTTCCTCTTACAAAAAGGGCCAGACAGCATGATAAATGAATTTTTAGTAAGAAGACTACCTTCCTGTCTAATAATTTTGAATCAAATAAGTAGGATAGGTAATTTCTCTACGGCATACATACCTAATATAAAAAGGAGTCACCCTTTAAACATATTATTCCTCTTATAGAGATCTTGCAGATTGTTAAAAGTGTGAACTGTGAGTCCGGTGACTCCCAAATGAAATGGCATGTCTGGGGAGCATTTTCATAGGCCACTAGCCATATTGTGAAACTTGTGAGTTTGTGTGTGTGTGTGTGGGGGGGATATTAGTGGTAAATGGATCCTCTAAGTTTGGCCATTTTCATTCCGAAACCCCTAAAATGACAGAAAAGGGAGCCTTGGAAGTTCCTCCATTGCTGCCAGTGGGCTGGATCTTCTGGGAGCGAACACAGATCTTCTGGTTGCTGGATCAAAAAATGACATTTTGTCCTCCTGAATTTAGGAAGCTCCTAAAAATGGAACAGGGGTCCACCCAAATCAGGACACTGAAAATAGCATAGAGTTTATCTGAATTGCACATCCTTAATGATAGCATTGTCTTTACCGAGTTGCTGTGTTACTGAGATGCTGAATATAAAGTGTTCTGAATGCTTTAGGAAAGTTCTACGTAAATACTAAACACCAACATGTACCCTTCAACATTTTAGTGTATTTGAACAGGAAGGCTTCAAAGGTACATACTGGTGCAACAATTTATTTACAAAAGCATTTAAATGCTGTGAGAGTGTAATAGATCCCATGTGTCAAATGTGGGTTAAAACAGAGATAAAAAACGAATCTGTTCATTTTTATTTATTATTAGCTTATATTACATGGTGAATATTATTTAGCCCTGAAAACTGCCACAATTCATTGACATACATTACATTTTAAAAAATTGTTTGATAGGCATAAGATAATCACAGATGTCGAGCCACACTTTCAACATTCAAAAGATATATTCTAATGTGTATGCATTCTAAGACCCCATACTCCTTCCTTATCTCCCTCCCTCCCCCTCTGAAGTATTCATTAAGTATAGATAAAATAGTGCAAGGGTGTGATAAAATGTTCAGGATTAAAGGGTTTCCAGTGGTGAATGAATGGCACATCTTATCTATTTTTCCCCATGGTGATTTTCCCATCTGCTCTTTTCTGTTTGATTTAACATGAAAGTCTATCTATTCTTCTATTACCTTATTACCACATTCCATACAATCCCTTGAAAATATATAGAAATAATTTAGAGTGGCAAGTGGTGCGGGACAACTAAAATCCTAGAAATCAGATGGAGAGGACCTGGATATAAATTAAAATGGAGAGAAATAACAGTGATGTCATTTGGAAATCTACCATAGACTCCTTGAGCCACACTGAAAATTTGGATAATGCTTTTCTGAAACAGATGTCAAAACTTCAGAAAAGACAAATGCAATAGTTGTTGAGATTAAAAATGTAAGTGGGCAAATTATATTGTAAAATGTAAGAATAATGTAAAATATGTATTAAGTTTAAATGGGACTACTTGGAGTAAGTTTGTTACAAACTTACTTGAAGCCAGAAGCCTCTAGAAGGTGCTGGAAAAAGTCACAGCTGTAGGTGTTTTGCAGCTATTCCTGTATAAAATAAGGCAGCTGAGAGACTGACCTTGGGTGAGGAATTTTGTTTTGAGGAAGCCAGCAACTTTGCAGAAGACATCGAAAAGAAGACGGAAGGTTTATGTTGTTCTTATGGAACTAAACTGTAAGCCTGTTTGTTTTACATGTTGCTAATACTGTCGATTATTGTGCCTGAACATATTTTGTTTAAAGAGCTTTATTTTTTGAAACAAATGACTCTTGGAATCTTTTAACTACAGAGTGTCAGCTTATTGACCAAAACAGTACTCAGGTCAATACAGAAACTCAACAGGTGGTAGCAGAGGATGGTTGGAGTTTCTGTTTTTGTTTGGAAGCTGGTCAAGTATTTCCTTACTCTCTGTTAGTTGTTTTTTTTGGCACAGACAGTATACAAGAGCTGCAAAAGAGAAAGACATTCTGGTGAAGATGAGTTTATCATCCGTTTCCCTGGGCGGTCTGGCTTTGGAGCGTCTTACAGCCTCCAATTATGCTACTTGGGCTGTAAAGATGAAAAGTGTGCTCATCAGGGAAGATTTATGGGATGTTACATCATCGCCTTTAGCAGATGACGCCACAGCGGCTGTGAAGAGGCCGAATGATAAAGCACTAGCAACAATCTTGTTGTGTGTGGACAACTCCCAGCTGGCATATGTGCATGGAGTTCTCACGGCACACGAGGCCTGGCGGAAGCTTAGAGATATTTATCGTGCTTCAACAGCCAGTGCAAAGATAATCCTCACCCGGCAACTTTATAATTTAAAGCTTCTTAAAGGAGAAGATGTAATGAAGCATATTGATACAATGCGTCGCCTGTTCGTGGAACTGGAGGAAAGAGAGATGAGTTTTTCGAACTCACACCAAGCATGTGTGTTGCTTTCCAGTTTGGATGCGTCGTGGGACAATTTTGTGTTTTCAATGCAGAATGTTCTTGAAGATGAGCTTTCACTTAATTTTTTTTGTGCCAGGCTTATGGAGCAGGAGAAAAGAAATGTGTTCCTTAAAGAAACAGCTTCTCCTGCAAAAGGGGCTCAAAGTAGAAACGCCCAGCAGTCAGGAGCAGTATATAGTGTTAGAAGGTGTTGTGGATGTGGAGCAGTTTCTCATGTAATAAGAGATTGTCCCAATAAGATGAAAAAGCAGGCAAAGGGAAGGGGTTTTTCTTCCAATAGGAGTGCTCATGTTTTGGTAACAAGAAGTACTAAAGAAGAGAATGTAAAAAGTCCTGTGTGGCTGTTAGATTCTGGGTGTACAGAGCATTGTGTAAATGATATAAAGTTGTTAAAAATGAGGAAAAAGCTGAAGTAACAAGTGTTACTCTTGCAGATGGGCCTTATACAGATTACGTCAGTCAGCCAGATGTTGGCATTTGTGCATCAATGAAGTTTTGTTGAAATTAGGGTTTGTTTCTAGTGTGGCTGATTCATGTGTCTATACAAGAAGTAAAGGAGTAGAACAAGTCTTTATTTTGATTTATGTAGATGACTTGTGTTTGGTGGCTAAGTCAGATGACGTCCTTAATAAAGTTTTTAAGGAATTAAGTAAGTATTTTAAGTTGAAAGATCTTGGAAGTGTTAAAGAGTATCTTGGAGTAGAAGTGTTGAATTCCACTCAAGGTGTGTTCCTTATTCAGAAAAAGAAGATACATCAGTTGATTGAAAAAGTTGGGCTGAAAGATGCAAATCCAGTACAGACTCCAATGATTGAAGTTTTTTGAGTCAGACATGTGAAGAACGTTTTCCTAATGTACAGTTGTACCATTCAGTGATGGGTAGTGTTTTGCATATTGCAAACTGGACACGGCCTGACATTGCTTATGCAGTTGGCATTTTAAGTAGAAAAGTGGCTTGTCCTACAACCAAAGATTGGTTGGGTTTGAAGAGAGTACTTAGGTATTTAAAAGGAACTGTGAGTTATAGTTTGTTTTATCCTTTGTTGGAAAGTGAGAAGCTGGAAGTTTTTGTTGACAGTTCGTTTGCTGATGAGGGAGACAGAAAATCAGTGACAGGTTATTTTGTCAAGTATGGGGACAAACCCATTTGTTGGAGATCCAGAAAACAAAGTTCGGTTGCTGTGTCTACAGCGGAATCAGAATTTGCTGCTCTTTCGGAAGTAGGGAATGAGTTAATTTGGATTCAGCAGTTGTTAATTGACCTGGGTTTAAAGTTTGAAAACACATAGTGGTGAATGAAGACTCGCAGACCTGCATAGCTTTGGCCATGAATGAGAGCATGAAAAGCAAAACGAAATACATTGCAGTAAAATATCAGAATGTGAGGCATTTGTTAAAACAGGGTATGATTGTTCTACAGTACTGTAGATCTGAAGAAAATGTTGCTGATATATTCACCAAAGCTTTACCAGCCATGCAACATAAAGTGTTATGTGCAAAAATGGGGTTAATTGCTGTTAGTGCATAAAATGTAGTCTGTTGTGTTTAAATGTTTTTTTAGTTATCATTTCTACAATATAATTAGAAAGGAGCCTGTTGAGATTAAAAATGTAAGTGGGCAAATTATATTGTAAAATGTAAGAATAATGTAAAATATGTATTAAGTTTAAATGGGACTACTTGGAGTAAGTTTGTTACAAACTTACTTGAAGCCAGAAGCCTCCAGAAGATGCTGGAAAAAGTCACAGCTGTAGGTGTTTTGCAGCTATTCCTGTATAAAATAAGGCAGCTGAGAGACTGACCTTGGGTGAGGAATTTTGTTTTGAAGAAGCCAGCAACTTTGCAGAAGACGTCGAAAAGAAGACGGAAGGTTTATGTTGTTCTTATGGAACTAAACTGTAAGACTGTTTGTTTTACATGTTGCTAATACTGTCGATTATTGTGCCTGAACATATTTTGTTTAAAGAGCTTTATTTTTTGAAACAAATGACTCTTGAAATCTTTTAACTACAGAGAGCCAGCTTATTGACCAAAACAGTACTCAGGTCAATACAGAAACTCAACAATAGTAAACTAATGGGAGATTTCAACTTGATATTTGTTGGAAGACAAACTCTGTCCAGAATATCAGGTCTAAAAATTCCTCACTTGCCTTGAGACAATTTCATTGTCCATAAGATGTGAAAGCAACAAAAGGGTCAGCTACTTCAGATCTGATCCTTTTTTAAATAAGTTTTTATTGAACATTTTCATTATACACATAAACCAACAGCATTTTGGGGGAGGGATGAAAGAGATTTGGGTGAGGAGTCTGGGGTGGGAGGGGCAGGGAAGGACTATTCATGGGAGGGGGAAGACAAAAGGGTGGGGTGGGGACAAACATAAAATACTTCCCAAAGGGGAGCCCTGGTTTTCATTCACCATTGTAGAAGAGAAATTAATCTTGTTGTACCAAGTGTATATATAAAATATTCTCTTAAAGAGCATTCTCTTCTGAGTAATTATATATCATTCAAATCTATTAATAATTTACATATTTGTGTTTCCATATAATTTCCAAAACCCGTCCAGTCCATCTTGCTCCTCTTATTATTAAGTTTCTGAGATAAGGGGTCCATTTGAATCATATCCAGCATCTTGAATGTCCACTCGTCCTTATCCGGTATCGAGCTCTTCTTCCAATATCTGGCCAGGGTTATTCGGGCACATGCACTTAAGAAAAAGAAGATTATTTCCTGATTTTCATTAAACAGAGGGTTAGATATGCCTAATAGATAGTTTTGGGGATCTCTTTTGAAATTAATGTTTAGTATTTTCTGTATCTCATTATGGATTTGTTTCCAGAAATTTGTTGTTTTTTGCAGTTCCACCATTGGTGGATGAAGGTTCCTTTTTCTTTTTTACACTTCCAACATCTGTCTGTTATTTTTTAAAGTAAATTTGGCTAATTTAGTTGGGTATAGGTACCACCTGAATTGCATTTTGAGCAAATTTTCCCTTATTTCTGTTGTCGTCGTGTATTTAAGTTTTTTCAGCCATATCTCCTCCCACTACTGCAGCAGGATTGAGTGGCCTAAATCTGTGGTCCATTTTATGTGGCATTCCTTTACTTGCTCCTCCTCTGTTTCCCAGCGCAGGAGTTGCCTATAAAAGGAAGTTATGTTTTTCTTTTTCCTCGTCATTATGGAGTCCCAGAATTTGTTCGTATGTGAGCCACTTGATCGGCGCAAGTTCTTTTTTGTAGAATGCCTCAATCGGGGATATCCACATTGGGGTGGATTTGAACAGACGTTGTTTATATTTCTCCCATGTTTTTATTAATGCCGATCTTATGTAGTGATGTGTGAAGTTTTTTTCCACCTTTTTCTTTTCGTACTGAAGGTACGCGTGCCATCTGGCACTTAAATCATGGCCTTCCAGGGTTAATAGGTTTTTATTATTTAGGAGTGCCCAACCTTCAATTGCCTCTAGGTTGCATGCTTCCTGGTATAATTTCAGGTTTGGGAGTCCCATCCCCCCTCTGCTTCCATAATCTGACAGTAACTTGTCACTTATACGCGGTTTTTTGTTTTTCCAAATAAATTTCCTTATTTCTGAATTCCATTTTTTGAAGAGTTGATTCATTCTTATTACGGGGATTGTTTGAAATAAATATAGCAGTTTGGGGAGTATTGACATTTTAATTGCCGCCACTCTTCCCAGCAGAGATATATTTTTGTGTTTCCATTTCTCCAAATCTTTTTGTATACTTTTCCAAGTCTGATCATAATTATTTTTAGAAGGTTTGAGTTATTTGCTGTTAGGGTTATCCCTAAGTATTTAATTTTATTTTCTATTGATATTCCAGCTTGTGTTTGTAGTTGTTTTTTCTCTTTGTCGCTGAGATGTTTTGTTAGTACTTTTGTTTTTTGTTTAATTTGAAACCCGTGAATTTGCCGAATCTCTCGAATTTACCTAGCCACCTCTCAATGCTGGGAAGGGGGTCTTCAACTATGCAGATCTGATCCTATCAACGGCAATCTGGTTAATGGGATACAAGATACAGGATCCTTAGGTGGAGGAGACTGTTTTCCTAGACTTTGTTATACAGCAGATTTAAGAAAACTGATTTCAGTAAACTTTGGGAACTACTTAGTATGATTCCATGGCCAGGCATACTAAAGAAAAGAGCTGTTCATGATGGATGGAAGGTTCCTAAAAGTGGGATGCTGAAGGCACAATTTCAAACAGTTCCAAGGATGAAAAAACGGAAGACATTTAAAGTAACCAGGATGAATATCTACAGAACTTTCAACTGAGCTCCATGGCTGGCAGGGAGCACTGGTGGCAACATGGAAGACAACATGATGGCCCAGTAGAGCTGATGTGGTCGCAACCTGTCTGGACAATAGTTCTTGGTTAGAATTACACCAGATTAGCCTGTCCAGTGTAGAGGAGTCCTCCATCCATGTGATATACTCCTGTTTGACATCAATATGTTTTCTCCTGCAATGGAAGCTACTCACATATAAGTAACTCCCACAAAGCTGGTCCATTCCTTCATCCTATCCAGAATTGATGTATGCATAGCTTTGTGTTCTGATATGTTACCTGTAGCATTAGCTGGATTTCACTAACAGAAGAAGCTCATAATAAACTCCTATCTTCAGGGCTAAAAATTATCATAATCTCCAACTAAAGAAACCAACAAAATTCCTTTCTTCATTCAAAATAAGCCTACTTAATTCACAGGCACTGATAAGGTTATTTATAAAACCCTTTTAATACAAACATTCTTCTAACAAAGCCACCGCCTTTAATTTGATATTTTAATGGGGTGTGGGGGGGGGAGGTGGGGGGTATTAAGCTATCATAGAAGCTTGCATTAATGTTCTTCTAGGTAGGATTTTCTATTGAAATCTGACGTGTGCAGTGTGTCTCCTTTGACCATACATTGAAAGCTGGTGTAGGGCATGAACTTAAATATTAAAGTACCCCGAGAAACTGCTTTTGTCAGTACATGAGTACAAAAAGTAGTGATTTTAATTTAGCCAAAAACAGTCTGCTTTCAGAAACAAGCAGTATCAATACTTATATACATTTATTTACTTTGCTTCTAGACCGCCTCTCTCAGCCCGAAGGTGACTCAATGCGGTGTACAAATAGCAGGAACACAAGAAGTAGTGTAGATCCAGATCTGTTCTGTTAGAATAGATTCAAAGGGCTCCTGTATTTTAGCACAATTCAGAGTACCATTACTGGACTTCACAGGCGTTTAAACATTATTTATAGTGTCAATAAATTCCTCTTCACAAGTCAGTTATAAATTCCTCCGTGAGTAGCCCTATATTTTCTTCTGGAACCCCCCCCCCCCCGAAGTTGATCCCAGGGGGTCTGAACAAAACACAGACAAGCATCCAGTGCTTGTACATTCTGGTAAGTGGGGGGGGGGGGGAGACAGCAGGAAGAGGGAGGCTGGCAGTGCCCCTGCCTGCTTGTGCTGATCTCGGGTCAGCACAAGCAGGTATTTGGAAATCACCCCTCCTAAAATCCAGAGTTTGGGGCTGCTATTTGGACAAAATCCCAGGAGAAATTTGTATTTAAAATCCCAGTTTCTTTCGGAATTTAGCTCTGTCTGGAAGGGCCCTTATATTCAGTGGTGGGCTTCTTGCAAATCAACATGTTCAGTTGCAGTACTTCTTCTGGGCTAACCAAAAACACCCATTAAATATAATGAAAACAGTATTTTTTTCTATCTGTGGGAAAATACAAGATGACATCTCTTCCTCACTATATGTGAATACAGAAGTTATATAGACTGGCTTTTGAATTGTTTTCTTATTGGTGTGGGGATATTGTCCTTCATCACGCTAGAGACTGGAGGCTAGATTAGGTTGATTGTTTATGCAGTGTGTAGCAAGCACAGTTCAGTCTCACAACAGCAGGAAACTGGTAGTAGCTTAGCAGGAACACTTGTGATCTGCTACCTATCAAAGCTGTATTTTACTCCTAATGTTTACTACCCACCCTGCAATTGTGGGATTAGCCCAGTTAGGTTTTCCATTCAGTACTTTTGTTGTTGAATTTCCAGTGCCAGGAATATTCTTTTAAAAACATCTCTCATGCTATATATTTTAATTTGTTATAAGTACTTGACTAGCAATCACATTTTAGTGTTTAAATGCTATACCTTTTATATATCTTTAAGTCATGGATGCCTTTGGTGTTTTGATCTCTACATTATCTTTCTGGTTTGGGCCTCTATTGCATTTTAATGGGGTATATTGATATTGCTATTTTATTTCATAGCTACATACAACAGTCTTTGTTTTAGGGAGATTTCAGTTCCATGAATATAATAAAGACAGTAATGCTCTGACATCCTCCTTCTTTCCTGTATACTAAACTTACTACATTCACATAGGTAAAGGTAAAGGTGTTCCCTGGACATTAAGTCCAGTTGTGTCCGACTCTGGTGGTTGTTGCTCATCTCCATTTCTAAGCCAAAGGGCGAGATTGTCCATAGCACCTCCAAGGTCATGTAGCCGGCATGACTGCATGGAGTGCTGTTACGTTCCTGCCGGAGCGGTACCTATTGATCTACTCACATTTACATGCTTTTGAACTGCTAGGTTGGCAGAAGCTGGGGCTATCAGTGGAAGCTCATGCTCATTCCCGGATTTGAACCTGAAAGTTCAGCAGCTCAGCATTTTAACCCAGTATGAGGGCTCATTTAGCATATCATTTGGCAATATTGTTCTGCATATGGTGAGGTATTGGGATAAGAATAGAATGTTAAATGCTTTATCATATGATTAATCAACATTTCACAGAGTTTTTGCCTGTTACTACTAGATACACACACATGTACAGTATAACAGCCATTTGTTTGGGCCCAACAAGATATGCTTTTGTTGTTGTAAACAAATGTGTTTGGTGACCATGTTTTACCTTTACGTAGATACACGTTCCAGATTAGATATACTGTATTTGTTTATGAACATATTCTGAACAGTGCTATTCCCATTCTTATTTCTAATCTGTTCCCCCTGAGCTCATAAACAAACTCGAGCCTTTTCTATTGTATATTAAGACATGGGTCAAAATCTCCCACTCACTGTTCTTTGGATGACATGTCTGGCTATCTTGTATCTATCTATCTTGAGATTCGTTCACTTTTTTGTCTTGTTCACAAAGAAGTGTGAAAATGTTGCTAAATTCCTATACAATACACAAACTAAAGCAAGTTATCCCAGTCCAGACCAGGTGAATAGGTATAGCTATTCCCAGCATCAAGAAGCTATGCTGTACCTTTCTGCCACCTAGCTGTTAAAGTTACAGAGCTTGCTAGGAAAAAAAGTGGCAACACCATAATTTAATACTGTAAACATAAGTGACTGCACAAGATTCAAATACAGACTTTTAAGAACCAAAGACTTCTGTTGCTGTGGAAAACTGGTTTGCTTTCTCCCAAATTCCTGTGAGCTAAGATTGCCTGAAGTAGACATGATATAAATCCAGTTATTAATTCCAACTAAAGTAGATCCATTGATTCTAAATGCAAATTTGATCTTATGAAGTTCCTATTTATCCAATGGATCTATACTACCCAGTAGTTAGAATCAGCATTTGGATGTAGGTCATAGCTTGAGGTTCTCTCTACAGAGGCAGTCCAGTTTTGCAATCCGCTTGTGATTTTACTTGTAGGGAAATGAGGGTTTTCTCTCTGTGTATTTATCACTTTCTTTCTCAGCCAATCAGAGGCCTGGTTGACTGTTTCTGTCCATTCTCCTTGGATGTTGTGGCATATGCTTGGGACTTCAGTTCCCAGAATCCCCTCTTGTGTGTGTGTGTGTGTTTTAAAAATGTTATGGTAAAACTTTTTTAAAATTCCAAATAATAATAATAATAATAATAATAATAATAATAATGGATTGCTGAAACGTTCTGAAACTTGGCAGGCTTGCAGTATAAGATGTAGTCTATAAGAGAGGTGAGTTTCATTCTGATAGGCCTAAAATGATGGAAACATTAGCCTCTAAAGTTTCCCAGTCGGTGCCAATGAACAAATCTTTCCAGCATGACAACAAAAACCACTCCTGAATTCAGAAGTTTCCCTAAAAACGGAACAGGGGAGCAGCCTCAATCTGGACACTGAAAACAACTTGGGGGTTTGCCGAATTGCACACTCCTAATGTCCAGCTACCACAAATTTGGTTCCATCTCAATGACAAATCATTCAAATATGCTGAATTTCTCTTGCACCACCACAGTGATGAGACATCCTGGAAGTTGTAATTCAAAAAAGTAACTTTTCTAAGCTTTTGCAATGGATGGGAAAAATTGGTTCCTTTGTAGATTCTACCAGATCCCTATTAAGTATATATTCTGATATCACTATTGTCTACTTTTGCATCTGCTGAAAGTTCTCTGCTACCCAACAAGAAAGTTCCTCATATGGAAATGATTTATGGTAATGTTCAAATAAGCTTCTAAGCACTTACCATGTAAATGGGTTGTTTCCACAAACCTTGGCACAGGCAAGGCTAAGCTTTGCTATCATACTGTTAGTTCTTTGTCTCCTTACAAAATAAATTGACACCTAAGGTCTAATAGTCTCATGAGAGTTGCACACAGAAAACTGTAACTGAATATGTTACTTTCATGATAGTTACTAGACAAGGGAAGATTTGCAAAACTTAGAATACTTGTTAAATTCTTAGATCATTTCAATGTTGGGGTTATTTTTTATTTTTAAAATAAAATCCTTTTGTTTTCCGATCTTAATTAATTTTTCTCCTGAATTCAATTATGGGATTGAGCTGTAGCCTTTCTATTGAGAATTTGACAAAGATAAGGGACATTTGAAAACTCAGGTTAAAAGCCAGAGTTATGTTGCAGTGTCGTACACACTCCCATGGGATTGCCTACCCACCCCCCCAAAATGAAGAGACCAGATAATTGGGCATTTTTATTAATTGTTATCTATTTACCTTTTCCTACATCTAAACTATAAATCTGTTGGACTTGGTGTGGCAAAGCCGAGGTAGCATCCCTGCCTGACCTACCTCTCAGCTTGTAAGAGCGAAACATCTGGGTCCCCTGGTAACCTAAACCCGGGCAACCTCTAAGGGAAACTTATGGAGAAGCATCTCTCAAAGCTGTTAAGACCAGACTCTTCCCATTTCTGGGCCATCTGATTTCACCTCACCCCTTAACTGACTATCAAGGTAAGTGTATTAGGTAAAAGCCCACATCCCAGACAGGGGTACCTTAGATGTACACCAACTCTTTTGTGTGTCCCCTAGCTATTTAGTCTAGGTCTATTTAAATGAAACCTATCATCCCAGCTAGCCCCTAAACAGTATAGGGTAGGCGTGGGGGGAAAAAACCTTCCCAGAACATAGAAAGGAAAAATTCCCACCCGGTCCTAATAGGCAACCACAGAGATACTGTTAATGGGCGGGAGTAGCGGGTTGACGGTTGACAGCCAAATGGCAATGGGCTGGCTGCCCTTTGGTTCGCCCATGCCCCCTTCTAGATGGTTCCTTTGGAACCATCCCTCCTCTTCCTCAGGGGAGGAGGCAAACTGCTTTCCCTCCCTGACTTCATCAGGAAAGCCTCCTATGGTCCCATAAAACTCAGTAGGGTTTATGGCTGATTACATCATTTTAGGATTGCACAGTAAAATAATTCAATAGTCCAGAAGTGTAATAGGACTTTATATTAAAGGGATCATTGAAGGGATAATTGGAATACATATCCCCCAGCTTGGGGCTGGGGATACATGAAATATGCTATTTGAATTCATATCATATATTTGTTATCCAGACATTTAAAAAGATAGAACATGACATGGGACATAGGTACCTGAAGAAATCTCAATTACAACTTGCCATAAAATCTCATCTGGAAGTTTTCTTCTAGTTACTCTGAAGTTGAAGCAGGAGACAACCAAAGAAGATTATTTCTGGCATCCTAGGGAGTCTTCCCTTATTCTTCGACTACTTTTAAAGGTTTTTTTAAAAAATAAAATAAAACCAAGGTCTTTAATCTCAACTGTAACAGTTTTGCTTTTATTCCCGGTTGCTCTGCTACTGTCCATGAGTTATTATTATTATCATCATCATCATCATTATCATTATTATTATTATTTTACTGACAAAAAAGCACACTGACACAGCAAACAAGATATATATGCTGGATTTCGTATCACAAAATCACAAGCCGAACACTTCTCAAGCATTTAGAACTGTGTGATATATTTTCGAATGATGCGTGCAGATTCAAGTAAGGTGGCCTTTTGCAATTGACAGATCATGATTTTGTTACTTTTTATTGTTTCCAAGTGCTGGTTGAGATCTTTTGGCTTGGCACCCAGTGTGCCGATTACCACTGTACTGGTGTATGCCAGAGCATTATTATTATTATTATTATTATATGTTTGGAAATGTTTCAAGTGAACAATATAACATTTTGTGTAAACCTAAAAATTAGGAATTACATGAATAAAATTGATTAGATTAATTTTTTTCAGAAGGAAAATTGTCGATGCAACAGGATTTTGAAGTCTCACCCACAAGGAAACTGTTGAAGTTTAAACAGCGTCAGGTAGAATGATGCAAAAAAGCAGGGTCAGAAGATGGAAAGGCGTTCCCTATTCACTTATAGCATCATAGACTCATAGAGTTGGAAGAGACCTCATGGGCCACCCAGTCCAACCCCCTGCCAAGAATCAAGAAAATTGCATTCAAAGCACCCCCCAACAGATGGCCAGCCAGCCTCTGTTCAAAAGCCTCCGAAGAAGGAGCCTCCACCACACTCACCCAAGATATCTCTCTGGATCAAGCTCATAGCATAAAAACACAACAGTTACACATGCTATTCCTTTGACTGTTACAGACCTTTCTGATATCACCATTCTATTCCATGTCCTTACGTGACATTTCTTTCTTCAAATCAGACTGTCCTTCAAGTTTGAAAATGTTTGGGGTTATTCACAGCAGTAAAACAGTAGTCACCAACACAGCTGACAAAGAGGAAGGATAACAAGAAAATAAAAGGGTAGTTAATGTCTTGTGTTAAAACTTCTCCCATAAAAGCAGCCAGCTGTTCAAAGACCTAGCAACAGGTGAGTTGGAGTTAGATGACATTAGGAATAAATCTTTCAGGGGTCCAACAAGTCTTCACTAGGGCCAACTGTTTGCCCTAGTGAAGATGGAGGGCATTTGATTCTGGAACAAGGCAGAAAACTATTTTAATCCAGCACTGACCCAAGTGTAAAAAAAGAAGATATGAATACCAAGCTATCTTCATTCTTTCTCATTGATTTACTAAGGCTAATTCATCATCTTTTAATTGTCATTTATATCCCCATTCTTATTATAATTACTTTTGACAGTGACAGATATTAGTCATTGTTGCTACTCAAACTTTTTTTTACAACCCTGGCTACGAAAGTAAGCAGTCAACTTTCCATAACTTTTTCTGTGTGTTGATTCAACCAATGAACACTTTTGCTGTTGAGTCTGGTATTGCTATGCAAACAATATTTGAATCTCGCACCATAACAAAGGAAGTATGGGCTTTCTGTCATTTCCTTACTTGGTTTATTTTGATTTTCTTTTCAGAAATAATGAATTTACCATAAACTTTTACTTCAGCAATGCTGGACTGGTATACAGATGTGGAGACTAGGAACAGTTTTATTGCTTAATGTGGATTAGTCTTTTCAGGGGGAGGGAGAAAAGAAAGAAACAGAAGAATTCCTTTTTGTGTGTGCCTCTAATGATTTTCCACATGAAATATATACATTTCAAAAATTGCCACACATACATATCTAAAAATCATTACTTTTAATCCATAAGTGCCGGTGTGTATTTAAAGAAAACAAAATGAATGTAGAACTCCAGAAACACCAGGGCTTTAACACAGCTGCAGGGCAGAAGCAATAACGGCACCATAACACACATTTAATAGCTATTTAACTTATAAAATGCAGATTAAAAACAGTGTTTTGTTTTGTTTTGCTTAAAACACACACAGAGAACTGTCCAGTATTGCCCAAGGCTGTTGCTCATAACATAACTGGAAAAGGTCTTAGCACTACCTACATTCTAAGTTTAGTATTAAATATCAAATGTATGAAAATATCTAATGGTATTTTCACAAACTGATCTCATGCATATTTATTCAGACAAAATTTTCCCTAATGTCCAGAGACCATATGACTTGCCTAGGATTGTAGCCTTGGCAAGACTTTCATTTTTATAATAAACTTGGCTTGAATAGTATTATTTATTTTCAGTTTCTGTTGTCCTCTTCAAGTTAGTTTAGCTTATTGCATTTATGAGTGTTTCTCACTCCTAGGAACGAACTCACATTAATTGACTCAAAGAATAGGAAAATGAAATAAAATACATAATTTCTTGTTCATTAGCAAACTAAATGCATTTTCAAAAAATTAAAAAGGACAATAGTACCCGATGATTTAAAAAAATCCCTGCACCCAGAGTAGGAGTCTTTTTTAAAAAAAAGTTACTTTATATGCTGACTTTATCAGATCTGAAAAATAATAATCAAAGTAGTACTAATTAAATGAAACAAAACTATTCAAATGCTCATGAAAAGAGGTGGCACCTAAAAGGTGCTGCCAAGTGAGTTTCTCTGGGGAAGGAATCCCTTATCCAAAGGAGAATGGGAAGGGACCTCAGGTGTCAGTCTCTGAATCCAATATGATTCATGCAGTGAAAAGTATTTTTGAGATGTTGGATCATGAGGCATGCAAACACTATAAAAGTCAAGCCCAGTGCTTGTACCTGCTTTTATATTGTACTCATTTTTGAAGAGCACAGCCAATTGCATTTTGGCATGATTAAGTATCTCAGATAATCATGGTTATATATAATAACTATCAGCAGCAGCATCACCATAATCTCCTCTTATTGTACTTCATACAGTAGAAATTGAACCAAATATGGAGACATAACAATGTATTATCTCCAGTGAGCATCAGTGGTAGCACAAGGAAACAAACTTAATTGGGTAGATTGAGGTTTAAAATAAAGAAACTATTTCTGTACAAAAATACACACATAAATGGAACTAAACTAAATTAGTGAAAACTATTCCTGTAAAGTATTTCCTAATATTAGGTTATTTTGTTACTATATTGTGTTGTAGCAGGAAGTTGTACAGGAGTATGAGTGCTAAAGTGTTGAGTTCCCATTTCATATATGGTTTATAACTGTTAAGGACTCTCTCATTGGAGAAGAGAGAGTTAACCACATAGCTGGCTTGAAGTATAAGTCAGAGCACTCTGGACTGAAACACTTTATAACAGGTTCTCTTTCAGCACCAATGTATCAGATCAGGCTAACATTTGTGTGCAGATTACTAAGATACATGGGCTAAGTTCCTAAAGGATCATTACCATGTGTATGTTTTAAAAACTTATTTATTTATTATTTATTATTTCGGTTTCTATACTGCTCCTCCCCGTAGGCTGAGGGTGGTTCACAAAATCTAAAAGCATATACATTAAAAAGCAATACATATAAAAACCAAATTTCTACAAGTTTTAAAAGGAGCTGCTAAGACTTAACTTGATTAATCACAATTCTCAGATTGTCTAATTGAACTAACAAACGCTAACTGGTTTTGGGCTACTCCCTAAAGGTATAATTGTAGTGTTTGGAATGTAACACTGGGCTTATTGAAGGTTTGTTCCAGAGAGGAAGCCCTTGACTTGCAGCCCATTTTAAAACTGCAAGAGTTGCCTTCTCTGGACAAAAAAGAAGATATACTCTTGTGATGGACAGCATATGCATGAAGTAATGCAAAGGATTGTGTGTACGTGTCTACAGAAAGACTGTGACTGTTTATGTTGAAATTGCTGTGTTCGTATTTTTGAGACACAAGAGTAAATTTTTAAGTTCTTTATTCATCTATTTTGTGTTGCTTATTTTTGGATTAAATTTTCTGCTGGTTTGTTTGCTGGCCTGCATGCATACACAAACGGCAACACAGAGAAATGCTATCACAGGCTGCTATTCCCTTCTGGACTTCTCTTTTCCAGAGAGTAACCAGTGATATTAAAACATAATTATTCCAGATGCTGGTCATGGGTAGAGTCTACTAATTAGCATTATGTTTTGTCCTTTCTAATGGAGAACCTAGAAAAAGTCCAATTAAATAGATATTACTGATGGTCCTATTGTTCTCTCCTACTTTGTTGCTCTGTTTATGGCATTTAGTATTGCGATTCCATTTTATTGAAATCTTTGCCAATATATATCATAAGACATAAAGATAGGGTTGTCTCAAAAGGCAGACTTGACACCGGACTATTCAATATTGTCTTTTCTAAGCATGCAGTTGTTGGATAACTGTTAAAATTTAGTATGTTCATCTATTGCAATGTAATGTCTGTAAAAGTACTGCGGATGCTATTACTTTATATTGATTTACTCTAAACAAAATCTTCCCACAGATGCAGTAGTCCAATCTATATATATATATATTTCTTCACGTCGTGCAACTCGGCAAATAGACAACCAAACTATAAGCCGCAGAAGCACTGAAATCATCAACCCATGCAAACATACCACAAGGTATGTCTTCGGCCAAAAAAAATGGACCTAAGTCCCTGCCAACCCCCAAACAGAAACCCCAAAACGGCCAACGAAACCAGGCAAACCCTATCTCTCCGCTGCCAGCGCATGTATGGCAGCCAGAGCGCTCTCCTCCCCCCCTACCAAACATAAAAAAACTCCTCACCACAGGCCAAGCCAGAGGCGGGGAAGGAGAGAAGCCGTTAGAGCCAGGAAGGCCCTGGTAGAACCAGGCCGAGCCGGGGGCCGAGAAGGCCAGCGCGGCAACGGAGTCGCTGAGAAGAAGGAAGCGGAGGAGGGAGCAGGCGGAGGCTGGCCTGGAGGCAGAGGACGTGGCCGCGCCGCCGTCGCAGGCAGGGAAGGGGGCCGTAGCGAAGGGGGGGCTTCGCTACGACGACGCCAATGCCACGCCCTCTCCTCCGCCGCTTCCACACCCTCCTCCAAGGCGCCTCCGACCCGGCCTTTCTAGGGGTTGTGGGGTCTCCCGCTCTCACAGGCAATGCGAGAGCGACAGCGGGAAACACACAAAGACCGAGAGACAGAGAGGAAGACAGACCGCACAGGCCGGCTGGGAGGCAGTGGAGGAGGCCGAGGAGCTGGCGGAGGAGACAGCCGCGGTGGCGCTGTCCTCGCAGGCAGGGAGGGGGCCCCGAAGGGGGGTTTCCCTACGCCGGAGGGTGAAGAAGGGAGGGATGGGCGGGCCAGGGAGAAGGAAGTGGCTTCTTTCCTCCTCCCTGGCCCGCCTCCTCCTTTCGGCACCGCCTCCGCCATTCCCAATCTAAGCGGTGGGGGCGGTGCCGGTGCCGGAAGGAGGAGGCATGCCTAAGGAGGAGGAAAGAAGCCGCTACCTTCTCCCTCGCCCGCCTCCTCCTTCCGCCACCGCCTCCGCCGCTCCGAACGGGAACGGTGGAGACAGAGGAAGAAGAAGGGAGGGAGGGGGCCGGCCAGGGAGAAGGAAGCGGCTCCTTTTCTCCTCCTTAGGCCCGCCTCCTCCTTCCAGCACCGCCCCCGCCGTTCCAATCGGGGGGGGATAAGGAAGGAAATCAGGGGAAGGAAACACAGAAAGAGAGAGAGAGAGACAAGAGAGAGAGATAGAAAGATAGGAAGAAAGAGACAAGACAGAGAGAGAGAGAAAGATAGGAAGAAAGAGACAAGAGAGAGAGAGAGAAAGATAGGGAGAAAGAGACAGAGAGAGAGAGAGAGAGAGAAAGATAGGGAGAAAGAGACAAGAGAGAGAGAGAGAAAGATAGGGAGAAAGAGACAAGAGAGAGAGAAAGATAGGGAGAAAGAGACAAGAGAGAGAGAGAAAGATAGGGAGAAAGAGACAAGAGAGAGGGAGAAAGATAGGGAGAAAGAGACAAGAGAGAGAGAGAGAAAGATAGGGAGAAAGAGACAAGAGAGAGAGAGAGAGAAAGATAGGAAGAAAGAGACAAGAGAGAGAGAGAGAAAGATAGGGAGAAAGAGACAAGAGAGAGAGAAAGATAGGGAGAAAGAGACAAGAGAGAGAGAAAGATAGGGAGAAAGAGACAAGAGAGAGAGAGAGAAAGATAGGAAGAAAGAGACAGAGAGAGAAAAAGATAGGAAGAAAGAGACAAGAGAGAGAGAAAGATAGGGAGAAAGAGACAAGAGAGAGAGAAAGATAGGGAGAAAGAGACAAGAGAGAGAGAGAGAAAGATAGGGAGAAAGAGACAAGAGAGAGAGAGAAAGATAGGGAGAAAGAGACAAGAGAGAGAGAAAAAGATAGGAAGAAAGAGACAAGAGAGAGAGAGAGAGAAAGATAGGGAGAAAGAGACAAGAGAGAG
Organism: Anolis apletophallus; assembly: GCA_030556195.1. Classification (NCBI taxonomy): domain Eukaryota; kingdom Metazoa; phylum Chordata; class Lepidosauria; order Squamata; family Anolidae; genus Anolis; species Anolis apletophallus. The sequence continues at coordinate 112,907,765 of JARBWK010000003.1, read as the reverse complement.
AGATAGGGAGAAAGAGACAAGAGAGAGAGAGAAAAAGATAGGGAGAAAGAGACAAAACAGAGAGAAAGATAGGAAGAAAGAGACAAGAGAGAGAGAGAAAAAAGATAGGGAGAAAGAGACAAGTGAGAGAGAGAGAAAGATAGGGAGAGAGAGACAAGAGAGAGAGAGAGAGAGAAAGATAAAAAGAAAGAGACAAGCGAGAGAGAGAGAAAAAGATAGGGAGAAAGAGACAAGAGAGAGAGAGAGAAAGATAGGAAGAAAGAGACAAGACAGAGAGAGAGAAAAAGATAGGGAGAAAGAGACAAAACAGAGAGAGAGAAAGATAGGAAGAAAGAGACAAGAGAGAGAGAAAGATAGGGAGAGAGAGACAAGAGAGAGAGAGAAAGATAGGGAGAAAGAGACAAAACAGAGAGAGAGAAAGATAGGGAGAGAGAGACAAGAAAGAGAGAGAGAGAGAGAAAGATAGGGAGAAAGAGACAAGAGAGAGAGAGAAAGATAGGAAGAAAGAGACAAGACAGCGAGAGAGAAAAAGATAGGAAGAAAGAGACAATAGAGAGAAAGATAGGGAGAGAGAGACAAGAGAGAGAGAAAAATAGAAAGAAAGAGACAAGCGAGAGAGAGAGAAAGATAGGGAGAAAGAAACAAGACAGAGAGAGAGAGAGAAAGATAGGGAGAAAGAGACAAAACAGAGAGAGAGAGAAAGATTGGGAGAGAGAGACAAGAGAGAGAGAGAAAGATAGGAAGAAAGAGACAAGACAGAGAGAGAAAAAGATAGGGAGAAAGAGACAAAACAGAGAGAGAGAAAGATAGGAAGAAAGAGACAAGAGAGAGAGAGAATGATAGGGAGAGAGAGACAAGAGAGAGAGAGAAAGATAGGAAGAAAGAGACAAGAGAGAGAGAGAAAGATAGGGAGAAAGAGACAAAACAGAGAGAGAGAGATAGGGAGAGAGAGAGAGACAGAGAGAGAGAGAGAGAAAGATAGGGAGAAAGAGACAAGAGAGAGAGAGAAAGATAGGAAGAAAGAGACAAGACAGAGAGAAAGAAAAAGATAGGAAGAAAGAGACAAGAGAGAGAGAGAGAAAGATAGGGAGAAAGAGACAAAACAGAGAGAGAGAGAAAGATAGGGAGAAAGAGACAAAACAGAGAGAGAGAAGATAGGAAGAGAGAGACAAGAGAGAGAGAAAGATAGGGAGAGAGAGACAAGAGAGGGAGAGAAAGATAGGAAGAAAGAGACAAGAGAGAGAGAGAGAAAGATAGGGAGAAAGAGACAAAACAGAGAGAGAGAGATAGGGAGAGAGAGAGAGACAAGACAGAGAGAGAAAAAGATAGGGAGAAAGAGACAAAACAGAGAGAGAAAAAGATAGGAAGAAAGAGACAAAACAGAGAGAGAGAAAGATAGGGAGAGAGAGACAAGAAAGAGAGAGAGAGAAAGATAGGGAGAAAGAGACAAGAGAGAGAGAGAAAGATAGGAAGAAAGAGACAAGACAGAGAGAGAAAGATAGGAAGAAAGAGACAATAGAGAGAAAGATAGGGAGAGAGAGACAAGAGAGAGAGAGAGAAAGACAGAGAAATAGTCAAGTGTCAAATGAAATATTTCAGAGCAGCTTCTAAACTCAATTGTACAGATAATTTTGAAATATGTCACACATATGACATATAATAATAGACTGTCCCATAGTATTGAATGGAAGAGAGTTAGATGGATGTCCTTCTGGTCTGTTCCAACTCCATGGTTCTATGCACACTTGCTCATGGGGTAGGAAGGAAATGTTCTAAATTTGCTTGCAGATGGGAGAGGATAAAGATGGGACTATATTAATGACTGTAGCTCTATGTGGTTCTGGCCCAGCTTACTTGTCCAAAAGCATCTGCCTCTATGTCCCACCTCGTAATTTAAGATCATCCGGGGAGGCGCTGCTCTTGCTCCCGCCAACATCGCAAACATGTCTGGCGGGGATAAGAGACAGGGCCTTCTTGGCTGTGGCCCCCCACCTCTGGAATGCGCTTCCAAATGTGATGAGGTTGGCATCATCCCTCCTGGCTTTCAGGAAGAAATTGAAATTGTGGTTCTGGTACCAGGCTTTCGGACAGCAGACATAAATTAGCACTTTGGTTGGAAATTGACTGATAAGGTGATACAGCTGAGGATATTGTTCTATTGTTTTAATGAATGCTTTATGTATTTTAATGGTTATTGTATTGTAATTGTTTATATGTAGGGGCATCGAATCATTGCCAAATGTAAGCTGCCCTGAGCCCCCCTCCGGGGGTAGAGAAGAGACGGGGTAGAAATACCAGAAATATATAAATAAATAGCTGTTCTCTCCTATACAGTGTTGGAGTTTTCAAGTAACCTCTTTGAAGAGGAAAGAAGAGGAAGGGATGGGAGGGGATAGGAGTGGAGTCAGGAAAAAGAAAGAAGAGTATATTAGCAAACACCTATTTTCACGACATTTGATGTGCCTGGAATTAATACCCTTAACATTTTTGCTAGCCTTATTAAAAAGAACACACCTTTTTTCTTGTCCCTGTCTTCCCAAAATACTTTGTCCTCCAAGTATAGTCATGATTGTGATGAAATTTGGTAACCATATCCTTTGATACAAGGAATTTCACAAATATTGTCAATGGTTTTATCAATATTCTTAAGCAGAGCCCCCAACTTTACTTTAAAATTTGCATTAGAAGTAGTTTTAATGATGTTTGGGCTAGAAGGGTGTAAAATGATTAGCAAAATTATTCCTTCTTGGTATTTTGCTAGTGACTGTCCAACATTAGCCAAGGAAGAAATACAGTTAGTGCAGGGAACACATAGCTGAATGAAGTCACCACAATGTCTTCCTGAAGAGGATACATAATATATTGTAGAATTCATAATGTTACATCTGACATTTATGCATGGGTGAAAACTGTATTTCTGTAAGCAATAGAACATTCGCACTGATGGAAATTGAGATAATCCTATGGGCCCATGTAGCTAGTGAAAACATTTGCAAAGTGTTTAAATAAATAATAAACATGGAGTCATGTACACCAATCTACCACCTCTTTCCTTTATTCAAGGCAGGAAGTCAAAATGTGGTGTGTCTCTGCATTCCTTTAAAGTCCATTGATCAGGGAGAAATTATTTGATAAATTATATGGGGGAATTGGATTTTGTTTCAGCCCAATCTAGATGCATAACATTAAAATACCCACCCACTCTCTAGTAACCATCTAAGAAGCATTCCTTTAACATACTTCAGGTGTAACAGCTCCAATAAAACCATATGGATGGAATAAACAAATGCTCCTATTGAGTTCCCAAGGGGACAATTCACATCAGCCTCTGTTCCAAAATGACATGAAATAAAATTCAGATGCTTGAAATGTATAGGCAAAAGCAGTCAAGGAAGAAACATAGAAGGGTTTGTAAAATACATCAGAATAAGAATGCTTATAAAATTAGATAAACTGCCTGTTGTTCACACTTTATGACAATTTGGGGGGCAAATAGCAACTTCACTCTGTTTATTAGATGCAGAGTGTTGAGAAAGTAGCACATGTGGTACACTTTGCTATAACATTCCAACTAAACATACAGTAGCCTTGATGCTTTGGGTGGAGAATACAATGAGGAACTATGTCAGATGGAGAAAAAGATTTAAAAGAGCATATGTTCAGTTTTAAAGTTCTGCTCTATGTATCCATTTGGCAGGTGCTACTTAAGCAATCTAATGAGAGGGGGGCGGCCACTTCTCTCCATCCTCCCCCATATTTGTGACCACTGGCTACAATTATTTTATTTTCTCAAAATTCTTCTTAGACTCCATCTACACTGCCCCATCTACACTGCTATACAAACTCCAGATTATCTGCTTTGTACTCAATTACAATATAATAACTGCCATGTATTCCAGTTCAAAGCAGATAATCTGGATTATATGGCAGTGTAGATGGGGCCTTAGACTGGCAACTGTTCAAGGACACCACTTTGGGTAGCATGCATTACATTTATATGTGTTGTGTCATAATGGAGGAGGAAAGATTCGGTCAGAGGTTTAACCCACTGAACCACCGGGATATAGCCAATTTAAAAGCCTTTTTATTTTTCTACATTATTTTTAATCACATATGTATTCAGACTGCACAATAGTAGAATGTTGAATAAATTACTTGCTTTGCTTATACTGCTATTCTCACAGGCTTGAACCTAGATATATTTAATCAATCACATTTATTTCTGAAATGAATAGTTAATTCAATGGCTACATTCTAGGTGAGATTAACATATAGAACCCAGACATATATATTTATATAAATAGTCAATATTCTCATTATGCTTTTTCTCCATTGGTACTTTCACTTCTATAAGGATGGGTCTCTGGTTTTCTTCAACTTTCCCTTCCAGCTGTAACAAGTAATGACCCGATCAGTCAGTTTCAGATCTGTGTCATTGCTTGCCAGGTTAGTTTATTTCAGGTCTGTTTCAATCCTGCTCATAATCATCCACACATCTGTATTTTCTCACAAAACACACAGTTCTAAATATATGTTATCCTAAAATGCAGATTTTTAATTTCTCCCTCTAACAAATACACAAATTCAGATCTGCACTGGAGAAGGGATAATCAAAGGGATACCTCTGGTTCAGTAAGAAGTGCATGTTAAGCAAAATCCTTGAATATCTCAGGCTATATATGATGACATTATTCATGTACATGAACTTCATTCATGAATGAAGTTCATTTCTCTTCTGAGACCGAAATCAGGGTAAAAATGATTGTTACTTGAATACAGTGAACCCTTAGTATCTACTGGGGTTTGGTTCCAGGGCCCCCTGTGAATGTTTAAATCCCATTATATACAGTGACATAATAAAATGGCACCATTTATATTGAATGGGAAACTCAAACAAGTGCCAGAGAGAGAGACTGGGGTTCCATGAAATGGCAGGAACATGTTTACACATCAACATAGTGTTTGGTGAGTGGCAAAATCAAAGTTTGCTTTCTAGATTCTTTTTCCTGAAATTTTTTGAGCTATTGTTAGTGGACCACGGTATCCTTCTGGGACGCCTCGCAGAAATCGGGCTTGGAGGTATCGCTTTGCAGTGGCTCTAATCATTCCTGGAGGGTCGGTCCCAGAAGGTGTTATTGGGAGACACCTGTTCAACCCCACAACCGTCGACTTGTGGAGTCCCACAGGGTTCAATATTGTCACCAATATTATTTAACATCTATATGAAGCATTGGGGAAGATCATCCGGAGTTTCGGAGTAAGATGTTATCTGTACGCAGATGATGTCCAAATCTGTCACTCCTTCCCACCTGTTACTAAGGAGGCTGTCCAGACCTTGAACCGGTGCTTTGCTGCTGTGTCGGACTGGACGAGGGCTAGCAAATTGAAATTGAATCCAGACAAGATAGAGGTCCTCCTGGTCAGTCAAAAGGCCGAACAGGACATAGGGTTACAGCCTATGTTGGATGGGGTTACACTCCCCCTGAAGACACAGGTTCGCAGTCTGGGAGTGATCCTGGACTCATCGCTGAGCCTGGAACACCAGGTCTCAGCGGTGGCTGGGAGAGCTTTTGCACAATTAAAACTTGTGCGCCAGCTGCGCCCGTACCTTGAAAAGTCTGACTTGGCCACAGTGCTCCACGCTCTGGTTACATCCCAAATAGACTACTGCAATGCACTCTACATGGGGCTGCCTTTGAAAACAGTTTAGAAATTTCAGTTGGTCCAACGGGCGGCAGCCAGAATGCTAACTGGGGTGACATACAGAGAGCATACCACCCCCGTCTATCTCCGATCCCAATTCAAAGCGCTGGTACTGACCTATAAAGCTCTATATGGTTCTGGCCCAGCTTACTTGTCCGAACGCATCTGCCTCTATGTCCCATCTCGCAGTCTAAGATCATCTGGGGAGGCCCTGCTCTCGCTTCCGCCAGCATCACAAATGCGGCTGGTGGGGCCAAGAGACAGGGCCTTCTCGGCGGGGGCCCCTCACCTATGGAACGCACTTCCAAACGAAATAAGATCGACTCCATCTCTCCTTGCTTTTAGAAAAAGCTAAAGTCATGGTTCTGGGACCAGGCCGTTGGGCAGCAGATGTAAATTGTACCTTTGGATTTGACTGGATTGACATTTTGGACTTGACTGTACTGACAATGTGTTCCGCTTGATGGCTTTAATTAATTATTGTTGTATGTAGTGGTTTTTAATGTAATGTTTTTAAATGTTTTTAATGCTTTTTAATGACATTGATTATATGGTGTATTTTAAATTGTATTGTGGTGTTGTTGCCTGTAGTGCTGCAAATGTAAGCCGTGCTGAGTCCCCCTACGGGGGTGAGAAACTATGGGGTACAAATACCATAAATAAATAAATAAATCCATTAGTGCAGAACCCATGGGTATGAGGGGGCAACTGTAATACAAAGCATATGTTATTGCTTATATTACAAAGATATAGAACTTTGATACCTGCACATTCTGGATATTTTGTAAGGTAGTTATTCCTCTCTATCTAAATTGTAGTGTTATAATTCAAAGATTATCTTTCTCCAGCACAGAAGTAGCAAACTATGAATCTCAGGATTCCATAACATGCAGCTTTGGATGAGTGTCTTCTAACTGTTATAACTCTGTAGTATAGATACATTATTTTGTTTTCAATCGAAAGTCATCCCACCTAATCTCTTTTACATAGAACTGCATCACAAATTAGATCCATTATGAGTTTTTTCCTCCTTAACTCCTTTCTTAAACCTTTTAGATACCTTCTCAGAACTCACACTTTTCTTGAAAGCTTTTTATTTAGAATCATACACCTATTTCTTTGTATACCATAATGCCTTCTTTCATTCCCTAGCTGCTTCACTTCTGTAAGTAGTGGAGACCCAGATGTGAAGGGTAAGGAGCTCTGACTGAATGGGTGCCTCTTCAAGGACATTTGTCTCGATCAATGTTTTCCAAGTGTTTTTACCTCAGCTCCCACAATCACTAACAGCTGGTAAGGTGGTATGGGATTTCTGGGAATTTAATTCCTAAATACCTGGAGGACCAAAGGTTGGAAATCGCAGGTCTAGATGGTGAGCAAAGTTGTGAGTGAAGTTGTGTCCCAAAATGGGAGAGGGGAGAAAAATATAATGGTTGTCACAATCTATGGCAGGACAAAAGGATGCCTGAGATATTGGTCACCAAAATCCCAACCAAAGCATTTGCCATAAGGCCACATGTTAGTTTATTTAGATGTTCAGCAACTAGAAGACTAAGAAAAAGGATCATAAGTGTCTATAGACTTCCTTATCTCATATCCACACATTCATTCCTGTTCCAATATATATCCAATACAAATGAATATCTTTGTGTGAACATGGAGTACTTATAATATGGTTCATGTGTTCATTTGTATACAAAAACACCTAGGATTGATCATGATGGGTTAGAGTCAGACTGCCGAGTTGTTGATTGAAATCATAGGTCAAGTCATGAGAAAATGATTTCAATAGAACAACTTCAAACTATTTGTGTCTAACTCAATGTTACACTTGAAGCTTATAGTAACATTTCTGCAAACATGACGGGGACATTCATTCTTGTCTGTATAAAAATAATGTAAAATATAAAAAGATAAATGAGGACTTGCAATACAAACCATATTTTCCAGGCTGAGAAAGGCCTATAAACAATGAATTCCAGGCTATCTATCCATTGTCTCACAACTGCCAAGACATCTGCAATGATTAAGCTCATGACTCTTTTAATGAATCATCAAAGAAATAACATCACAAAGAAAGAAAAATATACAACAGGAGGCAGTGCAGATGCAATTATAGAACAGGTCATGGCCTTCATACTGAAACAGCAGGCTAAATTACCCTGGTGGCTTCTTGAACTCCATTTGAGAACTTTGACCCCTTCTGTCTAGAAATCAGGCTTAGTTTACTTATTACAAGAAGTTAAGGAGTTTATGCCTTTCATACACACACTGGACAGTCTAAAAAGTATAGGGAAACACTGGATAACAACCTTTATTAAGATTACCCATAGTCGAGTAGTTATCCTTTATTAGCTACCATAACAGGAATTAAGTAATAGTTTTTGGAGTTTAAATAGTTTTAGACTTTATTACTATGCTCCAAAACCAATTACTATCTTACTGTGTTTCTTGTTTAAATAGGTTAGCAAATTGAACACACATCAAATGTATATTTAATTTACATTTAGCAATATACAAATATTACATTGTTCCTACTTATATCCTTCTAGTGTCTTTAGCATTGGCACTTAGCATTTATTTAGTGTTCACATTATACCAAAGGCTGTAAGTAGCATGGTTTGCTTGGGTGTGTATGTGTAACAATTTACAGTAGGCTGACAATACTAGAAAGAAATAAAAAGCCCAAACCAGTTGATGTCACTTACATTCCATTATTAACTGTGAAGCAGATCTATCTGTTTTTGGTATATATTCTTTACTTATAATTGATTTTGACTTTATCCCTAATCTTTCACATGCTGAACTTCTACATGGAGTAAATAAAATAGGTATTTTTAAAAGTTGACATCCTTTGTATACACTATGGGCCCATCCAGAACAAACCTTTATTGTGGGAACACCCGCAATAAAGGAGAGGCTGTCCAGACAACATTCTGGACAGTCCCACATTAATTTGCTACAAACCAGGAAAACCCTGGTTTGTAACAAATTAATTTGATAGTGGATTTATTGGAAGGTGCGGAATATAATCCACTATCTCTGGTGCCTGGACTACAGTACACACACCATTCCCAGAGTTTACGGGGCTAAATAAACCCAATAAACTGTAGGAATACCCATCCCCTCCCCCAAAGCCCACAGACCATCTTGAAATGTAAAACAACCTTACCAGGCTTGCAGTTTGCCCCCAGAGCAGCTCTCCTGGCACGTACAAATGATGTGCTAGAAGACCGGGAGGGGGGAGGAGGAAAATTGCTCCCCCACCCTGCTCTCCTGCTGCGCCATTTGTACACGCTGGGAGAGCTGCTCCAGGGGGGAACCTGCAGGCCTGGTAAGTTCTTTTTACTTTTCATAAGGGTCTGAGGGCTTGGGGGCAGGGGAGTAGGGCCTCTGGATGTTCTTTCGGGCTAGTCCTGAGAGAATGTCTTTACAACCCACCCCAGAAAGCAGGCACTTTCTGGACAGGCCCCCAGAAACATCTGGGACAAGATTTTTTTTTAATCTGGCCTATGTTACATGTTTAGCATACCATTCAAGACCTTTTTTTCTTTTTTTTCTTTTACATCTAAAAGACTAGGATTGAATCAGAAATACTGTCCATTAAAGAGCAAGTTTAACTCTTTTCCAGTTATTTTCAATGGCTCATCAGTGAGTGCTGATAGAATACTACCCCAATTTTTAAATTCAAAGGTAGTAATCAGATAGGGAAAGACAGAAAGAGGAAAGTTTGAAACAGTCTCAATTGTGTGCAATATCCCTGAACCAGACTGTAAACTCAGTATCCCAAATGGCTCATTATTAATAACCGGGGTGGAGTATCAGTTCAAGCATTGGGCTATGACTCTGTAGGACCAGTTTTCAATCTCTGCTTGGCTGTGGAAACCCACTGGATAACCTTGGCAAAGTCAAACACCTGTTCAACCCCACAACTGTTTTCTTGTGGAGTCCCTCAGGGTTCAGTACTGTTGCCGATGTTATTTAACATCTACATGAAGACACTGGGAGAGATCATCCGCAGTTTTGGAGTAAGGTGTTATCTGTATGCAGATGATGTCCAGATCTGTCACTCCTTCCCACCTGTTACTAAGGAGGCTGTCCAGACTTTGAACTGGTGCTTGACCTCTGTGTCGGACTGGATGAGGGGTAGCAAATTGAAACTAAATCCTGACAAGACAGGTCCTCCTGGTCAGTTGAAAAGCTGAACAGGGTATAGGGTTACAACCGGTGTTGGATGGGGTTACACTCCCCCTGAAGACGCAGGTTCACAGTTTGGGAGTGATCCTGGATTCATCATTGAGCCTGGAACCCCAGGTTTCAGTGGTGGCCAGGGCAGCTTTTGCACAGTTAAGACTCATGCGCCAGCTGTGCCCGTACCTTGGGAAGTCTGATCTGGCTATGGTCGTCCATGATCTGGTCACATCTCGAATAGATTACTGCATCACACTCCACGTCGGGCTGCCTTTGAAGACAATTTGGAAACTGCAATTAGTCCAACGGGCGGCATCCAGATTACTAACAGGAGCTACATACAGGGAGCATACCACCCCCTTGTTGTGTCAGCTCCACTGGCTGGCTGCCCACTTCCAGGCTCAATTCAAAGTGCTGGTTTTAACCTATAAAGCTTTATATGGTTCTGGCCCAGCCTACTTGTCCGAACACATCTTCCTCTACGTCCCACTTCACACCTTAAAGTCCTCCGGGGAGGCCCTGCTCTAACTTCTGCCAGCATCTCAAATGTGGCTGGCGGGGACGACAGACAGGGCCTTCTTGGCTGTGGCCCCTCGCCTGTGGAATGCACTGCCAAGCAAGATACGATCGATCCCATCCCTCCTAGCATTCAGGAGAAAGGTGAAATCTTGGTTGTGGAACCAGGCCTTTGCACAATGACATAGCAGCACTTTAAATGGAATGGACTGGCTTGACGACAGAGATGAGGACATGGTTTTAATGGTCTAGAAACTAGATGTGTGGATTTAACATTGTTTTAATGTTATTTAATTGATTATTAGATAATTTTGTTTCAATTAATTGCTACTGTTCAATTTTGCATAATTTATGTTAATTTATGTATTATTTAGGCATCTTGACATGTAAGAAAAGCAGTCTTCTGTCTTGCATGTAGTAAACTCCAACAAAATCTCCGAGACATTCAGACCAAATGGTGGATCAATTTAGCAGAAAAGACACAGCTTTATGCAGATCTGGGTGATCACAGAGGATTCTACGAAGCTCTCAGAGCAGTGTTTGGACCTACTTATCAGGTCCAAAGCCCCTTATACAGTACAGATGGTCAAACACTAATTACAGATAAAGTCTCCATTCTGAACCGATGGGTTGAACATTTTCAGAGTCTCTTCAGTGCTAACCGTGTAGTCCAAGGTTCAGCTATTCAACAAATGATACAACAACCAACGAAAAATGAACTAGACACAGCTCCCACTCTGGAAGAGACTCTTAAGGCCATATAGCAGTTAAAAATGGCAAGGCAGCCAGGATCGATGGAATCCCACCTGAAGCTTGGAAACAGGGAGGTCATGTACTCCATGCTAGATTCCACAAGCTCCTTGTGAGTTGCTCGGAAAAAGGTGAACTGTCATCAGATTTCCAAGATGCAGTTATCATCACCCTGTATAAGAAAAAAGGAACAAAATCCAATTGCTCAAACTATCGAGGTATAACTCTGCTTTCCATTGCTGGAAAAATCCTTGCAAGGATACTCTTGAACAGATTAGTTCCTGCTATTGCAGAAGACCTTCTCCCTGAAAGCCAATGCAGCTTCAGAGCTAATAGGAGCACCACAGATATGGTATTTGCCTTTAGACAACTGCAAGAGAAATATAGAAAGCAGAACAAAGGACTCTATGTAATGTTTGTCGACCTCATCAAAGCCTTCGACACTGTAAGTAGAAAAGGCCTGTGGCAGATCTTGGAACAACTAGGATGTCCCCCCAAATTCCTCAAAATTATCCTGCTACATGAGGGCCAACAAGTCAGATACGGCAATGCTCTCTCAGAGCCCTTTCTAATATCTAATGGAGTGAAACAAGGTTGTGTCCTTGTACCAAAGCTATTTACAATCTTTTTCAGCATGATGCTCCAAAGGGCTACGGCAGACCTCGAAGAAGACGGCATATATATATATATATATATATATATATATATATATATATATATACACGCTACCATACTGATGGCAGCTTGTTCAACTTAAGCCGTCTGAGGGCTCGCAGTAAGACTCTAAACTATCTAGTCCATGAGCTGCTTTTTGCCGATGATGCTGCCCTTGTCGCCCATTCAGAAGCAGCCTTGCAGCGCCTAACATCCTGCTTTGGAACAGCTGCAGAGCTGTTTGGGCTGGAAGTCAGCCTGAAGAAAATGGAAGTTCTCTACCAGCTCGCACCACAGGAAGAACACCATCATCCCCACATCAGCATAGGCAAATCTGTGCTTAAGTCCGTTCAGCAGTTCACCTACCTGGGAAGCATCAACTCTTCAGATGCCAAGATTAAGAGACACATCGCAGATTAGCAAAGGCATATAGTGCATTCAGAAGGTTTCACAAAATTATCTGGAGCAACAAGCACCTGAGGCAAAGCACCAAAATCAGTGTGTACAGAGCTATTGTACTGTCTATTCTCCTATATGGGGCTGTCGCCCTCTAGGCGCTTGGGACTTGACCTCCCTGGATAAACCACACAGCAGCTGAGGTACAACGGGTTTTATTGTGAATAAAAAGGTATAGGAAAGTGTTTGGAGGCAATACTATAGAGCCTCCAAATAGCAGCAATTAACAGGAGTCAGCGGCGAGCATATAATCCCGCAGCAACAGGAATCCAAGCGGATGGGATCAGGAAACAAGCCGGATGCAAAGGAAAGTCTCTTGAAGGCTCCTAGCCAGTTTAAGATGGTAGGGAGGCAATAAAGGCAATAAAGTTCAGTAGCATGTAAAATCTTTACAGGAACAACACAGGAACGTGGCAGTGAGCAGGATCAAGGCAGCCCGATGTTGGCTGGCTGGCACAGGCTTTTGGAAGGCCCGAAGCGGCCTCTCTCACAGAAGCATCCTCCAAACGCGATGTTGGTATGAGAGACCCCCAATGGGCATCTCGGGGCAGTTATAGGGTTCACTGGCTTTGATGTAAGTGCGTCGAGTGTCAAAGTTCCATGATTGATGATTGTCTATATGTTTTGCTACCTCAGTCTCTCTGGAATGGATAGCTCGTTAGCAACTTGCAGCTGGCCAAAAGGGAGCCGGACTCGAAGCATCTCCGAGGCGCTCCACTTATCAGGGAGGTTCATTTGAATAACCTTGGCCTATCCATGTTATGCATTCAGTACCGGTTTCACACAGGAAAGGCAGAGGGGCCCAGGGGAAAGCTCTGGAGTGAAACAAGCTGGCTTAGAAAGTACCTTGCAGCCGTCTTGGCTGAGGTATTGCTTAAGCAAAACTGATGCCTGAGGCCCTTGAGGTGTGTCAGGGTCTGAAACATGGGTCACCTATCGCCAACACCTACGATTCCTCGAACGTTTTCATCAGTGCTGTCTTTGCACAATCCTAAATATACACTGGACTATGCGATGAATGTTGCTGTCCTTGAGCAAGCAGGGATCACCAGCATTGAGGCCATGCTATTGAGAACATAGCGGCGCTGGGCAGGGCACATCTCTAGGATAGGGGACCACCACCTCCCAAAGATACTTCTCAACAGTGAACTCGCCACGGGTCAGCGCAAGAGAGGCACTGCAAAGAAGAGATATAAGGACTCCCTGAAACAACATCTCAGGCTTGGCCAGATTGATCACCAACAATGGTCCACCCTGGCCTCACATCGGGAGGCATGGAGACACATAATGCTGAGGTCTCTTTCAAGAAGTCACACTGAATGGGCCTCAAAAAGAAACAACAACGCAGAAAGAACCTCAACTTGGAAACAACATCACACTTGCCTATCTCGGATTGGCCTTCTTAGTCATCAATGAGATTATAGAAAGCGTGGGGTGAGTCCTTCCTGAATCTTCGTTCGCAAAGAAAAGCCAAGAGAGAAAGATTTAGGCATCGAATTGCTGTCTTTGTGAGCCGCTCTGAGCCCCTCCTGTGTGTGTGTGTGTGTGTGTGAGTGTGTGTGTGTGTGTGTGTGTGTGTGAGAGAGAGAGAGAGAGAGAGAGAGAGAGAGAGAGAGAAGGGCTGGGTAGAAATATTGTAATAATAAAGTAATAATAAACTCTCTCAAATCCAGAAGGCAAATGCAAACCCCATGATAGGTTCTGATTAGGTTTGGAAATTAATTCAAGAAACACAAGGACAACCACAAAGCATGACACTTACCACCTTATCACATTGAGAAATTTCTCAGTTGTAGGACACTTCAGCCTCTTTTCAAGCATGGTGAGGCACGGAGCTCATACGATGAGTTAAACTACTTACAGCTGTCATGCATAGCCCTCAGTGGTTGAAAAGACGCAGAACTGTCCTGAAAGGAGGGACGTCTGAGCACAAGCCAGCAATCGTGTTCAGAACTCCTATCTCTTATCACACTTTATTCCAATGTTTACAACTGAAAAACAGATATGATGGGAACCATCAAAAGTTTCCCATCCTGTTCCATTGCCCAATAGGAGAATGCAGCACTGTGGACTGGAATAGAAACAGCAAACTGACTGACGAGAAGATGGCTAAGTATTTAATAACAGAGTTATGGAGGAACATTGTTTTCATTTACTTGAATGTTGAGTATATGCTTGTTTTAAACTGTTATTATTTAATGATGTATGTTTTAGGATTTTTTTTACATTGTAATTTAGGCATCGAATTGCTGCCTTGTTCGCCGCCCTGAGTCATCCCCCCCGGGGGGGGGGGGGTGAGAAGGGTGGGGTAGAAATATTGTAAATAAATAAATAAACTTTCAGTAGCCTCTTGTATCATATAGGCTTTGATACAGAACCATATGATCCCATGGACAATAGTTTTAACCTTGATCAAAATATCGTGTATCCTATTGGATTTGGGACAGAACAGTAGGATCCTATGGATAGAGGTGTTTTTAAACTGGTTTTCGTCTCCTTTAATGTAAGGGGCTTTGGGCAGGGCAAGGGATCTCTTGGTTTTCAGATATTGTTGTTTCTCCTGATTAATAGCAAAAAAGCAATACTGACCTTGTGATGGATGTAAGATGAATGCATTGCCAGCTCTTAAGTTTGCATGTGTGAGTGTGAGGCAGAACATGAAACGGGACTGCTGATGATATAAGAGGAGCAATTCTCTACTCTTAAAGGGGCAGTCACCTTCCTCTCCCAATGTGATGGTAAGGTGGAAAGCTTTTGATATGTCAGGGACTCGCAGAGAAGTTGTTCTCTATCATATGAGATCTTGATATGTTCATCAAGAATTTTCTGAAGTCACCAGCCAGAAGTCTGGGTTAGGGATATTTTATAAAGCAGTAGCCATGTAGGAGGTCTTCCTGAAAACAGTTTACTGTCAATGAACATAATTCATCTCCTGCCAAAGATCTTCTCCTGATTACTTCTGTTACTGGAACTACAAAGCATTGTGGAAAGAGCAAAACAGAATACAAACTGCTCTGATGCCAGACATTTCTTCCTCCACCACAGTAGCATCTGTCACCCGCAAAGAAGGAATTCCAGCAGTAGCTAACAATTCAATCAAATATTGACACAGCTGCTTTCTACCATCTCCTTTCCTCCCTAGCAGCTACCTGAGAAGATTGTAAACTTTTAATGCATCTATTCACATGTAGCTAAGCTATGGCTTGCTTTGACATCTGATAGATGGGGTCCTTTTATGAAATGCCTATAACTGAGGAGCTTTATTACAAAAATACTATTAAAAAAGAAACAGAACATCATGTTGAAAAGAAACAGGATGGGAATTATTTTCTGCAGAAGAAGAATATAAACAAATAACATTTTCTGTATCATCCAAGTTATCTAAAATATTCTGAAAAACATGAAAACCTTACAGTTCTTCTAAAATAAATGTATAGTGTAATCCTATGCATGATTATTCAGAATATGTCCCATTGTGTTCCAAATGGCTTACTTCCTAGGAAATGTGCAGCCTATCAAAACCATTCTGGGAAGATGATAGGAAGAGTTTTTGTTACATGACAATGGATGGTGATGTGGTTCCTTGTGCTTTCCCCTTTTTCAATATTCAGTTTTGATGGAGTGTAAAATCAGTAATCCTGCTATGGGTCTGGTGTACTTTCCCCCTTTTCATGAGGTTATGTTTGGAGAATGGTTTATGTTTATGTTGTTGATGTCTTATATTTAATAGTTTTAATTATTTTCATTTATAGTTATATGCTAGTGTTAGTTATTATGATTTTTTTCTTTCTCTATGTATATGGCATTGAAATTTTGTTATTAATATGTTGTAAACCACCTTGAGTTGATGCACACAAACCTGGGGTGATAAAGTTGGTCTATAAATATAGTAAGTAAGTAATGGTTTTGGATCAGATAGATCAGGGCTGTCCAACTTCTACTGGCCCAAGGGCTGGAAGTCCAGTCACTGATCACCTGGGGGGCCGCAGTGTGAAAATAAATAAAAATAAAATAAGAGAATAAAATATAGGAAGAGAGGAAGGAAGGAAGATGGATAGAGGGAAGAAATGAGGGAGGAATAAATGCGAGAATAAAAAGAAATAAATAAAATATAAATAAATTAAAATTAAAATTAAAATTAAAATTAAAATTAAAATTAAAATTAAAATTAAAGCAAGAATAAAAGCAAGAATAAAAGCAAGAATAGAAGGAAGGAAGGAAGGAAGGAAGGAAGGAAGGAGCCCACCCCAGCAAAACAGCCCTCTGCTTCAGCCTACCTTAGTTCGGTATCCTTCCCAACAACCGCTGCCCATACGGAGCTCCACACAGCCTTGCTCGGTCCGGCTTCTCTCTTCCAACGAGGATCCAGGAGCCGGAGCCCGAGTGAGGCGAAGACACAGAGGCAGGAGCCGAAGACACAGCAGAAGAGTACTTCCTGTACTCTTCTAGTCTCAAAGGAGGGGAAGCTGGGACTTGTAGTCCTTTGGCTCCGTGGCATCATTTCCTGTCCTGGCTTATTTCCTGTCTGCTGAAGAGCCAGGACAGGTAATGGCGGACAGCTGTGCCGCTGCTACAATTTTTCAATTTTTTAATTTAAAAAACCAGCTGATTTATTGCAGGAGGGTAGGAGGGCCGGATCCAAGGGGTTGAAGGGCCGTGTGCGCCCCCCGGGATGCCTGTTGGACAGGCCTGAGATAGATTCAAAGCTTTTCACCAATCCAAGTTTATGAGTCTTCCCCCTGCTGTTGGAACAACAATGGTAGACCAGGGACCTCATTTTTCTAAAGAGTATCATTGTGTTCTAAAGAGCATATTCCTAGATGACTATATAATACAACCCTCATATCCTCAAAGGATATGTTCCAGAACTTACTCTGGAAGAGGAAACCATGGAGAATAGAGAACCCTCTTGAAACAGATGACTTCTACTGGAAGGTACTCTTACTGCAGGGCATAGAGAATTGCTGTCTGACATTTTGCTATTTCTCCAGCAAAATGCCATGATAACATCTGGCAAATGTATACTATAGAATTGCATAGAGGACCTAGAAAATTACTAAGACTGACATATTTTATCTTATGTGAGTAAGATAAACTGGAGGTACCAGTCCCACATGTAGTTTATTACAGGGCAAATATGCTGACTTATCAAGTATGCCTAGCTAATGTACTCGTGTGTTTGAAAACTTTTTAAAAAAGAGATGCATTCATATGGATTATGGATGGTTTGTTGGCATCAAAACCATGATATTATGGCATTACCATGTTTACTCATATATAAGTACATGTATAGGTTGAGGGCATATTTGGAGCCCAAATTATGAATATTGATATGACTAGTGAATCAGCAGAGGGTTATTCTGTAGAAAAGGATGGTTCACTTTTTGAAAACAGTTAAAGTGTAGTATTTACACAGATTTGTGCATAAGTTGACTCACTTTTGCGGGTGTGTGTGGTTTTTTGACTAAAAATTCTGTATATATACAGTAGGGCTGTGCACAGATCCATTTTTCAAAATGGACATCGGGCTGGTACAACTCTTTTGGGTAGCTGTAATGGCACGGGCAACAATGCCATTTTTTCTGGCTGCAAAAGAATACACAGCTGCCGACCATGGCTAGTTTCAGCTTCATTCAGCTACACATGGAGCATGGAGAGGCAGCCGTGCATACATAGGGTTTTCCTGTGAGTCCTGCCTGTTGAGTCAATCCGAACAGAAGAAAACCATGATGCTCTGTTGTGAGCAGGCTTCTGAGAGAGACATATTGTGCTCCAGTCCACTGGTTATCTAAATTCTCAGTCCTGCTGGCAGCTCTGCATGCTTGCCCTTCACTTGATGCAAGCTTCAAATGTAGGGTAGAGGTATCTTGCCATTTGTAAAGCCACCATAAAATGAGGATGCAATTTATATATTTTAAACAATGGCTAATGTTTCTTCAGGTGGTGTGGCTCCCGCCAAAATAAGTTGTTTTAAAAGGGTGCCTTAACTCAGCTTCATTGAATGTTGAAGAGAAAGGATGCTAGAAAAGGTGGTTTCTTAAGTCTGATGCCTTAAACCAAGAATGTTTTGGAAAGTGATCTATAGGGAGATGAGAAATATGTTAGAGATTGATTTTGAGTTTAAATCTGAATATATGCTTTTGGGTCTGATTGACTTTGATTTAGAAGATAATAAAGAAAAACTCTTTATATATTGTACAATAGCAGCGAGGATGACCTATGCAAAGAGGTGGAAGGCTGAAGAAACCCCCGAGCTATGGGAATGGAAAATGAAAATTTTGGATATAGCAAACATGGCCTCACTAACGTTTGCATTAGCGGAAGACATCCACAGGAAAAAGACAGACTGGTCTCCCATTACTTCTTATTTTAACAAAACCAAGATGAATCTATTGGTCGAACTTTAAAATTTAGTTACATTGTAACCACCCCACCAGGACTCTATGGAGGAAGTTCGAATATAGGTTTTTGCAGTTATAAAGTTATTATTTAATCTTAGCCGCTGGCTATTACTATTTCGTTAGTAAACTATGGGGGATTTGAGTGAGTAGGAAGCACTCTGTGTCTGTTTTGTCTGGTTTCGTCTTGAAAGGGGAGTGGGCGGGGGGAGGGGGGTTGGGGGGTTGCAGGATACATGTGTTTTGTAATGCAGCCATACATGGCTGGTTTTTGTCTGTCTCTGTTTTATTATTTTATACTTCAATAAAAATTACTTTTTAAAAAAGTCTGATGCCTTAAACCCAGGTGTTATTGAAGGATCTGAGGAGAAATGATTCCAGAAAGGATGGTTTCTTAAGTCTGATGCCTTGAACTCAGATGTTATTTGAAAGAAACCAAGCATCAGTCAAATGAAAAAGTAGGCTATAACTACGCATGTCATACAGCCCAAAAAACTTACAGCAACCCAGTGATTCTAGTCATGAAAGCCATTGACAACACTAGGTTGCTGTAAGTTTTTTGGGCTGTATGGCACGTGTAGTTTTCTCCTATACAAACCCCTCCCTGGGAATATTAAAAACTAAAATAAAGTGAACAATGTCTGGCATAAAAAACCATATTCTTCCCTGCTGGAAACTAGAGCTTTAAAAAGTCTCTTCTTTACACTACAGCTCCCAAAATCAGACATCTGGCATAGTAAAATGGACAATGGACTATGCTTGTTGTGAGTTTGTAGAAGGTTTGGTCCAAAAAAGTACATTTCCCAAGCTGACTATTCCACTTGCAAGCCCTTTCTACCCGAGAAATTTCTATGTAACCCCGAGTATATAAAACTCTTTTTTACAACCACAATAGTTATCTCATTGAATGTCTCTCATATTAACCAATAGAACATCCATTTAGGGCTTTCTTCCCAACTCAGCCCAAAAATTTACTTACTAGAAATCTCAGTCAGTCCTCCTTTTTGCAGATTTAACAATTTATTGGTACTCTGGCTAGCTGCTACTATAGAGGGAAAATATCTTTCCCCTAACCTGATTTGCGGCTTTCTGGTGCCAAGCAGAATTCTGAGACATGTAGTTTAGAGCAGGGCCTTTTGAATTATCTGGCATAAAGCTCTTCACCTTCCCAAACTACATTTCCCAGAATTCTGTGCTTTCTCAGTCACTTTCCCAGCGAACTCGGCTGTATCCCTGCTGCTTCCGTTTCCTCATGTCGAGATGCCACTAATTTAAAGAGGAAAGGCGGCCTTTTTGGCTTTGCTTTGCTTCCTTTAGCTGAAAATGAAACTAACTTTGGGAGGCTTCCAAGATTTACAAAATCCAAACAAAAAATATTGGGAAAGTTTTTATTCTTAAGTTTTTGGTGCGGGCCATTCTTGCGCATTGGATATTGCGTAATAAGTACCAAATTAACAAATTTGATACAACTTATGATGACTAATGAAACAATTGCACATCCTAGTGCCTTTATGTAATTTCTAACTTATGACAACCCTCAGTAGACTTTGTTCAGAGCAGTTTGCCCTTGCCTCCGAGACTGAGACCCCATCCACATTGCCTGAAGCCACATCTACAATGAACAATGGAGTTTGTAACAATTATGTAATATGGTTTGCATGTCATGGGTACTAGTTAATATTAGTGAAATATCAAGCTGTGCACCTCAGTCTTATCATTCATCGACTGAGGTGCACAGCTTGATATTTCACTAATATTAACCTAAAATTAGGTTTCCAGTAACATCAGAGATGTGGATGGTGTTATACTTTAGGGCATACTCACACAGCAGGATACCGTAGATGACAAGTGTTCTTTTGCGAGGGTAGAGATGAATTACAACCACTGAATGGATTACAAACAATGCAAGTTTGATGTGCTAGTATGTTTGATATGCTCCTTCTATAAGAGTTATCCAGTTTACATCCCCTCCCTGTGAATGAGATTTATGTCATCCCAGTAATCTAGGTGCGTATATGCATAAACTATCTTACCATAAACTAATGCATTCATCAAAGCATAAACTTATGCATCTTTTTGCTCTATTATTTCTCAATTGATTGGAGATACATGCTTTTTTCCTTTAAAAAAAGTCCCAACTAAATTTATTAGTGAATTATTTCAGACTGCTCTATCAGAACCCAATTATGATTGTAGAGCCAGAGAATAGCTTGCATTCCCCGTACATTACTAATGTTCTTGAAATCCTCATTTGTCATGTTCAAGGTTATGTAGAAATGATGTAGCAGAAACACAAATGCTTTTACTGCAATCATCCTCCCAGTTCTTGTCTATAATAGACAAACGTCTTAAACCCCTGGATAATGTCAAAATTAAAGTACAATTCAGGTGGGATTATACATAAAGTATGAAGTCTGAAAAGAAAATCCTAAAGATAAAAATGGAACTCTGAACCACAAATAATAATTTCATGTCAGGTTTTTAACTTGATATGGACTAACAATATATGAGTATGAACCATCACATTTTTAACACAGATTCTTCCCCAAATTTCAATAGTCAGGCATATGTAGGTATGGTTTCAAAACACAAGCTTCATGTCTTTTTTTCAGATGCTTAAAAACCAATATGGGGATCAGCAGGACTCTTCCAAAATTCCTTTTCAAACTTTAAGCTAGTGTATGAATTCTAGCCTCTGAACGCTATAACTGGACTGCTTTGACTCCTGAGTATAATGTACATTCATAGCCTAGGCAGGGATTCCCAAACCTTCATCCCCAAATGATATTGTTTAATTGGCTATTGGCTGTTCTTTCTGTGACTTCTGGGAACTGTAATCCAGCAACTCATTTGGAAATTTCTGGGTCACTGAATTGTCATTGACCCATGTAAAGCATTCCATGTTGGAGACAAAAAAAATCTATGCAATTTAGATGTACAGTGGACCCCTGTATCCATTGGGGTTTGGTTCTGGTATACAACAGGGTTTTTGGACACCCATACCAAAATCTGTGAATAATCAAATTTAATTATATACAATGGTACAGCAAAATTGTGATCCTTATAAAAATGGCAAAATCAAGATTTTCCCATTTTTGGAATTTTAAAATATATTTTCAAGATGTGGATGGTTGAATTTGCAAATATAGACTCCTTGGATACAAACGTCTGGCAGTTTTTCCTTTAATTAACCTTAAGATAGTCCACCCTACTTTTCTAACTTAACACTAAAAACAGTGTGAAACTTCTTAGCAGCTGTTGTTTCTAGAGTGTCTTGGGAACAATATATCATAGCGCATTCTGGGAATTGTTGCCAGTAAGATGTGATACGAGGCTTTTTCTACAGCTTTTCATCACCCTTTTTTTTTGATTGAGTACTGTTCCATTATCTGGGTGGAGGCCACTAGGAAGCTCTAGAGAGGTTAGTCCATTTAATGGTGGGAGTTGAATGAAAAAAAATTCCTCATTTTTCACTGGTTATTTTCCCTCCTTACTTCTCTTGTCATAAACGAGGGTTATTTCTACAATGGTGACATGAGTGGTGGGGAATAACAAGAAAACAGGAGAAATTGTTTCCCTTTTTTAACCCTCCACCCCTGTAAAACGAACTATCCTTCTCTCCCCTGCACCCACAAGTGGCCTCCACCTGGATAATGGAACAGTACCCTGGATTGCTTTGGAAGTGATATAATATAGAATTTATTGATCTCTCTCTCTCTCTCTCTCTCTCTCTCTCTCTCTCTCTCTCTCTCTCTATATATATATATATATATATATATATGAAAACCAAAAGATCTCTGTGTGATATAATCTAGATCAGGAGGTCAGTTCACATCCCTCAAACTGTTTGTGGGCCAAATGATTATTTGTAGTGCAAAAACAAAAATAAATTAATGAAAAAAGAAAGAACAATTGAGTATTTAAAATGAAGAGCGATTTTAACCAACACAAGTTTACCAGTATTTCAATGGGAAGTGTAGACCTGCTTTTGACTGATCAAATAGTTAAGTTAATTAGGACTGTTGTTGTTGGGTGTCTTCAAGTAGTTTCGGATTTAGGGTGACCCTAAATCTAAAGTTTCAGGTGGGAGCCAGGTAAAACTTGAAATGCTACATCTGCTCCACAGACCTTAGTTTGTGAACCTCTGATTTAGATTATTGGATCTTTCGAAAGGTATTATCACTGCCATGAAGCAATGTTTCAAAACCAGCATTTCCTCCTCACAGTTGTGATGAATAATAATAAAACATAGCTCAAACAATGTAAATTAGAAAATGTCATAAATTTGGTTTGGGGAAAAATAATTTGTCTTTGAAAAAACAGCAACAGGTGGTTATATTTCAAAATTCATTTTTTTGTTTGATTTCCTATTTTAATTACAAACCTGTACAATAGAATTAAAAGGCTTTTCTTTAATGAAGACAAAAGCAATTCTTCCTTTGTCAATGCATGTTGTCTTTGTCTAGCCTTGCAAAATTACTATGCTGTTCTCATGAACCAGAGCATGCATTGAATTTCTCATCAACAGTGTAAACCTTACTTCTCATCTGCCATTGAAAAAGCTAAAGCAATTAGGGGGGAAACGACAATAGTACATTAAATGAATTGAAATTTTTAAATCTCTGAAAAGATAAAAAGCTATGAAAGGACAGCAAATCAATACAGATGACAAACAGCTGAGAAGAAATTAATTCTCTTTCAGGAGGAAAGTCATGGTCTTGGATTGTAGGTAACAGCTTTCAGTTACTTTTTTAGTATTGCATCATTTAAAATATAATTCTTCTTCGAGGGCTCTGTGAATGCACACTTATGAAGTTTGCGCGCCAGCGCGGGCTTCCAACGGAAACTTCCCAGTTTGAAAAGTGTTGGCGGTTGCTCTGCCCAGCCGGCCCGGAGGGCATAAAAGGCGCCTCCATGCGCGCCCACCCCATTCCTTTGTTTTCCGCCACTTGGGCAACCTCGGAAATACGGCTGGTTGTGTGAGCATAGTATGTCCACAACCAGTTTCAAAAAGTGTTTATCCTGCGGTGGCAAGATCCCGGACTGCGACGGTCACTCGAAGTGCCTTTGGTGTCTCGGAGAGGGGCACGTTGTTCCTGTCTGCCGACACTGCCAGGCCTTCTCGTTGCACACCAGAAGAGCGAGAGCCCGGAGGCTTCTGGCCTACCTGACGGAGCATGCTCTCTGCCCTCCAGAGATGGCGACGGCTGTCCCATCTACCTCCTTGGGGACCAGGGCGGCTGCTCCGGCCCCCACCGTGTCGACCGCTCACCCGGCCGGGAAGAAGCATCCACGGAAGGAGAAGGGCACGAAGTCTGTCTCATCGAAGACTTCGGCGCCAAAGAGGCCCTGCACCGTGACGACAGAGACGGTTCAGCTGCCTCCACCCTGCCGGTCGTCGGCGAGCTCAATGGCGTCAGGCCTCTCCCAGAGGTTGGCCATTTCGAGAACTCCCTCCAACAGAGCTATGGAGATAGCGTTCCGGAGGTCGAGTGAAGAAGCCCGTAGAGCCCAGACCAGAGGCCTGGTTCCTGTGACTATGGACAAGTCTCTGGAGGCCGGAGCCTCGAGACCCCCGTCTCCGAAGAGACGCAGGACTCTGACGTCATCATCATCGGCGTCGTGCCCTGATTCCCCACCTGCCCCTGTTCTCGCTGTGGAGACAGGGGTAGAGCAGCAAACCATCTCACCTGGAGAATCGGTAGAGACTGTCGTAAGAGTTCCCCCGGCGCAGCCTTCGGTCCGACAACTGTTTGTGACGTTGCCCGAGAAAGGCAGGCAGACGACAAGACTCGCCATCGCCCCAGCTTCAAAGAAGCCTCCCCCTGCATCGACGGTGGTGACCGCGGTCCCATCCACGTCGAGATCGGCACCGGCGTCTTCACTTCCGGCGGGACCGGAAGTAGTTCGGCCATTGTCAGAGGAGGAGGTTGAGGAAGGTGAAGGCCCGCGATCGGTGATGTCGGGGTCCATCTTGTCGGTCGCCATGGACCGAACACCTTCCCATAGAGGCTGTGAGATGGAGCCATCCTCGTCACCGACAGACTCCGCAAGGGCCTTCGGTGAACAAGTGGGTCGAATGTCAAGAGCTTTGGGCATACAAACATATGTCCCTAGAAGATCCAGCGCCTGCCCCGTCTTCAGCAGAGTGCAGGTCGAGGATGCTGCCCAGCCACATCTTCCCATGCTGGAACCCCTGGAAGAGGTGGTGAAAGCGTCGTGGAAGACCCCATCGTCCATCCCACCCACGTCAGGGCATATCGAGGCATGGTATAAGATCGACGAGAGGGAGAAGGAATGGCTGCACGATCATCCGACGCCCAACTCGATGATCGTCACCTCCTCCCAGTCTTCAGGCAGAGAATCTACAGCCCCCCTGACCAAGAGGGGAAGAGATTCGACACCTTCGGTAGAAAGATCTACCGAGCCGGACTCCTGCTGACAAAGATGGCCAATTACGGGGCGTGCATGGGAGCCTACCACCAGATCCTGTGGGAAAGGGCTCAACCCTTTTTCCAGGATCTCTCCCAGGAACAACAGGCTGCACTGGCCTCCATATCTCAGGAGGCCCAAGCGCTGGCACACCACCAGATCCTGATGTCCTGCCACACGGGGGACACCTCAGGAAAGCTGCTGGCCCACGGTGTCGCCATCCACAGACACGCATGGCTGAAGTCGTCAGGGTTGTCTACCAACTCCCGAAAAACCATCGAAGATTTGCCGTTCGATGCCCAGGGACTTTTCTTTGCGGGCACGGACGACAAGCTGAAGGCCAATCACGACTTCAAGGTCCTGACGGCCAAGTTGGATCGACCACCGGCTCAGCCCAGGACCTGGTACTACCAACGGGCGAAGTTCCAGCCCAGGTCGCAGTACCGCCAGTCCCCACGGCCATACTCGGCCCCACAGCAGCAACAACAGCAGCAGCCGAGACAGCAGCAGCAGCAGCAGAAAAACCGGACCCGCCAAGGCAACAAGTCGAGGCCGCGTCAGAACAACGGCAACGGACAGTCGAAACGCCGTGTTTGACGGGGCGAAGGACGACACCGTCTCCTCGCTAGGTACCGCTGCCGCCATCATGCCTCCTCCCAGCCCTCGACCTCCACCATCTCATCCGCCGTTCGGAGACCGCCAGACCCGCTTCATCGGTGCTTGGTGATGCATCACCTCAGATGCATGGGTTCTCCGGATTGTCGAAGACGGCTATGCCTTGGAATTCGACGAGCTCCCGCCAACGGGGTTCATTGTCGAGACGGAGCCGTCCGAGGTGATCTTGAGGGAGGTCGACAGCTTGCTTCAAAAGGGAGCAGTTTCACCGCTTCCGCAGAGCAAGGAAGGAGAGGCATTCTTCTCACGGTACCCTGCGACACATCCTGGACCTCAGAAACCGAAACGCGTACGTTTCGCCAAGGAAATTCAGGATGGTGTCAGTGTTGTCCATTCTCCTTCTTCTACGGGCAGGCGACCAATTCACCTCGATCGACCTTCGGGACGCATACTTCCACGTCTCGATCAGACCGGCCCATCGACGTTTCCTGAGCTTCAAGGTGGCCGGAAGGGCGTACCATTTCAACGTCCTTCCCTTCGGCCTCGGGACGGCTCCTCGAACATTCTCCAAGTGCATGTCGGTCGTGGCTGCGCACTTGAGAAGGGAAAAAATCCGGATTTTCCCATACCTAGACGACTGGCTGCTGGCGGCTCAGTCCCCGGAACTGCTGCAACAACAGGTCACAGCGACACTTCGACTACTCTCGTCGTTAGGCCTACGTCTCAACGAGGAGAAGTCACAGCTTGTCCCACGCACGACCATAAAGTTCATCGGGACAATGTCCGACTCCGTCGATCAGCTCGCCTATCTGCCAGAGGTCAGATTTCAGGCACTTCGACACGAGGTGAACAGCTGCACCCGGCTGTATATCACGGCGAAGCAGGTCCAAGTCACACTGGGCCACATGGCATCCACGGTGGCCGTCACTCCGCTGGCGAGACTATGCTTCAGACCGCTGCAACGTTGGTTTCTCGACCACTTCGTCCCAGTCAGGGAGCACCACTCAAAGAGGCTCTCCCTCCCGGAGAAAGTCAAGGACTCCCTCCAGTGGTGGACTTCCAGCGCCAACGTTTGCCTGGGGGTGCCATTCCATATGGTAACCCCTTCCATCACAGTAACGACGGATGCGTCGCTGCTTGCCTGGGGAGGCCACACAGAGCACCTGTCGATCAACGGCCAATGGTCGCCAGTGGAGAGGCTCCACCACATCAATTACCTCGAGCTCCTGGCCATAGCCAAGACTCTTCGGGCCTTCACCCCTCTAGTCAGGGGACACGTAGTACTGGTCAGGACAGACAACGTAGTGGCCATGTACTACGTCAACAAGCAAGGCGGAACGGGCTCGAGAAGACTCCTTGCCCTAGCCCAGAGCTTGTGGGAGTGGTGTGTTCGTCACCAAGTGACACCCAGGGCCGTCCATCTCCCGGGAGTCGAGAACTTGGAGGCGGACTCCCTCAGCAGAACCAGCTGGTCGTCCCACGAATGGATGCTGCATCCGGAGGAACTCCACCGTGTCTTCCAGCGATGGGGGTTCCCAGACACAGATCTATTCGCATTGCTGGAAAACAGCCAACTGCCAGTTTTCGGTGCCCGGCTTGCCCCGGATGCTCACAGGGGATGCCTCGGGGACGCACTCCTGCTCGATTGGACGATGGGATTCTTCTACCTCTTCCCGCCGTTCCCGCTTCTTCTCCGCATCGTCGAGAAGATCCAGCTATCGGGGACCGACTGCATCCTCATCGCTCCCTACTGGCCGAGGCAGGTCTGGTTCCCGACCCTACTACACTTGGCCGAGGGGAAATACATACATCTCCCTCGCCGACCAGATCTTCTGACTCGGGAGAAGGGGTTGCTTCTACACCCGGACCTTCCGTCCCTGCACTTGACGGCATGGAGGATCTCCCGGCTCCGGACGTCTCACCGGCCGTAGCGGCGATCTTGGCTGCAGTTCACAAACCGGCGACGTCGAAGGCGTACTCGGCTTGCCTCGCCCGCTTCGCCAAGTTTCAGACCGCCCGTTCCAGCGCAGTCTTCCCGCTCTCAATTCTGGTGGTCCTTGACTTCCTGGCCGGACTGGTCGACAGAGGGCTGTCCATGTCCTCGGTGAAGACCCACCTGGCGGCGCTCACCTGGCAGAGTCAGCAAAGGGGTGGTCCTTCGCTGTTCCAGTACCTGATGGTCAAGAGATTCCTGAGAGGGGTTAACAACACCCGCCCCCCCGTGCATCCACCGACGCCCAGCTGGAACCTTGACCTGGTGCTGTCCTGCCTTATGGCCCCACTGTTCGAGCCGTTGTCGTCCATCGACCGACGCCTCCTTTCTTGGAAGGTGGTGTTACTGGTCGCCATTGCTTCGGCGCGTCGACCCTCCGAGCTGGCGGTGCTGCGTGTGGATGAGCCCTACCTGCTGTTCCTAGCGGACAGGGCCATCTTGCGGACGGACATCACCTTCCTCCCTAAGGTGGTGTCCCCGTTTCATGTGAACACTGACATTGTGCTTCCAGACCTGGTGCCCTCTCCGCCCATGGGGAACGAGTCGACCCTCAGAGCCCTCGATGTGAGGAGAGCCCTCTGGGTCTACAAGGGCAGGTCTGCAGACTACCGACGGTCGACGAGACTCTTCGTCTCTTACGCCACCGACAAGCTGGGCTTGCCGGTGTCGTCTCAAAGGCTGTCTAATTGGGTGGCTTCCCTGGTTGAGTTGTGCTATCAGATAGCCCGTCAACCATGTCCCCCTAGAGTCAAGGGCCGCTCAACTAGAGCAGTGGCCACGTCGACGGCCTTCCTCCAGGGGATTCCTCTGGATTCGATATGTAGGGCGGCCATTTGGGCCAACCCCTCCACCTTCACATCCCATTACCGGGTAGACACCCTTTTTGGTAGGGAGGCGGCTTTTGGTCGAGCGATCCTTACTCCCAGGGGCCTTCAGGGATAGTGTCTAACAGACGACCCTGTTTTTTACTCTCTCTAGGGTTTAGATCGACAGTTCTTGGGTTGATCAGACATCTCTACCGTTGTAGAGAGGCTAAGTGTTTACCGTGCCCCAGGCCCCGGGGTCACAGTCTACCTGTTAAAGCATGCTTTACCTAGAATTCTTATGGTTCTATGTGGCACCTGTTGTGCACTGATACTGTGAGGCCTGCGTGCCTGACATGAATGGTGCTTGTTGCACTTACTATTGTGAGGCCTGTGTGCCTGGCATGAATGGTGCTTGTTGCACTTTATACTGTGAGGCCTGTGTGCCTGACATGAATGGTGCTTGTTGCACTATGTTTACAAGTGGGAGCATGCCTTCCACTCATATTTTTATACTATTATATGTTATTTATTCATATTGCTGGTTGCAATAAACCTGTTCGGTTTTTCAAAAATTGGCTGGTTTGTTCCCACCTCCTTTACCTTAGCTCGGTAAGTCTTCATAAGTGTGCATTCACAGAGCCCTCGAAGAAGAATGGTAGGTTACATACCTGTGACCATCTTTCTTCGAGTGGAGCTCTGTGTCTCCACCTGAACCCGCCCGGCCGTCCCCGCGATCTCAAACCACCCTTTCCTAGTTGCAATTGTGGCGTAGGAATGGGGTGGGCGCGCATGGAGGCGCCTTTTATGCCCTCCGGGCCGGCTGGGCAGAGCTACCGCCTAAACTTTTCAAACTGGGAAGTTTCCGTTGGAAGCCCGCGCTGGCGCGCAAACTTCATAAGTGTGGATTCACAGAGCTCCACTCGAAGAAAGATGGTCACAGGTATGTAACCTACCATTCAGACATTTGTTCAGGACCCATCTACATAGGCCCCAAACCCAGGAGGAACCGGGTTTTTAACATAGTTCCTTCTGGGTTTTGTTCCCATTCCCAACCCCAACCCAAACCCCGGGCTTTTCTTAGAGAGAAGGCATCCAGCCCCCTTCCAGTCCCCATTTCCCCCTCCAAAACTTACCTGAGCGACCTGCTGGGAATGCAGGCTGCTACAGAGAGTACTCCTGATGTGTGACAATGATACATCAGGAGAAGGGGGAAGATGGATTAAACTCATCCTCCCACTTGCAGACACGTCATTTATGCATGTCAGGAGACCTCTCCAGAGAGGGCCTGCACTGCCGGCAGGACCCTCAGGTAAGTTTTGGAGGGGAAAATGGGGTGCTGGGGGGTGGGCGCCATCACACTCATTCAGCCTTTGAGAGCCCAAAGAACTGGGATTGCTGTAGGGATTGACCCCTGGGACAATGGAAACAGTCACAGGAGTCAATTCCTACAGGCCCAGCACTTACAAAATCCAGACCTTATCTTAAGGTCTGGAGCTTTTCAGGTTTCAATTTAATCTGGAGAAAATTTAATGCGGGTTTACCTGAGATTACCAAGCCAATGCGGGTTTACCTGAGACTTACCAAGACTTACCAAGGCGCGCGCACACACACACACACACCTTTCTTCCTTCCTTCGCCCCCTCAGTGCTATCCCACGTTATATTTAACACGGGATGGCTCTGAGGTGTGGGGAAAGTGTGGAGGCGAGTCCACACCTCCTTCTCTACTTAGGAATAAAGCGAGACAAGCCTTGTCTTGCTTTATTTCCAAGTAGAGAAGGAGGGGGGAGTCGCCTCCCCACTTCCTTCTCTAAATAGGAATAAAACACAATGCCTCAAAGCGCCCCCGTCTCCACCGCCGTTGCCGCAACTCAAGCAAGGAGAGTGATGTTTTAGCCTTCAACTCCCAGAAATCCTAAGAGCTGGAAAACAGGCTGGGATTTCTGGGAGTTGTAGGCCAAAACACCTGGGACTCAGTCTCCTCTCGCGTGTTGAGAACTGAGGGGGGGGGGGGAACGACCTAATAATGTGACCGTTAGAAAAAATGGTGACCCCAGGTTCGGTTTTGAAACTTCATTTCCGGATTGGACCCCGAGGGTCGATATAAGGTCAAAATAATTTCAAATACGAAAAATTAATGGAAAACTATTTAAATAGTTGATATCCACCCCTACTACATGCTATGGATAGTTTGGCTTTATATTGTATTAGTGGAGGAAGTGACTAAATTATGCCATCATCTTGTTGTTGTTGTCGTCATCTTTTTTAAAAAAGAGCAACTATTCCAATAAGTTAGCTTTAGGAGACTTTCAAGAAAAACGTGAGAGAAAATTAACTATAAAAGAAACCATTATCTAAACCATCTAATGCCAGAAAAGCTGAATGGCCAACACATACATTTGTTAAAGATAAACATTTTTTGAGAATGGAATTGAATAGCAGTTGGGCTTTGTACACATAGTGTTGGTCATTTGTTAGTTAAACCAACAGAATTCGTCTATATGTTTAAAATGCCTTAACATGCTGAATAATCACAAAGTACTTTTTAGTATACCATTAAAGCTGTAGGTTAACCCAGTTTGCAGTGTTTGTTCAGTTCAAATCTGATACAATATCTTGGACTAAATTCATCCTAAAATAATTTCAATTTCAACAGGGAACTACTTCATCTACTAAAAGCAAATGTATCATATATTTTCCCTTAAAATAGTCATATGGACAGGAATATCTACTGGGAACAGGCTATAATGGTTTGGACTTGACAGCTGTCTGTTTGCAATTATTTTGACTAATTCAAAACAGTAAAAATGGCTTTGAGACATCTATTAAAATGTCAGTTTTATCTTATTCCAAAATCAAATGTTTGTGTGCATCCATGGAAGAGCACAAAAATACATGTAATTTG
Source organism: Anolis apletophallus (assembly GCA_030556195.1). NCBI lineage: Eukaryota > Metazoa > Chordata > Lepidosauria > Squamata > Anolidae > Anolis > Anolis apletophallus. Next base: position 112,876,347 of record JARBWK010000003.1, on the reverse strand, counting down.
TTATTTATTCATCAACAGCTCTGATACTTAACATTACGGTGTCCTTGGAAGCCTTTCTTTAGGTGCTCATACTATTGGAAAGTTAGCCAGGTAATGACTGAGGGTGCATCTCCGGTATGGAATAAATGCAGTTTTACTTCCCTTTAACTGCCATGGATCAATGTGATGAAATCATGAGAGGTGAAGTTTTACAAAATCTTTAGTCTTCTTTGCCTAACTACAAATTCCAGGAGTCCATAACATTGAGCCATGGCAATGTGGCTTGATGGACTTTTAGGGAAGACCGCCAAAGACATCAGACACTCTATACTTAAAGTGCCAGCTCTGTTTTCTATTTCTGTGTTACCTCTGCTGCATTAAATATACACAAAAATTGGCAAAATAATAAACCTTCAACCAATGTTGAGAAGCACATTTCATAGAGCTTCATTCCAGCTGTGAGTTTTCTACAGTGCACTTCATAAATATTCCCTTATTACAATGATTACTATAATATCAGCATTATTGTGCTCATATTGCGGATAGCAGAACAAAAGAGGCACCTATATGATTGTGTGGAACTTGGACAGAAATGCTCAAGCTGTACATCTATCACTTTCATTTTTTACAGTCAACTCTCGTCCTTCCTATTGTTTTTTATATTTACTGCTACTTGCTTGTTTAGCACTACTGTTGTCCGAACCAGAGAAAGTGGTGGGTAAAAAAAAGCAGACTAATGGTGAATAGGTCCATTGTCAACAGACCCCTGCTAAGATGTGGACCTTTGTGGGCATCTAAGTTTAACTTGAGCATCCATCTGGGATAGGCAGGTCCTTCAGAATTCCTGGCTTTCACTCCTGTCCAAAGGAAAAAATGTTTAGAGTCAAGATCAGGGACTAATTTGGTAGGTGAAGAAACTTTGCAGGTAGGTTTTCATTGTGTAACCACTATCCTTGTGTAGCCACAATCCTTTCCCCTATTTTAGCCTTTCCTTACATGAGCAGACTGTCAAGCTTAAGTCAACAACTTCAGAGAATTCAGAGACCAACAGAAGTTCAATGAGTTGGAAATGAAATTAACAGGATTCCCTTTTCCCAGTAATCAAGCTCATCAACTGGCTTGCTATCATCCCATGTCAATTCAAGATAAAATTTCTCCACCATCAGTTCAAGGCTATGTGCTAATTACTAGAGGGTGGAAATATCATGGGGGTGGGGTTAACAAATGACTGAATTAGATAAACCTCTTCAGGTCTGTAATTAGTTACTGTATCTTTAATTTTCTTTTAAAAACAAATTAATAAACATGGGTTGCTGAATTGGATGAAGACTGAATTACTGGGTGGAGGGGAATTCTTCATTATCTTTTTCATTGTGTTCCTATTCTAAATCCTTTTCCCCAAATTAGGAAAAATGAAGGCAAATTGTTTGCTAAAATAGAAAAGTTGGTATTTACAGATTTTATTGCAAGAGGAATCATTCTGTTCTGCATTAGCCAGTGAATATCTAGAATATAGTGTCTAGGTCAATTGACCACATACTTGAGAAGAAAAAGTAATAGTGAAGCAGAACTATCTGAATATTGGTATTGTAATAATGGATCTTTGGTATTTTATCTAATTTGTTTTGTGTTAACTTTCTGTTCTAAAAGAGGGGGATTTTTAGAAGTTAATGAGAGATGAAGCCATTATCCTGAAAAACTGCCTTGGAATAAGGCTATTAGAAGTAGTCAAATAATAACTCATGTCTCACATCACTTGGGACAAGAAATAAAGCAAGATTTGGATCAGCAGCAGATGCTGCAAAATCAAAAACCATCACTAGGAGACATAAAGTGTTATTTTGGTTAGGGTACTAATATTCATTCTTCTTTTGTCCTTTTTTATACAGAACTTAAAAAGCACATTGCATTGAAAACCATATAACCAGTGGCCATACTTTCCAGAAGATTCTGTGAACTGCAGTTGCCTTGGATTATAATCTCATCTGAAATATATGGTTTCTTCATGTATTAAATTAAATTAAACTATTCATAAAAAAGCAATCACTACTAACCTGAAGCTTGTTTCAACCTGTATTTTTCTGGTCAAATGTTCATACATTCTCCTTTCATGATCAAATGTTCATACATTCTCTTGATTGTGGTTTACCTTAAAGTATTTTTCTGTTTTCTCTTTTTCAAATATACATGTGCATACACCTTGGGATTCTGATGAGAATTCACATTAGGAATCAAATTTAATGCTTTGAACTCCAAGATTGATTACTGCAGATTTTATGTCTCAGTGGAATGCAACATTTTTATTAATGATTCAGAAGAAGGAATAAACAGTGCATTAATTACATTTACAGATGATACTAAATTAAGAGGTGCTTGACTCACCCGTGAGAAATGAGAAATAAGAAGGGATATAAGAAGGTGAAAACTAAACTATGAATCGGAAATAACAAAAATAGGCCTGGAAAATTGCAGAGAAATACATTGGGGGATTACTAATCCAAAAAGCAGATACAGTCAATAGGTGTGAGATCCCTGAAATGGAAGAAACGAGATTTAAAATTGTTGTGTTTGTGTAGTGTAATGATCACTTTAAAATGATCAGGTGACTTTTGAATATGTCTCATATGCATACAGTTTGACAATATCGCAATTTGAGATTGTACAGCCAGAATACCCAATAGCTCATCAAGAGGACATCAAAAGTTGGAAGGGATTCAAAGACGGCCAATACAAGTGATTAAGCAGCTGGGAGAAATGATTTATGAGGCAGATTAAAAGGACATAAATGTTCGAGCTATACCATATACCAAAATTATGACTAAAGCTATGATCCATAATGCATGTTCTCCTGAGACCCACCCATAGATTATGAGTTCCACTGTCCAAGAAGAGGGGGGGGGGTGCCCTTTTTTCTTTTTCTGAAGACCATTGTCATTTTTGCATTTTCCCATGCATTTGATTCAAACCAAATAAAATATTTAATTGCCAAACAAATTGCTTCAATCACTTACTAAGGAATTACTTGACTTTTAGTTAATGCAATTACCAAACACATTTCAAATGGCACCAGAAGGCAGGTACCACATCTTACTTAAATTTGAATGTCTAATAGGTACAAGATTCTCAATAATGTAAAGAGACAACCAGTTTTTGACAGTGAAGCTCTTTGGTTATTTTATATAGGTAGACAGAGTAATCATCAACATACATATAAACAAATCTATTTCACTGCACTCTGATACATTTCTGAGAATGTTTGTTCGAGGGCTTATCTCTCCATGACACAGGAATTTCTAGCGACTATCGTGTTTTGTGGGGTCTTTAATTCAACTTTGCCCCACTTTAGGAAATTTCAGGGATGTTCCAGAGTTCGCTAAAGTTCCAGAGTATCCCAGGGTCCATGGCCACATGGATGGCTGGACTGGGGCCATTTCAGATTGATCCCCTATCCAGAAAAAAAACACTACCACTGTCACTCGTTGTCTGCACTGATCAGCACAGAATGATGATGTTGTGTTGAGCTTTTCTTGCTGGCCACACAAGTGCCCTGTTCTGACATTAGCAGATGTGATACATAGTGTCCAGGTACTCAGATGGAGCTCTGTGAGTGTCAGGGAGCAGTGGTTGAGACACAGAAGACAAGGACCCATCTCAAATCTTGTGCTTGCTGTATGCATGATATACAGTAACTTAAAGTGAGTACCTTAGGCTTTCTGCCCTTAGCCTGGCTTTGCCCTGCTTTAGTCAAAGTTGGTGGATACTTCCGAGTTTTGGATACTGTGGAGTTTCCTGCAAAGTAATTCTGCAGTATCTACACTGTCACTGTGGAGGATTTGCAGCAGTCAGGACAGCTGGATTGGGTTGCACTCAGTCTGATCCACTGTTCAGCATACTCTGCCATCACCACTCCCTGTACTGACTAGTCTGTTTCATCTGTAATGTCATAATAGGAGGCCCATCCAAATAGCAAGATGGATAAATCAACCCTGTCCTTCTTGCTTGTCATGGACAGCCTTGTATCTGATATCACACATCAGACCTTGATGGCCAGGCACTCAAACAGAGCTTTGTGATGACTGTGAGTGGTGGCAGTGACAGGAGGACGAGCCATCCCCTTCCTCTAATCCAGTTGTCCAGACTGCTGAAAAGTCCCAGGAGACTCCTTTTATTATAATAGACATGTGTTCTTTAGTTTTTTCTTATTGATTGTTTTTTTAATGCCATTTTGTAGGCATGGTTTAGAACCCAAAAATAGGAAATCAAAAATCTAATGTGGGGGGTTTTTTTTATTAGTAATAGAAAGACTTACAAAAAAAATTCCAAAAATTTCTAAAATGTAACGTAATTACTAACGGAATTCGTTAGTAGTTCATATGCCAGCGCATACGCATTTCAGATGGTTTTGCCTACAACTCCCAGAAATCCTAACAGCTGGTAAATTGGCTGGGATTTCTGGGAGTTGTAGGCCAAAACTTGAATAAATCACACTGAATTCTAGATGGGACTCTCCAAATAGGAAGGAGGGAGGGAAGGAGGGAGGGAGGGGGGTATTCTATTCTTGGAAGCAGCAAAAAGGAGGAGGAGCCCCCCCCCCTTGCTCCTCGCTGCCTCTCTCTCACCCCGATCCTGAGGGAGCGAGGGCCCAAGTTTGCCCAGGCTGAGAGGAAAAGGAAGAGGCCTGAGGCTGTGAGGAATGGTGGGAGTTGAAGTCCAAAACACCTGGAGGGCTGAAGTTGGCCCTCATGAAGCCTCTTCAAGGATTTAGATCCTGGCAGGCAGAAGGGGCAGGGAGGTCCACTCCTCCTGCCCTGCCAGGATCTAAAGCGCATCAAGGCTTGGCACGCTTTAGATCCTGTGAGAAACCAACCTAATGTATAATAGAATGAATGCTAACTTATAGAGTAAGTGCCTACATGTTATAAGTAATCCAACTGGTCATATACCTACATTACATGCACATGCAATAATACAGCAGTAATAACAATGGGTATAAGAAGAGGTAAAATTCAAACCGAAGTATTCTGACTGGTCCCTCCTCAAGCGGTGCAAACGGGCTCTTCTCTATGAGCCCGGGATTCTGCAGCAAGCAAACGCTGTGCCTGGGCTTTTGGCTTTTCCCAGGAGAGGCTGCTTCCTGTTTGCAGTTTGCACCGCTTGAGGAGGGACCACAGTCAGAATACTTTGGTTTGAATTTTACCTCTTCTTATACCCATTGTTATTACTGCTGTATTATTGCATGTGCATGGAATGTAAGTATACTACCCCAATACTCTTTGATGCTTTAGATCCTGGCAGGCAGGAGGGGCAGGGAAGCCTGGAAAAATGTAAACAGAGAGGTTTACTCAGAAGTAAATCCACAAAGGAGGGCACTTCATCCAAAGTGCCCTCCTTTGCAGATTTACTTCTGAGTAAACCTCTCTGTTTACATTTTTCCAGGCTTCCAGCCGAAAGAAGGAGTGAGTTTAGGGCTTACCTTGCCATAATACTTATTGGCAAGGGAGGCGGAGGGTGGTGAGAGAGAAGGAGGGTGCCCCTTACGACCTAATAACGATACTTAAGAAAATCCTGGCCCCGAAGTTCTATAAAGAAAGTCCACTTCCTGGTTGGCGTTCCAGATGCGGAAATACTCAAAAGTAGCATTTCTTACGAATTTCTTCCGAATCTTTTAATTTTCTTAACTTTTTTCTCATGCCTACCATTTTGCATGGGAAAAACCTATGTGTGTTTTAAAAATATCTTTGCAAATATAATAAGCAATTAAAATATTTCTTATACATGCAAGAGAAAACTCATTGCTTCTGTTTAGTTTACTTGCATATTTTCACCTTCTAGGGGAAAGAAAATAAAGTAACTTCCATGATGATGCCAAGAACAAGTTGTTTGGTAACCAAAATATATACAGGCAAGTCACTTTCTTAAGAAACCTGTTGCAATACATCCCTAATAACAAATCACTCTAACAAATACTAACAAATCACTCTAAGCATTGATTTCCATGAATTAATATTGTTCCTATCACTTGAATTATACACTCACAGATTTCTCATGAATTTGGTTCCCCTCGTTTTCTTCAAACAGGAAATCATAACTTTGGAAAATTCACTTCAGTACTAAACGTTTTGGAAACTGCTATTAGCTATGCCACATTGGAGAAGAAAATGGAGGTCTAGCCAAGAAAGAAACTAGCTCCAGGGAGATCTGTAGGTCTCATCATACTCTTGATGAGATCATTAAAACAGCAACAAACTTTAGAGAACTTATCAGTGTGAAAATGAGAAACATAGAAATGAGAGTGAACAGTGAAAGTCCTCTAAAAGTTTTAACTGTTTTTCTCCTAATTAGAAATACTGTGGCATTAGGATCTGATCATTTTTCATAAGAGTTTTTTTAAAAAAATTATTAGTGATTTTGAAACAATTAAAAAAGATATACAAGTACACATAAAGAGTTTCTTGACAAATGTAACTTCTTGAGCTTTTATCCAGATTTCTATGAATCACCATAAGAAGGAAATTTGTAGACTCACAGACTGAACAACCAAGGCCTCTTCAATACACCTATATAGAATCCACATTGAACTGGATTATATGGTAATGTGGACTCATAACCCAGTTCAAAGCAGATGTTGTGGATTATCTGCCTTGATATTCTGGGTTATATGGCTGTGTGGAAGAGCCCCTAGACACCGTGCTATCCTAGTGTTACAAGCCATGATGTTGCCTAAATTATGGGATGAATGGATGTCAGCCTGTTAGCGATGTCTGTCCTCTGTCAGAGATCTTTTTATGCCTAGAAATACTCAACATTTTGGCAGCAAATTCGTGAATTTAACTCACTGAACTCAGTAGAACTAGCAGCAGCCTTTTTTTGTCAGCAGCAATGGTAGCTTCTGTGTATATCTAGAATTAAACACTCTATGGTATTATCATAGGTAAGGGGTTTCCAGCACTCATTGAGTTGTAATATGACTCTGCAAAACAAACCCAACTGGAGAATTCGGAAATTATTTATAGGACCTCATAGCCTGGCTTCCTATGATACATTTGTAGTGTCACAGATGCTTATTTAAATTGACTATAAACTATTCAGAAGAATTCATTATTGCTCTTTGCTTTCTACAAATCAACATTTGCCTGACATGCATTAAAACTCATAGTAGACATGACTATGAAAACATAACAAAAATAACAGAAAATACCAATATCTGCTTTGGAAAATTGACTGTTTGAGTTGACTAGGACTGTGCTATTGTGAAACTTTTTATATTTCAAGTTTCTGCTTCCCCGGGAACTGTCAAAGAAGACTTAAGAAGAGATTTCTTTTATTATTTTGAAAAGCACTTGTCACAGAAGGCTTTAAAATATTTCTTCCCCACTGAGCTAAAGATGGGGGTGAAGAGAGTTCCATGTAAATTATGCTCTCTCTATTATTGCCAGCATTCAGAAAAGATTCATAAAATTCCACCTCAGCCCCTTAGCTCAACGTAGCAGTTATCATTAAAAAAAATTAATCAAGTGAAGGCCTGGAATGTAGACCTCTTAGAACAAGCACAGCATGGATGATTATAATATATCATAGCACCTATATTACATATGAAGTTTTAGTACATATTAGCTCCCATCAAAAGGAGCAATACGAGATCTCATATTTTCCCAAACAGATCTTGGTCTTTACATATCTGGCACTGTTTGCATCCAATAATGTATCTGGTGAAATATATTCAAAGAAGTGCCACCTATGCATGGGAGGAGACAAAGGTAGAAGTAGTCAACATTATATAATTCTTCCCTATTTTTCTTCTGATAGGAAGTAAAAAATATTTAAATAATTTTAGCAAAACAATTATAAGTTGCAAAAAACTTTTCTAATTACAGCATCTTCTGCACAGAAAACAACTTTGTGCGTGCAAAAAATAATATTTCCATGTAAAAATGTTGTTTCTATCTCCTGTGCAGAAATTACTGTAGATTGATGGATTTTAACTGTGAATTTTTAATACTATTTAATTCTGCTATACTATTTAATCCTCCCCCCTCCCCCCCCTAATCTTTATCAATTCTACTGCGTTTCAGAATTACCAGCTGATTTAAAAAAAAACACAGCTTGTTATCCTTGATTGCTTCAATTACCCAGCTGTTTTCCCCTAACACACACACAGGAGAGGATCCTTACAGAAACTTAGTCATATACATGCATATACCGTAGTACATCATATAGGAACTTTGTGTGAGAGCATATGTAAACCTGACATCGATCTCATATCTCTGGTTCTATGTACTGAGTATATAAGAGACCAGTTTAAGGAAGATCTCTGTTGGGGGGGCATGTCTAATCTCCATGACTGGGTTTTTACACTTTTTCCTGGAATTGGGGGGTGATTCAGAAAATTGCATTAGATAGACTGCATTATCTCTAGTTTCTTAGATATGGTTGAATTTGTAATGGAAAATTTGCATCATACATCTGTGCTTTTGGTATAAAAATAAGTAAAGTTTCCTTTAATGTTTAATATGTTTATTTAATGCTTAAAATATATGAACTTAAACACTACATTAAAATATCCTGTTTTTATGGGTGAGAAGAATGAGGCATATTCTGTATCTCACTCACTGGAGCTGATAGGGGATAACTGGTGCCATTCTTGGAATCCACAGATCAAATATACCCAGAAACGGGTCTAACATTTGAGGCACCCAAATGTGTGTGGGCCAGTATAATAATCAAAGTACATCACTGAAAGAATGAAAATTAATCCTTGCTTTAGGAAAACACCTGGCACTACCATTGAGTGAGCTGGTAAAATACCTATATCAGGTAGCCATACTGCAAGTTTCTTAAGTAATGTTACGAGGGTGGGTCAATAAGTCAGTGACTTTTTGAATGAAACACAGGTTTTTAGATAAAAAATCATTTTATTTTTCAATGTAATCTCCTTTGAGCTCTATACACTTTGTCCAACATTTCTCCATTTTTTTTATCCCTTCAAAAAATAAGATTTGTCAAGGTCATCAAAATAGGTATTTGTTTGTGAGATGATTTCATTGTTGGAGTCAAATCTCTTTCCACCGAGCCATTTCTTCAGGTTTGGAAAAAAGAAATAGTCACTCAGGGCTAAATCTGGAGAATAGGGCAGATGAAGGAGCAATTTGTATCCCAATTCATGGATTGTTGCCATGGCAACTGCACATGTGTGCACCCTTGCATTGTCCTGGTGCAAAATAACTTTTTTCTTGGCCAAATGCGGTCATTTCCCCCCCCAAATCCTCATTAAATCGACACAATAAGTTGTCATAATATTCGCCATTGATTGTTTTACCCTTTTGAAGATAGTCAATGTGGATTATACTGCATGCATTCCAAAAAACGGTTGCCATGACTTTATTGGCTGACAAACCCACCTTGGCCTTCTTTGGCACCAATTCACCCGAAAACCCACTGTTTTGACTGCTGTTTGGTCTCTGGTATGTTGTTGTTGGGTTTGTAGCTGCAAGGGCCTCAGTGCAGAGGGCTTCTTTGCAAAGGGATGGGAATTTTCATGAACTCTGTTCCTATGGGAATCAGTCTGTTAGAACTGAGTGAGATAAGTTAGCACCTGTGTTGATAATTCAGCCAGCAGAGAAGCTGCAGCGAAGGAATTTTAATGAGCAACTCCAAGGCCGTTGCTTCTGGACTTGGGGAAAGCCAATTAAGAGAATCCAAAGTAATTTGGTTTTGACTAATTTAGTACAGTTTGCTGTGAGAGATCTCAGTTCTTGGCAACTTCAATTTATGGAAGATTCTCTGCTATTGGGAATGCATTTATGCTCATGGACTTAACAATTCTGCTATGCCTTGGAATTTCTAGCTTGTGCTTTCTTGGACCTTGATTCTTTTGGACTACATTGGACTCTCTTGGACTCTATTGCTCCTGAAACCTTCCTGTTTGGATTATTCATCTGTACTGCTTTTGGCTCCTGAGACCTTCCTGTTTGGATTTTAGTTGTGTTTCCTTTTGACCTTTTTTATTCTTCATTACCTTGCTGATATTACCTGCTTTTAATAAATGACTATATTTCAAGTTCTGGGGTTGTGTGATTACATCTAGAGGGTCCCCGCTTTCTCTGGAGTGTGACAGCTGTGGTGGATCCACGTTTCATCCACGGTTATGAAACGGCACAAAAACTCATCCATATTGCACTTGAACAATGCCAAACACTCCTGCGAAATTGTCACATGATTGTGTTTGTGGTCGATTGTGAGCAAACGTGGTGCCCATCTTGCGGAAAGCTTTCTCATACCCAAGTGATCATTTAAAATTGAAACCACTGAGCCATGTGAGATGCCTATGGCTTCCACAATCTCTCGCACTTTCAATCTCCGATCGGCCAACACCATATCGTGAATTTTTTCAATTGTTTTGGGTGTAGAGACCTCAACTGGGCGTCCAGAACATTCGGCATCTTCCGTGCTTGTATGGCCACAACAAAATTCAGTAAACCACTTTTTTACCATTGAAATTGATGGTGCAGAGTCCCCATAGTATTTATCAAGCTTAGCCTTGGTTTGAGTGATGGTTTTTCCGCAAAAAATAATGCTTAATGAGCACACAAAATTCACTTTTTCCATTTTCTCCTCAAATCATGCGATAGTCTGCTATCAATGGCTGTCAAACACAAACTAAATGGCACAGCTTGTTCAAATTTTGACAGGAGTCAACTGACAGGTGTCTGTTGACAGGAGCAGTGTTACCCTTTCAGTTAAGAGGCGCAAAATTCAAAAAGTCACAGACTTATTGACCTGCCCTCGTATGCAAGTAATTTGCTAAGCCATGCAGATAAAGAATATCAATTGTCTTAACTGTGTACTGGTTGCTTTTAGGCCTGGAAAACAATATCCAAATGTTTCATGGGAGTTTTCATTCTTTTATCCAACAGTCTGTTTCTCTAAGTTGACAAAGTAACTTATTTTTGAAGATAGACAGAAGTTTAATTATATTGGCTTCTAAAGACAACTCATGTTTTATTTACTCCATTTATTTGCCTTTTTGTCAGTTCACAGTATCTCATCCAACACAACATTTCAAATGAGTTGATTTTCTTCCTTTCAGCTTTTTTCATTTCCAGCTCTCACAGCCATGCCTAGAAACAAAAAATACTGTGGTATTGTTGATTTTGAGTTCTGCATTCAATGACACATCTTTACACTTGAGGATCTTATCCCATTCCTTCACTACTGTCCTTCTAATACTCATCTCCCCCAATTTCTTGACTACATTTCCCATTTTGTGTGATAATTAAGCCAGGATATAGAAAAACAGTTTTAATATCCATCACCAACTTTAAAGTTGTTGAACCAAATACTGACAATATTATATTGTTTGTTGTTTAATATCCATGTTATACTCTTTTCATAATCTTTTACATAATCAACCTTAATCTTCCCCTCCCAACTTTAGAGAGAGGCTTCAAGCTTTACACTATGTTAAGTTATTTTTCCAGAGACATTTGCTGAGATCAGCATTTTTTATTTTTATGTTAATTTTTATCTCCTAGTGCAGCTCAGGCTTCATTACTTTCTTTTGCTTTACTTTTCAGTGTCTTCCTAGGCTAACTTCCTCATCTTCATTTGGGTCTTCAGGAATCTGTCCCTTGGAAAAGGTCTAAGTTCTTCTTGCTCAGTCTTTAAATCAGAAATTATTATTAAGCAAACATACCAAGTTTTAACTAGAAGACTGATAAAAATTGGAATCAAATGTAGAATTAACTAAAGTAATAATTGACAAATTACCAATTGCACATACTTTAGTTTTTTAGGTAACAGCTAGCTTCCTTTGTCAAATTAATGTAATCATTGTATCATACTTGCCCCGAAAATCATTAATTTTCTTCTGATTTTATTGTACCTTCTTGTCATATACTTTATTACTTGTTTATCTGTTTTTGTGATCTAAAATAATTGCATTTCAGAATAGTTTCATATCTCTGGTTCACACTCTCAGCTATGGGGGCAAACAGAAAATCTCATTTTCAATAAGGACTCTGTTGTGACAACCTCCCTGCCTCAGATCTCTTTTTTTATTCATGACTGTGTGATACAATTCATGTGTGAACCTACTCAAGTATCAAAAACTAGGTTTCCCTAATGAATGTTTATATGGTATCACCCTGAACTCATTTTGGCTCTCTCTTCCTCATTGGAATTTCAATTAAGCCACACCTTTTAAGACTACTAAACTGCTTCAAATCAATAACACAGTGAGACTTCATTTATTCCCAAATACTGTTTCAACCTTTATTTAGCTTGGTGAATCATTATGTAGGGTTGGTACAATGTCTCCCACTGAAAATGTAGAACTATTTATTTTTGCGCACTTATCTAGCTAAGCATTCTGTCTACCATTATCAAGATAGAAAAAAGGTTTTTCCTCCTTCTCCTTCTCTTCATGTTTTCTTTTCTTCTTCCTCTTCTTTTGTTTTATTTATGATGTGATGGCCAATTTACTTTGCAGTCAATATTTCCAAGCATCTGAAAACTGACTGAATTCATCATATCCACCGGTTCATAGATTTGCATTATGTAATATGTAGCTCTAAAGGATCAGGAGAGTTCATCACAGCCATTATCTTTAATTTCCAAACAGATTTATTCAACTGGCTAGTGAAAAGTTATAGTCATTAAGCTTGTTTTCTTTAGAATCAACAGCTAATCCTGTTAGCAATTATGTTTCTGTAGAGAACAGCACCAACATAAATACTCAATATGCTAGACAGGTATCCACCATGTATCCCAAACTGGTTTCAAAACATGTGGGTGGAATTCCTTATTACCAATATTTGAAAATAAAAGCATCACACTTGCTCTGCCTAAAATTCTCCATGGAAATGTTTACAGAAATAATTCCCCCAAACAAACTAACAGATATGCATTTTTGCCTAAATCCACTGTTATGTGAATGGAGCTGAATGTTAACACATTGCTGAAGATGTATTGATTTCTTTTCCCCCAAGGGATTTTAGTTGCATCATGACTCGATTTCACATATGGCATTTTAACAATAGTTTAACATAAAAATGGACAGATTAGTCTGTTTCCATGTCACTTTTGCACAAATTTATTCCAGACTATTTCTATATTGGTTTATAGAATTACAAAAAATACACAGGAGGATTTACATTTAAATGTGTTATTAAATATACCTTTAATATATTGATTCACAAGATATGCATTTCCAGAGTTATTCATTTTAAAACTATTTTGCATTTAGTACATTTCCTGAACTGAAGACTGAATCGCCAAAATGGAAAAGTGCAAAGTTCATAAAATACCTAAATTTCAGTTCTTGTGTTGGTCCATGGCTTGAAGATCAAATCATACTGTATTACAATTTTCAAAGTCACATATTACTTACATATCACCAGTACTTAAAATGCCTGTACTTTGCGAATTAGAATTACTTCCATACTTTCTGGGCAAAAAGAGATATGAAATGGGGAGACAGTGCAGCATTATTGAAGAGGAATGTTGGAAATAGCAACCTTTTTCAATCCTCCACTAGTAATTTGTTTTTATATTATTCTGGTTGCTTACTGTATTGAATATGTATGTTTTTGTATGCAGCTTTACCTTTATGTTTCTTGATGTTGTTGGAGGAGCTGCAGGCCACATGATTAGATCTGGGACTGCTGAGATCTCAGACTCCATTTTCGACTACAGACTGATTCCATAAGATGTTGGAACACAGATTCCATAAGACTTTGGACTGTTAAGAGCAAACTCATGTTGCTGTTGTTTATAAGAAAGATGCTTTGTTATCTTCACAGAGAAACTACTTCAAATCCTATCTGTAACTTGATTGACAAGTTACTATCTGTATGCTGAACACATGAAGGTTGTGAGTGAACTAGATGTTACTTCTAACGAAGTCTACTTTATTTTTGTCTCTTGAGATCATGATATAGAAACAAGATATTTTATGGGAGAGTAGATGTTTTGGAGCACTGAAAATAACAGTTCTGAAGAACTGCTATATTTTTTTGCTATGGCATAATCTCTGTTTCTAACAGGTCAGAGATAACCAAGTTATCAGTCTAACATCTGAAAGCCAAATTGCCTTGCATAAGTACATGTGGATATATACCACTGAAGAGAAGATTTTACTCAAACAAGTTTTTGGCTCTTCTCTGGAAGATTATACTTTTACAAAAGGTTATAATTTTCAAATGTTTGCCAATTTTCTCTAAAAGTTTATGGAGATTCTGATTTTCCAAAAGATTATGATCTCTAAAAAGTCATATCTTTCCAAAAGGGAGAGCCATGGGGTGCTAGGTGACTCCAAACTGTCACCCACACCAAATAGCCTTGGTAGTTTTGGCAATGGGCCCCTAGGTTGAAAATGCTGCCTCTCAATGCAAAATTGGTAAATTGACATGATCCAGGGCTTGCTCATATTTTAAAATGATGAGGTGGGTGTTATTGCAGACACATGGTTGTATCCGTTCTATCTACTTGAGTTCTCTATACAGGGGCAAAATCGCGCCTGGGAAGAAGGAAATGGAATTATGGTGGTCGATTGGGATTCAGTCTCAGATACCCCATGCTCTGATGCTTTCTAGTGTGTGTGTGTGTGTGTGTGTGTGTGTGTGTGTGTGTATGTATATATGAAGGTGAGTTGCTGGGATATAATAAGATCTCTCTTGGAGTACTGCCCAACCCTGTTATTCAATGGTATTCCTACATAAGCTGAAACAGTTAGCTTTGCCAATGGAGTTTGCTCCCTGGTTTATTGTGCTTGTAGATTTCGATATTCATTCTCAGACACTCTACAAAAGCTTTGTGGCCTCTGTAATGGTGATAGGTCTGTTTCACTCAGAATACAATATCAGAACACTTAAATTTCTTATTGCTCGTTTTTATGCTTTTAAATGTTTTAAGATGTTTTTATTTGCTAATGTATGTATTTTATATATGGCATCGAATTGTGCCGACTTTGTTCACCGCCCTGAGTCACCTTCGGGCTGATATGGGTGGGGTATAAATTGCATAAATAAATAAATCCAGAGCATTTTTATAAAGGAGGGAAAATACAAAACAATGTATTTAAAATAACCATTGTATGGCTATGCTTACTAACTGCTAGATTGCATGTTAGCCTGTAGTTTAGACACATCATATATTTATGGCAACATCCTGCATATTCACTTTTTCCAAACCCTTTCTTGAATATGAGGTTGCAGACTTTGCTTGGTTCCCTCCAATACATTCTCAACCTGTGGGGCTCCAGATGTTTTGACCTTTGACTCCCGGAAATCCTAACAACTGGTAAACTGGCTGGGATTTCTGGGAGATGTAGGCCAAAACACCTGGGGACCCATAGGTTGAGAACCACTGCTCTAATAAATCTTCATATAGGATCAAGCCTATAGAACTATAGAGTACATCAAGACTGGGCTCTCTATGGAAGTGAAAGGCATGTGATCAGCTTTGTAGTTACAATAAGGCCTTTTTGGTCTCACAGAGAAAGTAAGTGTTACAGAATTAGGTCTGCTCATGGCAATTGTAAGGTCTTTCAGGATTGGCTTTCAGCAAAGGAAAGTATAAGTCCACACTACTGTCATTCAGGAGCAAGCGGTTAAGTTCTCCTGGCTCAGAGTTTGTCTACATTGGCCAGTTATTTTGGGACCAGTCCAAAACAGAAATGTTCCAGACTTGTCCATTGACCTCTTTACAGATTCTGTGCCAGGTCTTTACAGATTCTGTGCCAGATTTTCAGTGGAAGGGTGGAGTCTACAAAGTTGAGCCAGGCAGAAATGAATTTGCCACAGTTGGAGTGTCATACCTTCTCTGTTGCACAATTGCAGAGCTCCATACTGACATCAGTAGAGGTGCTTGGGTAAGCAGGGGAAAGGCAATGGAGATATGGGCCAGATCTGTTCCCTTTCTCCTTTCTCCTTCTTTAATGAATGCAGGAAAAAGGGTATAGCAGACGTGGCTAAAGTAGACAGTGGATCGGTTTTCATTGGAACTAGTTATGCTAACCATACTTTATCCAAAGTGTGGGGCTGTTACAGAGTTTTAGTGAACTTTCCTTAGCAAAGGGCTAAATACAATTTTATCCTGTGTTAAGGACCAGAAGGCCCTAGATATTTTGTAGACATCCAGTAGTGACTTCTGGGACAATTCAGAGGTTTTAGCCAGTGTAGGTAAGCTCTCAGTGAGATTCTGACTGTTGGTTGTTACCATTTGGATGAAGCCTGTTCTTACATACAGACACTTATGGAGAAGCTCCCAGGCCAATTACCCATTATGTGGCCCTTCCCTCTTTTTTTTTTTTGGTTTTTCCCTTGTATAATTATTACCCTTATTAGATCACTGAAATTACTTTAAAAAATTGTCAAAGACCCAGGGATCTTCTAAGCACATTGAAAGTTAGTATGCTGAGAGAGGAGAATGTTTTCTACCA
Organism: Anolis apletophallus; assembly: GCA_030556195.1. Taxonomy (NCBI): domain Eukaryota; kingdom Metazoa; phylum Chordata; class Lepidosauria; order Squamata; family Anolidae; genus Anolis; species Anolis apletophallus. Next base: position 112,859,930 of record JARBWK010000003.1, on the reverse strand, counting down.
CTGTGGCAAGTTTTGTCAGTAGTGGTCTAAAAATGAGGGAAAGGGAATCCCCCAAGTTTTGCCTGTCCCATTTTCAGTTTTTCGTGTAATGCATGATTGCGCCTGCCATTAATGAAGTAATTCAGAAATTTCGGAAAATTCCGATTTTGGGGGGGAAATTTCAGAAATCTTTACGGAATCAAATCGCCAGTGCCCTCTACATCCGAAATGAGTTCTGGGCCATTTTTTCTTGATCAACCAAGCCTGAATTGTACCTTCTCCTCACCTGCTCTGTCCTTGGTTTTTAGGTCTGGTTAGGTTCTCCGGAATGCTTCCAAAATCGGAATGAATTCAGATTAAATTCACTTATGAACCGGTTTTGAAGGGCTTTCAGCAACCCGGAAGTGAATTTGCAAAATCGAAGCTTTTCTGCCATTTCTCGTAAGTGAGTCGGAAATGATTCAGAAAGCCGCATTGGACGTGGCTTTGTTTCCCCTCCCGCCTGGGAGGGAAAGAAAACCGGGTCCAAACCTGGTGTTTAAACACCCAGTTTAGAAGCAGATGCCTTCCCCCTGCATCAGAAGCGGTTCTGAAGCAGAGGGAAGGCACCCACCTGCAAACTGGGTGCTTAAACACCCAGTTTAGAGGCAGATGCCTTCCCCCCGCACCAGAACCGCTTCTGGCACAAGGGAAGACATCTGCCTATAAACTGGGTGTTTAAACACCCGGTGTAGAGGCAGATGCCTTCCCTCTGCATCAAAAGCAGTTCTGAGCAAGGAAAGGCATCCGCCTGCAAACTTGGTTTTTAACCCAGTTTGGAGGCGGTCCGCCATAAACGAAGCCATTCTGAAATTTTGGAATTAATCCAAATCCATTTCAATTTCCCCCCCCAGAAAATTTCAGAATTTATTCAGATTTGAAGCACTAGTGTCCCCTACATCTGAAATATGTTTTGAACCATTTTTTCTGGATCAACTAGACCTATTGGTTTTCACTTCCTCCAGATTCCTCCTCCTTCTCAGCTACAATTGTGCCTTCTATCCACCCTTCAGCCAGATGGCCTGTAAATCTGCTGCAAACCTTTTGCTCTACTGGACTCTATTTAGCTGGCACTGAGGTTACTGCAAGCTCTACTGAGGTCCCATGGAGGCTGGAGGATGAAGCATTATTGGCAGCAATGTGGCAGTTTTTGATGCTCCTGAACAGAAACAACTGTCTATGAGAAATAATGAAAATATAAATTGTTCTTTTAGTTGAGAATAACCTACTTTCTCATTATTATATCTGAGAGAGATTAAGAAATCTGCCTGGTGAGCAAGCTTGTTTTATTTAAAAGGAAAAAAGGTTCATCAAACCCAAAGAAAGTGGTATGGGTTTATAATTAAAGTCAATGAAGAATTTGGAATGTGGCAAGGAAATTAGGCAGCATGGACTGAATACAAATTCTAGACATAGTACCTTCACAGTGGTCCTGCAGAAATGGGAAGATTAAGGCATTGATTCTACAAAGACCATAAGTATGCATTTAGCTCTAAATATGTAAGTCTGTCTCTATTTAGCAAAGCACTTAGGTGTGTGTAAAGGATAGTCAGGTGTTTAATACTAATTGGGTGCTTAAGTTAGCTCCTGAATGAGGAGCTGCAGTGCTGAGAGCTTGACAGAATTGATCTTATTGCCCAGGACTTAGAATAAATTTCAGCACTACAAATAACAACTGTTATCCATATGTGCAATTTCTTTTCCCCATATTTGGCCACTGGTACTTATTTGTAAAATCTAAATAAGATCTTGCACACAGAGGAAAATTATGCAGGTGCAAAGGGAAAACTAAATAGCTAAGTATTTACATCTCCATCCCTTGCAGCTAGCTCGGCATACTGTTATTTATTATTTATACTCTGCTGCTGGCATATAAAACACCTTATGGAGTATCATACACAAAAATTACAGGTCCCAATTTTGACAGTGAGAGACAAGAAGGGACAGAAGAAAATGGCATATGGCTAACAAGGGAAGAATATGGATAAGTATGGTATCACTTTTTGGAGATAGATGTTTGTGTCAAATTTGAATGAACCGTGAATCCATAAAGGTCCATGTCAAAGATTTTCTCTCAAAGCTGCATCCAAACATTCTAACCAATTTGTTAAGAGTTTTAAGAGATTAACAGTATTTCCATTTAAAATTCCCAACCCTGATACATATTTTTTTATAGGACAAATCTGGTAGTGTGAAGACGTTATTTCTTCATACAATAGTATTATAATATATTCCCACTAATAAATTTAGTCAGGGAATTGGACAATAAATTTTAGGCTATAATCTCAAAAACATGGTAGTATTGTTCACTGCACATAGTGGAGCTTACTTCTTAATAAACATGCTCAAAGCTGTGCTATATAGGTAGCACAAATGCTTTCATGTTTTTCTTTGAATATCATTTTCCTGATAAATCTTTAATAATTAGCCAGAAATTGTTTGTCTTCAGTTTAGAGAAAAATACAGAATTGATGTAGGTTTTGTTGTAATCATCACTGGAAGAATAATGTTTTCTGATAACACTGAAAGTCCATATGATTAGGTTTGAATACTTGCGTGATTTATAGAAATACATGCTTCTGAACACAAATGTCCTTGGTGGTCCTCATTCAAAAGAAGTTCAAACAGATATAAGTACTGATAACACTGATAGAAAGAAAATTAAAGTACTTACTGATTCTAGAAACCGAAAGCAATTTCTAATAGTTTAATCTCTAAGTTCATGTGCTGTAGTAGTTTACCAAATCAAGCACAAATGAAGCAGTACAAGAGCCATCTTCTTTTTGATTTCAGTCTCATTTACTTGTAAGTGCCTAATACTCTTTTCTTCTCTGCATTTATTTGATTGATTTAAATCCTGTTTTAACATGGCTTCCCTTGGCACTCATATTTAATCATCCTTCTTTATTACGATGCTCTAGCCAAACTATACTAAAACTAGTCCCCTTCACCTACTCTTCACTCTTCACCTACTCATTTCAAAATTACTTACATATAACCATCATGAATTTTTGTGGTCATAAAATCAGTTGTGTTGAAAGTATTATGTTGCAAAATTATATTGGCATCTTTAAGTGTTTCACTGATGTTAATTTGATTGTAATAAGGTACAGTTGAGTCACTCACCAATTAGATTCCAAGAGAAAGGTGGAGTCTAATTGTTATATTCTTAAATACTTCATTCTATTTTGTATTCTTCCCCTGTGTGGATGTTTTATGTTTTGCTTACAATAAAGTAAGTTAACTTTATACCATGGATTTTCTCAATGACCACATTACTTCTGGGCTGAGCTGAAGCTGCTGCATTTTTACTCTGCTAAATGAGGTTTGTGCTTTGTACTTGGAAAACTACCACACCCTGACAGGTTATGGGCCCAGTATTGCATAGCCCATGTGTCTGGAGTGACTTTTGTTTTTTGAAAAATGTGGTCTGGAAGATTGAGAAAAGGTTTTTTTTGAAAGCTTGTTTGGCTTTCTGTTCCTGGGAGTTCCTGGGAGTTGCCGCTAAACGCTGAGCTTCAAGATATCTGCCTCCGGAGATAATGAGGAGAGACAGAAGAAGATTTCCAAACTGCGACGGAGGAGTTTTTGTTTAACTTTCCCTTCTACGTGCTTATGCAACTAGGGCCAATCTTAATTGCTTTCCTGTTTTGCTTTGCACAAAAGGGGTTTGTTTTTCTCAAAGAACTGCTTGGACTGTCGCAGCAGAGCTTGATTACAGCTGTTTATTTCTTCTTTATGCAGCGTGATTTACAGGCAGCTGGCAAGCTGCTGGAAGCAAACTTTTGGTTTCATTTTTCCCTGCATCTATAAGGAATGGTAAAGGAGAAGTTTTGTTTTTCTACATGAAATGTTCTGGCTTGGCTGTTTTCCCTGTAATGTTTCTGATGCCGAAGGGAAAAGATAATTGCCTGTGAGTCAGGCCCTGTTTGCATTCAGGGAGATACTGCAAAGTTTGAAAGATATTGGACTGCTAGAAGCCAATTTTACATGGAGGTAAATTGGCTGGGCTTAAACCCAGGTATACTGGGGGTCCTTTTCTGTTGTGCAGTGAATTTGTTTTTGGAACTTTGGGACTTTAAAGTGAAAGAACACAATGGCTTTGCCACCTGTTCATGTTGGTTCACTCCCATTTGAAAAACTTACTGATAAGAACTGGCTGAGTTGGAGTATCAAATTTAAAGCATTTTTGGTTTCACAGGATTTATGGGAGATAATTGAAACTTTGCCAGCTCAACCTGATGCTGCTGAAAGGAAACAAGATGAAAGGGCTCTGGCGCTTCTTCAATTGTCTGTAACAGACCCTTTGTTGGTTCATCTTTATGATATTCCTCTTGCTCAAACAGCGTGGAATCTGTTCAAAGATAAGTTTCTGAGACAGAGCAGTGGGTCAAAGATCATTCTTATACGCCAGCTGTTTAATCTCAAACATGAGGAAGGTACGCCAGTACAATCACATGTTTAAAAAGTTGTGGCTCTTTTTCAGAGTTAAGAGCAAGGAACATTATTTTTTCCCCTGAGCAGCAAGCTTTAATTCTAATGGGGTCCCTATCTCAACCTTTTTATGCGTTCATGGATTCTCTTCATGGAATTCCGGACAGGGATCTTACAATACCTTTTATTTCTGGAAAAATTATGGAATTTGAAGCTCAACGGAAATTGAGAAGTTTTGCTCCTGCGCAGAAGTATTCAGGAACTGCCTGTGTTGTTAAGCCAAAGTCACAAGTGGTGTGCTTTGAATGCAAAAAGAAAGGGCATTATGCAAAGAGTTGTTGGCAGAATCCAGGACAGTGGAGAAACAAGCAAGTGGAGAAACCTAGTTCTTCAAGGGACTTTCAGCATGCTTTCCTGGCGACCTCAAAGATGGATACAATGAACTCTTACATAATTGATTCAGGCTGTTCTCAACATTTGGTAAAGACTGTAGAACCTTTGACAAATGTGAGAGACTCTGATATAGATTTTATTTCTTTGGCTGATGATCGAAAAGTTCAAGTAATTTCTTGTGGTGATCTTTATATTGATAGTCTGAAATGTACTCTTAGGAATGTGTATTTTGTTAAAGAAATTGTGTATAATATTCTCAGTGCAAGCAAACTTTTGGATGAAGGTTTTGATGTGTCTTTAGAGAAAGACAGATCTGTGTTAATTGATCCTCAAAGTAATGAAGTGCAACTTATACAAGAAAAGGGATTTTTCATTCTAAGGTCATCTGCAAATGTTAATGTGTCTGCTTGTATTGATCAGATATCTGATAATCCCAGGCCATTACACGACAAATGTATTCATGAATTTCACAGGAAAATGGGTCATTTGTCATGGCAGCACTTGAGAAAGACAGCGGTTGTGTGCAATTCCTATTCAAGGTTGTAAGAATTTTTTGGATTGTGAAATTTGTGCATCAGAAAACCTTAAGAACGCTATTGCAAAATATAGTGCTAGAGTTTCAAAAAGGATTTTAGAGCTTGTTCATTTAGACATATCAGGTCCCCATCCTACTTCTGTAGGCGGTTCAAAATATTTTTTGATTTTAGTCAATGACTTTTTGAGGTTGAAATTCACCTTCTTTCTGAGAACTAAAGGTGAAGCTTTTCAAAAGATTTCTGCTTGGCTGAAGCTAATACAGACACAGTTCCTTGAGTACCCAGTCCAAGCTTTTCAAAGTGATCGTGGTGCTGAGTTTATGTCCAAACAAATGAAAAATTTGTTGGAAAAGTGTGGAATAATTCACAGATTGACAAATCCTTACTCGGCTAGTGAAAATGGAGTTGCAGAGCGATGGATAGGAGTTGTAAAAGTTGTGGCTAGAAAAATGCTAGTTTGTCTGATGGTTTGTGGCCCAAAGCCATGACAAATGCCACTTATGTGCTCAATTTTCTTTTTGTAGAAGTGTGAATAGTATTCCTTATGTATTGTTTTTTGGAAAGACTCCTAATTTGAATTCGATTAGAGTGTTTGGAAGTGACGCATTTGTCCTAATTCCTTCACAACAAAGACAAAAGAAGGATACTATTTGGAAGAAATTGAAATGTCTTGGCCCTGCTCCTGAGTCAAAGGGTTGGCGATTTTGGTGTGGTGACAATCGGGTGATTGCTTCTAGAAATGTGAAGTTCCAACAACATAGTGGTTGGGAGAGGATTCATTCAAATCAGGAAGTGTTTGTGCCTTTTGAAATTCCTCCAATACATATACCACAAGCCACACAGCCAGCTACACAACAAGCTTCACAATCAATGACGCAAACAAGTACACAGGTACAATTGGTTCCACAACAGACTGCACAGCCAAATATACAACCAAGCACATCTGAAGATACACAGTCAGGAACACAAGTCAGTAGTCCTGTGATTGAGAGTAAAGGTTCTCAAAAGAGAAAAGTTGAAGCTGAATCCTCTAGTAGTTCAGAAACAGATGAGACTGATGGAGGAGCAAGGACCATTCCAAGGCGTAGTTCTAGAAATACTAAAGGTATTCCACCAAAGAGGTACCATTGTGATTTTGTGAAGGTTAAAAAGAAAAACTGGTCTGAACCTCAAAGTTATAAAGAAATGTTATTGATATTTTGACTTAACCTCTTAATTTTGAAAAGCACAATGAGTTTTGTGAGAAACTGAATTTACAAATGTGAACCAATATAATTTTGTGGAGGAGTGTTGAAAGTATTATGTTGCAAAATTATATTGGTACTTTTAAGTGTTTCACTGATGTTAATTTGATTGTAATAAGGTACAGTTGAGTCACTCATCAATTAGATTCCAAGAGAAAGATGGAGTCTACTTGTTATGTTCTTAAATACTTCATTCTATTTTGTATTATTCCCCTGTGTGGATGTTTTATGTTTTGCTTACAATAAAGTAAGTTAACTTTATACCATGGATTTTCTCAATGACCATGTTACTTCTGGGCTGAGCTGAAGCTGCTGCATTTTTACTCTGCTAAATGAGGTTTGTGCTTTGTACTTGGAAAACTACCAAACCCTGACAAGTTGCTTCATGCTTCTCATGACAGAGATAATAGCCAATCTACACAAAGAACTATGCATTTTGTTCTTAAGATAAAAGAGTTGTATTTTTTTCAAAGTGATAATTCACAACTTACAGTATTGTAGGTTGGAACCAGATTTAGGGTGATTGAAACATTGTAATGCATAGTTATTTAACTTGCATTGGGGACTGTTGCGCAGCTGGCTGGGAGTCAGCTGCGTAAGATCTCTAATGACCAAAAGGTCATGAGTTCAAAGCCTGCCCGGGTCAGGGTGAGCTCTCAAACAAATTGTGAAGCTCATTGTCGACCTTTGCAACCCAAAAGACAGTTGCATTTGTCAAGTAGGAAATTTAGGTACCACTTTGTGGGGAGGCTAATTTAACTGATTTACGAGGCCATAAAACCTCTCCAGGAAGTATGCATAAAGAATGAAGGAATACAGCTCCCCCTGGTGGCCAGAAGCTGGAATGTTAAATTGCCTCTGTGTGTTTGTCTATATGTTGTATGTCTATGGCATGTTTGCCTATATATGTACATTGTAATCCGCCCTGAGACCCCTGTGGGATGAGAAAGGTGGAATATAAATGATGTAAATAAATAAAATAAATAATTGCATTGGCAGGGTTATGCTTCATTGATTTAAATAATATCTAGGTCTAGATTAAACTAGGCAGATCTACACTGATCCAAAATCGAGGACTAATAATGTATCAGCCCTGGATTTTCTCCCCACAGAGACTAGGATCAGCTGCTGCAGAGGTGTCAAAAGTCCCAACTACCCAGTGGCTCTTAATGCAGTTTGGTGCCACTGAGCGGCTATCCTAAGTGTTCCTCCCTCCCCTGCCCCTCTGCCCCTCTGCCCCAGTGTCATAGGGTCCTACCTGATCTCCTTCACTCGCAATGATTTCAGTCAGGATGATAAGGCACTGATGGTGTAGCACTCCCTGTCGCCCTGACCAAAGCCACTGCAAGCAATGGAGAACAGGTAGATTCTGTGTAATGGACAGAGACTTCTGCAACATGGGAGGACTGGAATGGGGGGAGGATTACCATCCCATGTCTCCAGACCACCCAAGCCCAGAAGATATGGGGTGGTAGAGGGGCCCTAAGGGAGGAAAAAGCCCAAATTCTGGGGCAGAATTCAGATTTCCCCCCAAACTTAAAGTAATGATCCTCAGTTTCCGTGGATCAACCCCATGCGGCACTGGGCTGCCACAGAGCTTATTCTCATTTACACCAATCTAAGTGTTTAGATGTGACATGACACTTCCCTGTGCCACATGAGAACCCCAATTCTCCTCTTTCAGACTCCCTTCCCTTTAATTCGTGTTGGATTTTGATATAATCCTGTATATGGCTTTTGGCTTAGATTCTTGGGTTAATTGTCTTGATGTCCTGGCAATGATGCACTGGTTTAAAGGTTTTAGAGTTTTAAACAAGTTTTAAAGAAGAAGTTTTAAAGTTTAAATCTCTCAACCCTTAGACCAGATGTGTTTGTGTGGGATTGTGTCCCTCTTCTCATGAGATGGTCATTAACTGTGACATGTGAACTTGACATGACACTGAAAATATTCCAAGTTCAATTCTACAAAAGACAGGTTCCATTTTAGTTCCAATGGTGGCTGACTGATAAACTGCCAAGGAAGTGGTGAATTCAACCTTGATCTGGGCCTCCACTTTCCTGTAGTTGATTCCAGAACATGGTGATGATAAACTAAAGAGTTTATGCTTTCCTGTAGTGGCAAAACTACTGCCCACTTTTTCTATAGTTTCATTCCTGTAGTTTCATGCCTAATCAAAATCGACAGTGGAATGATTCAAAAATAAAATAGTTGTTTTTTCAGTTTTGTTTTTATTTTAAACTAGCTTGGTTACCTGACAAAGCCTGGGTTATTTGAAAAGGGCATTGTTTGTTTTTGGATGTTATGAATGGACCCATTAGAAATTGGTGCAGATCCATGGCTGATGGTGGGGAAGGTACTGCCAATCCCATTGCCCATGTTCAATTCTCCCTCAAACTTCCCCAGGATGTAAGGTGCATCATTTGGGGGGGGGGGGGGAGAAGTCTGTGTCACAAGTTGGGTCCAGGTCCGTCATTTGTGAGGATCACAGTGATATGTGGAAATGGTTGAAGGTACTGCAAATTCCATTGTCTATGGCCCATTCTCCCCCAAATCTCACCAGGATGTAAAAGTGGTTCCTGGAGGGGTCTGTGCCCCATGTTTTGTGCAAATCCATCATTTGTGGAGGTTGCAGTACTCTCTGGAGGTGGACAAGGATACTGCAAATATCATCCATGGTTCATCCTCCCACAAACCTCATCAGGATGTAAAGAGAATAATGGTGGTTCTCTGTGCCAAGTTTGGTCTAGGTCAATTGTTGGTAAGTGTCGGTTTCTTTATAAGTTGGTGAAGGTACTGCAAATCCCATTGTCCATGGTCCATCCTCCTCCAAATCGCACCAGAATGTAAAATGCATCATTGGGGGGAGGGGGTGGTGGTTGTGTGCCAAATTTGGTCCAGGCCCATCATTCGTGGGGGGTCTCTGGAAGTGGGAGCCAATAAAAAAGCTGCAAGAAACATTGCCTCACCACTCGCCACCCACAAACATACATATATACAAACATTCACTTTTATTATAGATATATAGAAGATAAATATATAGATTAATAATAATATTCATATATTGTATACTTTTCAATGATACATTGTTACCACACACACCCATGCTTTCCCTTAGGGCAGACGAAAAGCCCTTCCCTCCATCCCAGCTATCACTTCCTGCAAGAGGAGACAGTATCTGCTGGACTCAGTCCCCTCACACATTGCCATTCCCTTTTTCCTTGTGTATGATGTTGGAAATTTGCAGTTTTTCTAAGTCCCATGAATACCGAGGGATCCCTTCCACTCATGCATACATCTGCATATTTGCATAAGAAAAAAGAAAAAGAAAAGTAATGTGAAGAGATGCATAGTAACAGGGATGTAGAAATGGAGGTGTTTTGGTTACATTTTAACTGTTTGGCTTGCATCTTGGCTGGGGAGAAGGGAGAGGGTAAAATGTGACATCTCATTGGAGCTTTGGTGATGCGCTGATGCAGACTGGTTCAGGCTGAACAACTGTCCTTGGTAGGGGGGTGTCCATGTGCAGGGGCTTGGTTGCTATTTAGTATGGACTGCTGCTAGTCTTTTGGAGGCTCAAGGGAGGTCGTGGGAAGGGAGACAGTTTCCATTTCATTTGACTTTCTGTCCTTGGAAAACTACAATTCCCATGGAGGTCAAACTATGTTTTTAATTAGGGGAGGGGTTGGGGATCCTCAATAACATGTGCCATGACTAATTTTGATTGTAAATCTTATAATTTATAAGCTGCTATGAAAGCCTTTATGGATTAAGAGCAGGGTATACGGTAAATACTTTAAATAAATGAAACTTAAAAACCATTTGTTGGATGAATATATTTATGCACAAAAAGGGTTGGCTTCTAAGAGCTAATTTCAGACACTATGACCCTGGCATATGCTTCCTGTGATTTCTGAATCATGTTGCATCAACATACACACAAAGGTAAAGATTACCCTGAAAAGCTCAAGAGTGAGGTATTAATTCAGCACCAAACATTTGAACTATAATTTAAAAAATCTAATTAGAATGGTTTTTTTTGCTATAGTCGATGGGGTTGGTAAAACCTCAACTGAACAAGACAGTGAATAATTTTATCCTACTTACATATACATCAATTTTAGGCAACAGTCAGTTAGTTTGTGTGTGTGTTTAAAAGTGCAAAGTCCATTCCATCCACTACCTATTTGGTCTGTCCGCTGTAGGCATACTTTGGCATCATTCAGCATAGATAAGCAAGTTACTGTTATTTTAGTCATATCATTAATGTCTAATGATACGTGCATAGTTGGAAAATTTCAACCATTTTTCGTTGGCTAGTTGGTCAAACAAATATGTCATTGTTGCAATTTTGTGCTTCATAAACAATGTGTTTGTAAGAACCTCTATTTCTAAGTAATTTATTTCCACAGAATGTGAGCAATATATTGTGTCTCACTTCTCAGCTCATTTGTATCAACCTAATTTGTCACTAACTTTTTGCCAATAAGATTAAATGCCTCTGTTGACTACTTGTCCTTGTTGTTGCTTTATCATTAATTCAGCTCTCTGCTTTATTTCTTTAAAGCGGGAGCTTGCACTAAGTATCGTGAACTAAGAGGAGATTTTTAAAGGGAATTTTCTGGATTTTTTGTATGTTTCCATTAGCACAATAATTTTATGTCATAAACACTGGAAATGGTCACTAATAATTTATTAGATCACCTGCCATGTTTTTGGAACATGCATTGTGCATTTTTTCTCCTCCACCCCAACCCAACATTTAAGTACTAATTTTGAGAGGTTTGTGAGGTTTTAAACTGTCATGTGCAAATTTCGTAAACATCTATGATGTGAGCATCAATTTTATTTTAATTCGTAAACATCACATAATCCCACCTTTCATGCTTGCAAAACATGCTTGGAACTGTCTTTCTTTTTCTTCTGCCATTGTGTGATAAAGGTTGTTTGAGGTAAAGGTTTTTTTCCCCATATTTCAGATATCTCCCTAGGGTGAAAATTTGTAAGACAGTTGAATTAAACAGTGCTCTAATTCCTTTGTTCTACTGTCATTAAATAGGTCTTGTTTTGTACTGAAATGTCTTAATGTCAGTTCTGCATAAAAAGGTCTATTTAAATAATAATTACTTGTTCTTTAGAACAGGAACATTGCCTAGTGATATTTATATGACACCTTATTCAAAATCCCAACTCCTTTGTGACAACTACCATGTCTGTCATCTGTGTTCACATTTGTTGTGCTATAAAATTGCTTTCTGTATTCTTGGAATTATATTGTTGTAGGTAGTGGACACTCATTTGTTATTGGAACAAGGTCAACTTCATCAACAACAGTGTGTACTGGAATCGCCAGAAGTGCAACTTTTCTTAATATTACAGTTTCTTTAATTATTTCTAACATGCTATTGAATATGACATGCAATTTTTTAAGTGAAGAATTTTTGTTTTGCAGGAATCCCAGAAAGGTTTATGCTTTGAATAAAGGATTCCTTATGAAAATAACTCTCTCTCTCTCTCTCTCTCTCTCTCTCTCTCTCTCTCTCTCTATATATATATATATATATATAAATATATAAAATGAAGTGATCTCGTGTTGAGTCAAACTGTTGGTAACCCTTAGGCTAGATCCTTCCTTGAGTTTCTGATTCAAGAGATCCAGGTTTGAATCCCTCCATACTCATAAAGCTTCCTTGCTCAACTTGAGCCAATCCAGCTTGTAAACCATCACTATACACCAGAGGCAGGAGACTTTCAAAGAGTCCAGAGAGATGGCTGCAACCTACAAAATCTCTTTTCGTAATGTATTAAGTTATCTTATAATAGTTCCAGGTGGAGTTAACCCTTTATTCATCTTGTTTTTAGTAAACTAATTTTGGTTATCGTTTCACCTTGCCTAAAGTGCCTCTCTGTGTTAAGGGTCTTAATATTAACAGAAAGTATACAGATGGCCTCCAAGTAAAGGCAGACACTATAGTTTTTCTCAAAAGGCTTGGGTACCACCATCACACAGCTTACGATAAGAAACAGGGAACTGCTCAGATCTGACCTGTGTTTGTATTGCAAAAGTTCCCAAAAGATTCTTACTCCTCTCTACTCACTTCTGCATCTAAATATTGATCAGGACTAGCTTTCATTGTTGGCTCAGACCATCCTATACCCTTTGCTATGTCACAGGAGTGAGCTGCTGTGATACGTCAGAGTTGGAGTTGTCAAAGGTAGACAAGGCCAGGACTGCTTCTGGATCAATTGGTCATTGAAATGGGCATGAGGCTAATCAATAGAAATTGGCTTGGAATGAGGAGCACTTTTGGGCACCCAGAAAACTGGAAATATTTTACATGTAGAAAATGCTGGGGGTTGCATCTTATGTGGCCTTACCTGAAGCACATATGACACATGGGAAGTTTTTCTAGGGGTTACTGGTGGTGGTACTTGTGCAACCAACTTCAGAGCTTGTACAACATAAAGTCTTATGAACTGTGAAGTTGATTTTTCATTTCCTTTCTTGCTGCAAATGCCACAAGCACAGGCATTCATTACATTCCCCCACCAAATTCTGTCTCCTGTGCCTACCTTTTTAGTGCATCACCACCATTGTATAAACACAGTGCAACCACCTTCATAATGAACTAGAGAATCTCAGTGGCAGCTGCACAAAGGCAAGGAGGTGCTAAGACTTTGAACCTGCATAGCATACAAAAATGAAACTCTCTTCACATGCAGTTGGCCAAATACCAGGAGAACTGCAGAAATTTCCTGAGACTTCAGTCAGTGTCTTCAGACCTGACAACCTTTGAACCAACAAAGATTCATTTTTGTCTTTTCAAGTAATGTTCACATGCTCAGCCCTACAGTTAAGGCTCAGGGAAGGCTCTACACTGTAGAATAAATGCAGCTTGACACCACTTTAACTGCCATAGCTCAATTCTATGAAATCCTGGGATTTGTAATTTGGTAAGACACTAGCACTCTTTGGCCTAAAAGGATAAATATCTTGTAAAATTACAACACCCATTAATCCATAGCATTTAGCCAAGACAGTTAAAGTGGTGTCAAATGACATTAAGTCTACAGTGTGGAAACATCCTCCAGCATTCTGTAACGACTGGACAGTTGTGTTTTGCTCTTCTTCCCCAGGGATGGATTAGAAACCTGACCCTCCTGCACCCAAAGCATGTCCCTTGCTACTGAGTAGTAGCTTCAGTAATTATTGGTAGCTGTTGCAATTGCCACCAGAGGTTGATTGCCACACCTGCCAGAAAGTTTAGATACAGGTGCTTTTTAAAGACTTAAATTCAGATGGGAAACTTAACCCATTGACATATCGTCACAGGAAGGCGTAAGATTCACTTAATTTCCAGTATTTATGGATCTACTTTGGGCTTCATTTAATTACCTGAATTATTCAACATCATATAAATATCCTTCACATGCCAAGTAAGGTTATGCTGATTACCATAGTAAACAATCTTGTTCATCAGGTGAGAACTTGAGAGAGGGTGCTATATTTAAAATGAGAGAGGGTGCTATATTTAGTGCTTTAGGGCAAACAGTCAAAAGCTCAGGCAAGCAACTTCTTTTTTTAGCAGCTGAATACAATTATCTGAAAGCAGTGCTCAGGATCCGCCATGCTATGAACGGACGCAGTTTGTGACACAGGAAATTAAAAAGTTAACAACAAGCTTTGAATATGAAATGAAAGCCCTTACACAATTTGAGCAATTGATATGAATCTTTTTGAGCAGGACAAGGAGTCATGTTCCCCCTTCCATTAATTATGTATTTGGAGCTTATTTATTATGCATGAAGAATGACGGAGGTAGATAAAGACCTAGCTTATGGTTAGCTGTAGTTGTGTACTTTCAAGTACAGAGAATCCTTGGTAACAAATATTATGGAAGATTGTCAGGGCAATTTCACTGCTCAGCTTTATAGCTTTTTCGATCTTTGCAAAATATTTCGAGCTGAGATAAGTAGTTTTTCAAAACAAACAAACTCCTGAGAATGGAGTACTTTATGAAGTATGAATTTAACTTTCCAAGAAGTCAATGCCATTTGAAGATGTGGGAGCAGATGTCAGAATTATTACTTAATCCACAGCAAGCCTTGGGCCTGGCACTACACATTTCAACAATCCACCATACATAGTGAATTACTGAAGAGTATATAAGTAATTTTAAGACTACAAAACATGAGTGACCATTCACATGAATGACCTAAATGTCAGTATAGCTCCAATTCAAAGGATGTATCTGCAATGTAGAATTTATGTAGTTTTGAACCACTTTAACTACCATGGATCAATGCTGTGGAATCATGGGAGTTGTAGTTCAATGAGACACCAGCATTGTTTGGCAAAGAAGACTAAAGACCCAATAAAACTACAGGTCTCAGGATTCCATAGCATTGAGCCATGGCAGTTAAAGTGGTGTAGAATTGCAACAATTCTATGATGTAGCCTAAGGATCTCATCACACTGGAGCATGTCTCTAATTTAAGTCCAGTTTCTGCCTCCTGCAGAATTCCGGGGCTGTACTTTAGGGAAGAGCCTTTCAGCTGCTCAGCTAGACAGGTCCTGAGTCTCAGTCCACTACAAACCCTAGAATTCTTCAGGAGGCAGAAACTGGATTTAAAGTGGATTCACACTCTAGTGCAGGGGTAGGGAACTTATGGCTTGGGAGTCAGGTGTGGCTCTTTTCATGATTGCATCTGGCTCTCCAGAGTAGCCTGGGCCTCGGTTTCCCAGCATGCAGCGGGGAGGAGTGATGCAAATGTGATGTGACTGCCGCTTCCATGCCGCCATTGCCGTCTCTTTCTCATCCCCTGCTGCTCTTGGGGCCCTGCGCCCTCTTAGCCGGGGATGGCGGAGCTTGGTGCCGCCGCCTCATCCTCGCCTTTCTTTTCGTCCTCTGCCACAGGCCTCGGGGGAGGTGGCAGAGGCAGGCCTGGCCTTGATGCCACGGATCTGGCTTCACTGACCCCGGGGGACACCCAGCTCATTGCCCTCATTGTCAGGCAGCTCAAGACGCCTTCCAGAGGGACTGCCTTGCTGACGTCGACACCAAGGTCTGCCTTGGCCCTGCACCCTCCTCCTCTCTCCCTCCCTCCCTCCCTTCCTTTCTTCCTTCCTCTTCTGTTCTTTTTCACTCTTTCCCTTACATTCTTTTTCCTCCCTCTCTCCCTACCTTCTTTCCTCCATTCTCCCTCTTCCTTCTTCTTCCTTCTGCTTCACCCTTTCCTTCTCCTTCTCTCCTTCCTTTTCCTCCCTCTCTCCCCTTCCTTCTTTCCTTCATTCTCCATCTTCCTTCCTTTCTTTTGCCCCTTCACCCTTTCCTTCTCCTTCCTTTTCCCTCCCTCTCTCCCCTTCCTTCTTTCCCCCATTCTCCCTCCCTCCCCCTTCCTTCCTTCCTTCCTTCCTTCCTTCCTCTTTTATTCATCTTCCACAAGTCTTCCTTTCCTTCACCTTCCTTTCTTGGGAGTGGTCCTGGATTCATCGCTGAGCCTGGGACCCCAGGTCTCAGCGGTGGCCAGGGGAGCTTTTGCACAGTTAAGACTCGTGCGCCAGCTGTGCCTGTACCTTGGGAAGTCTGATCTGGCTGTGGTCGTCCACGCTCTGGTCACATCCCGAATAGACTACTGCAACACACTCTACATGGGACTGGCTTTGAAGACAGTTTGGAAATTGCAACTATTCCAACGGGTGGCAGCCAGATTACTAACTGGAGCTACATACAGGGAGCATACAACTCCTCTGTTGTGTCAGCTCCACTAGCTGCCAATCCACTTCCGAGCTCAATTCAAAGTGTTGGTTTTGACCTTTAAAGCTCTATATGGTTCTGGCCCAGCTTACTTGTCTGAACACATCTGCTTCTACATCCCACCTCGTAATTTAAGATCATCCAGGGAGGCCCTGTTCTCACTCCCGCCAACGTCTCAAACGCTGTTGGTGGGGATGAGAGATAGGACCTTCTCGGTGGTGGCTCCCCGTCTGTGGAATGTGCTTCTAAGTGAAATACGATCAACCCCATCCCTCTTAGCATTCAGGAAAAAAGTAAAATCTTGGCTATGGGCCCAGGCTTTTGCACATTAGGACAACGCAGCACTTTGGATTGGGTTTTAATCTATGTTTTAGCATGTTTTCTAGGATGTTTTAGAATGTATAATGTGCTTTTTAACTGTGTTGTGTAACGTGTTTTTAACCGTGCTTGTATCTGACTTGTTGTGAGCTGCCCCGAGCCACCCGGGAGTGGCGGCCTAGAAGTCCCACTAATAAATAAATAAATAAATAAATGAATTGTACTGGCAAGTTGATGGTTATGGCTCAATGCTTATGTTGTGGACGGAACTTTGTTTTAACTCAAGCGACTATGTATTATGTGTCCAATGTTAACTGTATTTTAATACTGAATGTTTATCGTTTTATATTGTATATTGTGTATCGGCATCAAATTGCTGCCTTTTGTCAAGCCGCTCTGAGTCCCCCCTCGGGGATTGAGAAGAGCGGGGTAGAAATAATGTAAATAAATAAATAAATTTTCCCTTCCTTCTCTCTCCCCTTTTCTTTTCTTCTTTTCCCTTCATTATTTTACTTTTTCCTCACTCCCTTTCCTTTCTTTTCCCCATCCTTTCCTTCCCCCCCTTCCCATTTCCTTCTTTCTTTTCCCCTCCTTGTCTCTCTCTTGCTTCTTTTCCTTCTTCCTCTCCCCCTCCCTCCTTTATTTCCTCTTTCTTTCTTTCTTTCTTTCTTTCCCCCTTCCTTATGTCTTCTCTTCCTTCCCAGAGTCCTGAGCATGCCTTTCGCAGAGCCAGGTCTGAAGTGTCCCGTCATTCTGCCGGGGGGCATGCACGTATATACTCACATTTAGTTGAATTCAGTCTTAAAATATATTATATATATTATATGGCTCTCACTTAAATAAATTTCCAAATATATTGCTTTCATGGCTCTCTGAGTCAAAAAGGTCCCCGACCCCTGCTGTAGTGTGATGAGACTGCAAGTTGCTTTCAAGAAATTTAAGCTAAAATGCCAAGCTGTGAAAGACAGATGGACACAAAACTTGGGAGAACCAACCCTATTAAACACTACAGGAGAGAAACCTAAACACAAAGATATCCCCTTGGCACCTTAATCGATTATGAATTTCTCTGATAAGAATTATTTTCCTACTAAGGAAAGTTCCGAGACCTGCTTCATAACCTCTGCCTACACGAAGCTGAAATAAACTATACCAGACAACTCCCATCCCAGAAATGTCAGATGGGCACCCTCCCTGCTGTCTTTTAATAGATGTATGAGCACTTCTATAGATAGGCACTTGATGGGTGACTCTATAAACTCCCCCTCCCCCAAAAATTACTGTGATAGATGTTAATTGATATGTTAGTGTGTCCATGCAGGCAAATTTAATGACACACAGTTTAAATTAATTGTCACCTTTGTATCTTGTGGGTTTTTATTTATTGTAAGCCTTTTTGGGTCCTAAAATAGGAAAAAAGTTGGGAGATAAATACAAAAACAATTGCATCAATGGTCCTGCAGGAAATTTCTTGGTGCTCAAATTTCTCCACTATTTTCTTCCTTACAGTGTCAGTTTAGATGTTTGAGAGTGACTAAAACTGCTAGTTGTTGTTACTGGTATAGCTATAGTTGACTAAATGTTCTGTTTGATTTGGGACAAATTGCCATTTTTAAAAATAAAAACACACACACACACACACACACACACACACACACACACAATCTGGCATTTGAGAAAAGCAAGTTAACCTTGGTACATAGTATGCTCTTCATCCTTATTTCTGAAAGACTGATCAAAATGGCTGAAGCTTTTGGATGGAGTAGGCTACAACTGGGTTGACCTGCCTTTTTGTTAGCAGTGAAACCTGTCATCAGGGGGAGCTTCAGGAAGTCTCACCATTCAGCATTTCTAGAGAAGAATGAAACCTTTGGATCCGTTGAATCCATTCCTCTTCACCCAATATTATTCTAATGGTGGTGTAGATAAGGCAATTTTTCTCCTTGTTGGAATTAAGGATTGGTATGAGCTGCATAGAAACCTCTCTCCACATGTGCATACATACAGACACACTGTTTTGGATTATGCCTACACAACTTAAATAATATCAACTCACTTTTCAGCTGCTGTGGGAAGTTTGGACAGTACACAGCTGGAGTCACATAGAGCTGTGTCCAGCTGTTGGTGCAGCTCAAGAGAAAATGGGATTTCATGAAGCTCTAGAATGATCTTGGAGTTTCTGGTAAATAGACAGCTGGATCTGATCCAATCCAGTTTCCAGACATCCAACAGACTCACTACTGTATCATCAATCACAAGAAACTCCCTGGCAAAGGCTAGCTGGCAGCATCATTTCTAATAAGATCACACCAGAGTGCCCAAGCATGTGACCAGGAAATGTTGCATCTGCCAGAGAACTGCCAGAGAGCTGCTAGTGGCTGGTAATGCTGAAGTAATGGCAGCTTCAATGGAACCTTAGCCTGGGACCAGCTGTATGAACAACCAAAGAGTTCAAGGGATCTTACCGGGCTGCATCAGATCAGCTCCAGAGTGATTTACCTCAGGTTAATCAATGTTAATTCAATTTAGGCTCCACCTACACTGTCATATAATCTTCTATCAAACTGCATTATATAGCAATGTAGATGGGGCCATAGGTGCTCAAAATAGCTGTCAGCATGAAGCAAGCATTTCCCAATCCTAATACAATTTTATGAATGTTTTAAAGATTCTACTAATATTAATACGAATTTCTTTAGAATTAACCAGGCACCGAATTGTGACTAAATACAACCCATCAATTGACCATTTCTCCTTAGCCACAAAGAAGCATGATAATAACATTTTATTAAAGTATTCTGTTACAGATAGAGGTTTGCTTCTGTACTCCATTAAGTTATGCTCTGAGATAAGGGGAAAGTGTTCCCCCCACATTCATGCCCTAGGACCCTTTATTAGATCTATCATCTTTGATGAGACAAGATACCACTGATTCAAACAACTCAGAGAAACTGAAAAACCATTATAATTTTTTCCAGCCAAAGTTTTGATCTGACCCCCATTTTAATTTGATGTAGTAGATTGTCTCTGATCAGCTAATTAAAGTGTATTATAAGAAGTAACAGCTAGCAGAAATCAGAGAATAAAGGTAAAGAAGAGAGGAAGAGAATTGTACCTCTTCTGTCATAATTAATCTCTTTTGGTGGAAGACAAAAGATCAAATAGTTCAGTTTTGTAAAGGTCTTTTCACTTGACCTTTTACCTTTTTATAGGAGATATAATCAGGGTCCAAGAGAGAAAATAACTTTTTAAATTGCAAGCATGCGTATGAAAAGGTGACAGATCAGTGTTTTTGATACATTACTAAAAATTTAAATATTCATTGCCTAAGAAATATTTACAATATTTTAAAAATCAGTTAGGGTAGTCCTAAGCTATTTTTACCATCCACTGAACATACCTCCTCTACCCCAGTAATGAACAAAGAAAAGAAGGTAGGAAAGTATTAGGCAAGTGAAATGATAGATATCACAGAAGTTGAAAAGCATAACTTCTATTTAGATTTTTTTATAAAAGCAGCAACAGTAGGGGGGAAAAATATTTCGTCTCCTCATCTCAGTTTCCAGGTGGGAGAAGGCAATCTTCTACACTATGGATCAGATAACCTGAAAATTATTTCTCACCCTCCTCTGGTATTCAGGTATCCTAGGGCCCTTCTAGATAGCCCTAAAACTTGGGCTAAAAAATGATGAGCCTGAGGTATCCAGGTGACATCTCACACTAATCCATTTCAAACTGGAATAAACAGAATTTAGTCAATTTAATCCAGTTTTTAAAAACACCTCTAAGGATTCGGATCTTCTCTGAAAGTCTGGGTCTTTGGATGTAATGAGGCCAGTGGAAACAGATTCCTGGGATTTCCTTCTGTGCATATGAAAACGCTATGAAATGTATGGGCTCTCTATAAGGCAGAGTTTAAATTGTGTTTTTCTGCATGAAAGCAAGTCAGACTGTGACCTCTTCCAACAATATGATTTTATGATTCTGTCAAATAACTGGCAACTTCAAGGCCCATACACAGAGTTAGAACACTTTTATATACCTGAGACTGAGAAGTATGGGGCCCATCTGCCACCCATGATGTGTTTTTTTTAAAAAAAAATGTCTTAAAATATATTATTTCCAAAGTCATGCAATAAAAACTTCTGGAGTATTACATTTTGATACTTAACAAAAAAATATCTGGACCTCTGCAAAAATTACTACTGTGGTCCCTAGGAATAGAGCTCAGTTGGATCCTAGGTCACCCTCTATCCAACACATGCCATTGTGAAGCAACAATGGAGATAAGCTTATCGGGCCTATGGTGAACAAGGGAAGAAATACCATTCATATAACAATGTATACCTCCCAGACTCTGAGTCAGTTTCCCACCAAGCAAACTACTTCTGTTTTACTGTAAATGTGAGAGAAAGCAGGGGTCCATTTGATGTAAAGCAACAAGATAATTTGAGCTGGATAATTCAAACTGTGATTAATTTGAGAGGATTATATCTTAGCAAGTATAAGAAATAGCGTCAATCCTCTCTAGGTATTAAAAACACCTTTGTAATCACATCTGTATATTTTGATGTCTTCAGTGTTCATCACAGCATGGATAAAAAAGAGGGAAAGGAGGAACAGGAAATGCACTATTTTTTAACTTCATGAAAAGCGCTTATCATATGGATGAACAATAAGGTCAAATGAACCAATTGCAGGAAGGTAAAGTTTTCTGTCCTCATAATTGCCTGGTCATTGGGAGCTAGTTAGGAAAACTATAACAGACTTCCCAAAAGGGTATTTTAGAAATTGCCATGGAGTTAATAAAGATTCAACTTGAAAAACAAGACACAATGACCTTATAACCAAGAGCCCAGATCAGCTCTCATTATAAAAACAACCTTGGAACTAATCATGTCAAAGCTTGCAAAGACTCCCTGCTATGGTTGGATATTTACATAAAATAATAACAATATTGAATATCAAAGAACTACCCCAGACAAGATAATATGAAATTCTAATCTTCTATCTCTGTTATATAAACAGTTCCAAATAAAGGCCATTTGCAAGGTCCTCGATGTATTTTTTATTTCATCACAGTAATGATATGAGCAGTCAGTTGACATCAGTCAAGCCATGCAACTGGTTGATTGACTCTTCCCACACCATTACCGACCTATTGTGCCATAAAATGCACTGATAAAGGATGTGAAATGTAGCCAGTTACAAATATTATACTGTTGAAACCATAGACCTTCTGTGTCATGACTAGTTTGTCAAAGAGTGCACAATATTAAAACAGGCACATTTTGATTCATTATTTAGGTTTTTCCAGATTACAAAATGTTAATGCCTATAAGATCTCTAAGACAAAAGGGATAAAGGAAGGATATACAACTGTAATTTAGCCAATTCTAGTATCAGTAATTGAGGAAATATACAGTCATCATCCAAAGTTTTAGAAATGTCCAGATATGCTGTTTCATAACAAAAGAACTCAAATTGTTAGAAATATCTATAACATCAATATTTAGAAATGTAGAACTGAATTTTGTAGGTGTAGTCCTATCAGTGAGAACATGGTAAGTCAACAGTGATATCAGTTCCACTCTTTCCACTCTTTGCAACAAATAATTAAATTTAGGCTGCATAAATATCATAGTGTTTACAAATAAAGTCATTGTTACTGAAACCATCATCCCCCGCTATCGCTTCCACTTCCTCATATCCTTGGAAGGACTGCCCATACTCTTCAGGCTTCACATGTGATTACTGTTCAATCTTAAATTATTTCAAATCCATATAGGAATTTTTTTGAAATGTTGGTAAATTAATCAAAAACAAACTGGAATGAAATTCTCAGCTCTTTTCACAAACCAAAGACAAGAAATTGAGTTATTCCCAACATCAAAATGAACACTTTCTATTTGCCTTCTAAATGTGAATGAAAGATAAGAACAATTTCAATAAATAAAGACATAGAACCTCATCACATCGAGGTCCAAAAAGTGGGTGACAGTGACAGCATTCACCAGGCAGAGTGGCGAATTCGGTGGGCAGTGGGGAAAACCGTTGCCCCAAGCTCTGCATCACCAGTATGTTTGGTTTTCTCATCTCATGGGGAAAGTGATTCCACTCAGCCCCCTCCACACACACACACACACACACACACATTCACCCTGTTTTAATAAATGAGAACATGGGAAGCCTCTTGTGTTTTCAAGGTTCCATCTTAGGACGCTTCTAGGACGGAGCCCTGTATGAAGTAGCCCTGTGTTACGTGATGGGCTCTGTCAGGCTTCATCCTCCCAGCACAATGGGAGTGTCCTAAGATGGGGGAAAGGGTAAATGTGACAAAGTTCATATTAAATGTATGATTAGTTCTTGGACAGAAAACCTCCAGTGAATACCAGGTGCTGTAAGCCACATTTCAGAGGAAGGAACTGGCAAAACCACCACAGAATATTTCTTGTCTAAAATCCTACAAAAATCAGAGGATCATAGTGAATTGACAGGCAACCTGAAGGCACATATACACTACAAATCCCTAATTCAGTACTAATGTGCCTGATTTTACAGGGATTTAAGTCTGGACTTTCGAAAACTAGGCATCCAAAATCTTCTTGCCAGACTGGTGAATATTTCAAGTTCATTTCCTTAACAATCCACATTGTTAAAATCTCAATTTATTGCCACTTTGAATCTGAAAATATAAAATGTGTTAATACAAATAACAAAAAGAAATTAAATTCTAATCCATCTTTATTTCTTGCATGTCATTCTTCTTGACAGAAAAGTTTGAAAAAACTAGGAAGTTTTCTAAACATTTGTCCAAAAACTGTCTCGATGTTTCTTGTATTTTGGGAGCTGCATTTGCATGGCCATGGCCATAGCATCTATTACAAGCTTATAGTAAGTCCTCTTTCCCTGTATATATCTCCTAAACAACTAAAATTTGTGGATATGCTAATGGAAAGTACTCTACTCTTTTCAGAACAAGGGAACAAGATTTTTTTGATCTCTTATTATTTTCCGTATGTTCCTATGAAGACAATGTGGTGGTCTTGAATGATTAGAATCTTTAAATAGCTTCCTAGAAACCTATGGTACAAGTCCAAGTCAGACCAGCTTCTCCTCCTATGTTCAGAGGGAAACATTCTAAATGCTTTGAAATGCATGACTTGTGCGTCCTTTGGATGAAATTAAATGGCTTTTATGTACAGGAGCTTTGTGGATCTCAGCTGTATTTGTAGCACTTTTCTATAGTGCTGTCAACTATAACCTAAAAGGTTGCTACAGTTCCCTAGTAAGGTAAATCTGTTTTTAACAAATTAAAACAAGGCTTTCAGATTTTATGTATAGTACATTTCTTCAGATGACCACAGTATCCAATGTAATTGTTGCAAAAATAGGGGCTCCTTTTAACAACAACTGCAGTTGATTCATTCATTCTTTCATTCATCATTTGAAAAGCCTCCATTCAGGATCCTCCTCCCATCTATCAACTCTAATGTGGTTCAGGAAAATCACAGCTTTCCAGAGCAGATGGGCCTCACAGTGGCTGAAGAGTAAGCTGGAAATCTGCAAAAATTTCTCCTCTTGCCTTATGCTCATGGTGTTATAAAAGCATCTGCTGAATCAAAGAGACTTCTGTTAAAGGAAGGATTTCACTGGAGACAACCCCATGCATCTTTCTACATCTGAGGAGGCATTTAATTAGCTTATTTGTTGACTATAAACCTCTTGGGTATAGATTGGATTTATAAGCTTTGAGTCTCCAAATGACTTTTTGCCAGAAAATAATTCTTTCTGTTATCATATAACTTAATAAATGGGGAGGATCTGAGTGTTGGGAAACTCTGACAAGACAATTACTAGAAAGGTGAGTATTTTTGCCAGTCCTGATTTATTTTGCCCCCAAAATGAATGCAATGTGCAGCATTTCTGCAGGAACACACGTTTCTTGCACAGATAACATCTTTTCCGAAGAAAATACAATTTTATACAAAATAAATGACAGAAAAAAATGTTGTGTTGAAAATATTTGGGAGGTTGCATATAATGTAACATTTGTTTTACACCAAAAAATACATTTTGTGTAAAATACAACCTGAACAGCATAGTCTTAGGACCTTTCCACACAGGCCTCAATCCTGGAAGGAACTAGGATATTTTATCTCATTGATTGTGATTGAGGCCTCACACCTCCCCCAAAACCTGGGCTTTCCCTGGGGGGTGAAAGCCAGGAGCTGTCATTGGAGGGGCCTAAGCATACAGCCCGACCCCTCAGGTAAATAGGAGGGAGAGGGGAGGGGGAAGGTGCCATCCTCCTCCTTTTGGATCTTGGAGACAAAAGAACTGGGATCTCAGTGAGGATTGACCCCCAGGATCACAGAAGCCCACAGGGTCAACACCTGGAAAGATCTGGACTTTACATTAAGGTATGGATATTTCTATGTGTCTAATTAATTTGAGATTACTTATGGCATCATTTCGATGCCTCAGGCAAACCCTTGATAGGTCCCTTGTTTTGGGCCTTTCTGGAAGCACCCTTAGAACCCCCCCCCCCCCAGTTTTGCATGACTTTGTTTTACCAAGGACAAAACCAATGAAATTAGTTGTTCTTACAAGAATGAAATGTATGGATGTATCTCACTGACTGTAGACATCCATATACATAGTAAGGTTACTTTCTGTGTGTCAGGAAAACATGTTATGTGTGTTTTTGTATAGTTCTAGTAAAACTAGAGATTTCTTAGAAGTTTTTGACTGCTTGGGGATTTTAGTCATTTCTTTATATACAGGAAGTTATATGTCCCTGATTTTAGAATCAAAACGAAACAACATAGTCACTAAAATCTCTCTGTGTATAAACAACCCTGAATCTAGCTCTCTGTAAATGATTTACTAAAATGTTAGGAGACTGCACCAAACTCCTGTAAAAATACGTGAGTTATTTGTACTGCGTTAGTTAATAATTTAAGTAAAAGCAAATAAAATAAAGCAGGATACAGTAATGGCCTTTATAAATTTAATAATGCATTTGTTCCTAGAATGCTCCCCTATCAGTAATAAGTTGATGTGGAAACAAATAACATATAACTAACCTGACATTTTTCATCAAATATGTGCCCCACCCCATATTGCTTCATAGAGTGCATTTGAAACTCCCCACAGTAATTTCAAAAGCATTAAAAACAAGCCTGACATCCTCTTCATGGAACAGGTTTTCTTGTTTTTCAGGTTCCTGGCTAAAGTCTCAAATGCTGTGCTAATACTCCAGTGGCATCAATAAAGATTTGTACAGCATATAAACAGGTGGGGAATTTAAACTAATGTTCCTTTGAAAGCCTACTTAATTAATATGTCTGAAATAAAAAATGGAGAGAAATACGAGAACTTCACATAGTAATTACTACCCACCAAATTTACAGTGAGTTTCAGCTATGAGGAGACTATAAAGCAGCTTACAGCTCTATAAGAATACAAACCAATTAAATTAAAATTGTGAATAAAATGTCTCCTTAAATGAGAGAATTCTAAAAGACAATGAAGAGCTTGTTAAGTTTTGTTTTGACTCTAAAACAGCACTGGGCATACTTTTAAAAATCCCATAGCCTTGTTCTCACTTTGATATATTTGATTTGGTTTAATTAATTCAATGTAAGGCTGCTTTTTCACTTCCCTGGGAGTAGGCTACATTAAATGTAAGGAGCCTTACCATATGATGCTATGATACTAAAGCAAGTATCTATTAGTTATTACTTTCTATTCCTCCTGTACAGTCCCTGTATCTCATGCCATGCTTATCTTCACCACTTAGCAAAGTGAAGTACATGCCTTAGGCAGCAGATGGTGTGACTAGCACAACTACCAATCTCTCAGGCATCCTTTCTGATGCACTTCACTTCACCACCGCCTACATCAGTGGTTCTCAACCTATGGGTCCCCAAGTGTTTTGGCCTACAATCCCAGCTACTTTACCAGCTGTTAAAATTTCTGGGAGTTGAAAGCCAAAACATCTGGGACCCACTGGTTGAGAACCACTGGCTGTTGCACCCTAGACCTAAGGATCCCTCAGTAAACGACTTTAGACCAGCCGTGATTAAATGCTTTATATAGAATAAAGGAAACGAATAAAAGAGATAAAAATATAGTCCAGTGATGCCCTCAGCATCAGTGTATTGCAATGCAATAGTCCAAAGAGTAAAAAGCTCAATAAATGCAGAAATAGTCTTGATGCCTCAATGGGCTAAATCCTGGATAAGTCTCTGGCAACAAAGGCTTGGCAAATACTTGAGTACGAGGACTTGAAGGCCCAACGGCCCAGGCTTGAGTTCCGTGGAGCTTGGCAAGAAAGCTTAACATTGACGCGAGATGCGGAGCATCTCTGGGACCTGACTTAAATAGCCCCCCCCCCATTTATTTATTTATTTATTTATTTCTTCAATTTATTAGTTGCCCTTCCCGTGGGCTCAGGGCGACTCACATTCATAAAAGGCATAAAACACACTAAAACAAATCGTCAGTTAAAATTGCAGCAACCAGGCATGCAAACATCTGCAAGGCTTTGATCTGCAAGGCGCTGACTTCGACGCAGCCCGTTCCCATGGACAGTTTGCTGGCTTGAGTTTCTCATGCCTCCCGAAGAAGGAAGGTATGTCAGCTCATTAGTATCTGCACCTGGATTCAGAGGAGGCACCAAGACCTTGCCTTCCCAGCGCTTCTTATCGGCCTGGGAAAGAGAAAGGCTGCATTTGCCCTTGACCGCTGGCTGACACAAAGACTTCTGTAGGGCCTGCTTTCAGGCCTAGCTGGGATCTTGGAATTAACATGGCTTTTGTCTGGCTTAGCTATGGAACCAGGCTGGGGCCTGACACTGGCCTACATGAAGACCAAATTTTGTGTAAGATGAAATCTGTTTTACATTCCAAGGCTTCTTTCCTCATCCTGTTGCCTCTAAGAAGTCACTGGTCCTTCACCAGCCTGGACACAAAATTCATATAGTAGTCCAGTTTACCTTAATCCACGGAATAGTTAGGTGCCATCTAGTCCTTTATCTTGAGGCTAGTACCCATATCAGGACTATACCAGGCCCTTGGTTTCAGTATTAAAAACAGATCTAGAGATGACTTTCTGTGATTTCGTATGGGCTTGTGTGATTGTACAAGATGCACTTCTGTATTAAGCATAAGCCACCATTTCATAAAGACTAATAACACATGCACGCATGTACACACACACACATTTCTTATGGGAGCACTTCCATGCTAAGATTCCTAAAGACCAGTGAAACATGTCCTGGGATCTGGGAACCCAATTTATGACCTTAATGTTACATAAATAATCTTCTTTCCAGACTCACGCAATGCTCCTCTCCCATCTTGATAATGTCTTGCCAGTTACAGCTAACATTATAGCAACCTTACAGTTGGCTGGTTGAAGATCATCTCTTTATAATCCCACAAAGTCTCTTAGAAGCCCATACAAGTTTTCAGTCAAGAGCCAAATATGAGTTTCTCAAACCACATATTCTGATTAGGTGGTTTTGACAAGACATGGTTCACCTTTAATTCCCAATCTGCAAAATGAAACCCATAATTACTTTTCTGACTGGAGTTGTGAAAATGAATTAGATTTAAATTACAAAACACTTTATATGCAAATAGCTGCATGCTAAGCCATCTTGTCCCTCCACAAGCACTTAGGATGAAATGTAGCAACTGTTACATCTAAAACATCACACGTGAATTGTTACACCAAATGTCAACTTTACAGTGATATTTGTAATTCTACAATGGAAATATACTGTAGTGCAAATGTTTTGGATTATAGCTAAATTAAATGGGTTCCCAAAACTATCTTCAGAATTCTCCATGCCTTGATAGGGATTATTTACTAAATATTCCTTAAATATTCATATATTTGTCTTTTTTTTTTTTAAAAAAAAAAGAAATATATATTGGGCATGTAATCATGTTTGAATTCAATTTTGCTAAAGGGAAAGAGTACACATTTCTTTTAGAATTTGGGAGAATTTGATAAATGACATTTACAATGCAGACTTATGCATGCCTATTAAATTAACAACCTCTGATGGATTTAACTCCTTGTAAAAGAGTTATAGTATTTTATAACTGATACCTTATAAAGCTTCATTTCTTGCAATTCTTCAAATCAAAACAGCCAAATGATGGGCTCACACAGACATTTACTTATTTTCCATGACTGGACTCATTCAATTCCAGGTTCTATAAGATTACAAGCTTTTATTCTACTTTGAAAATTGCATTCCTCTGGGTGGTTTTGTATAGATTTCTGTATATATTTTCACATTTTGAGCACACCTTTTTCAGATTTGTTTATTTGACTAAGGGCTACCTTCATGGGCCAAATAAATTGGTGTGGGGATGAAGGGATTTTATGGTGCAGTTTTGCCTTTGCCTTCCTCTGAGGGTGAAAGACGGAGACTTGTCTAATGTCACCCAGTGGGTTTCTATGGCTAAGTGGGAATTTGAACTATGGTTTGTTATTCGACTTTAGCTAACAATGTTGACCTATCTAAATGGTGTCCTTCTATATGTGTTATATAGTGTCCATAGTCATTATAAAACATATAATCCTGCGTGCAATAAAATTAAAAGAGTAGGATTGTTTAGCTCTGATCCATAAATTAATTTTTGAGTTCATTTTC
Organism: Anolis apletophallus; assembly: GCA_030556195.1. Lineage (NCBI taxonomy): Eukaryota > Metazoa > Chordata > Lepidosauria > Squamata > Anolidae > Anolis > Anolis apletophallus. Next base: position 112,830,555 of record JARBWK010000003.1, on the reverse strand, counting down.
TCAAAAGCAAGCTTTCAGTCAGTTTTTTTATTTCCTTAGTGATGAGGGTCAAGGAGACTTTATCTGTGACATCTTGAACAATTAAAAAAAATATCTATGACAGCTAATGAAGAAGTTAAGTGACTCTCCATGATATAAATTAACTGGGGATCATATTTAACTTTCCAACTTTAGTCATTTGTGCTACAACTTGGAGTTAAGCCAGTATCTCAGCAGGAGAAAAGTAATAGTTATGCACCAAGCAACCATGGATTCCATATATGATAGTTTGAAGAGTGACAGGAATAATGAATATAATTAAAGCAGCATGAAGCCAAGGCAGAGATAATTAATGTGCAACCTAGAAGGTTCTAGGAACTTGGAAGTCTCTTCCATTGCAAAAGCAAAAGTTTTGCTTAAAAAGTTTAGTATAATCTATATAATTTGCCTTTCCCATTACACTCACACACAAAAGTTAATTCAGTTAATGCTGATAATAAAAGCTAATAGATTAGTGTTACTAAAAACTTTAAAGAAGTCATAGATATCATAAGTTTCAACTAGTGCATATTCTGCCAGTGTCTGAAGTTAATTTTATGCTTCCTTGTTAAAAATTCATCTGCAGCACACTGAGTTGTACATTTGGTGGTTGAGTATAGAAATGTAGCCTTATGTTCTTGAATGGAAATAATTAATCACAAATTGTGTGGAATGCTAAATAATTTTGCTCTTCATCATAGACATTATTTACCTAAATATACAGTAAAAGGTAGCTTTATAAATCTGTGCTGCCTTGGTTGAACTTGTTAAACTTCCACATGGCAGAAATCTTCAGACATGGGGCATTCCTATGTGGGCCATATAACCTGGTGTGGGTGTGAATTGGATTTGTGGATTTCACATTACATGCCAGCAATTCTTGCCTCTAATGTGGGACAAGGATGCTTAATACTGTTTTGCCCCTCTTAGTCACAGAGTTATGGCGAGCTCTAATAGTAAGGCCAGCAAATTGCTGGAAGGGCCAGCAAAGGAAATTGAGATCAGCAGCTTCCAGAAGTCTCCCCAGCCTTGCTCAGCCAGTGCTGAATATGAGCAATCATTCCCTAACAGTCTGAGCAAACTGAAGTAACTACATTAGAACAGGCTTGCAAAGGATTAAGTACACTTCCACCTTTGGAGTGCAGAAGAGTGTGTGCAGAATATCACAGTCTGTGAGGTTAGCAGAGAAATAAGCATTGAACAAGCCCCAGCTGAGGTCATAAGATAAAAGGGCTGTCATTGTGGAGTCTTGTTGTGGCAGACAATGTTGTTGTTTATTGACTTGGAATCTGACTCTGCTCCTTTTCAGGCTATCGGCATTTCCGACCTGGGATTGTGGCCTTGGCTTTAATTTGTTCCTGACTTGACTCTGTTGCTTCTCTGGATTGACTTTGACTATTTGGAATTTGGAACTCTGCATTGGTTTACCCTCATCTGTTTACAGCTTGTACTTTTATTATTTCAAGGACTCAAGAATGTGGGTTTCTCTGTTAGAGGATTTTTGACTTTGGCTTATCCTCCTATTGTTCGTTAAAACCAAAGCTCCTGTTATCGTGGCCAAGTTCACAACACATGATTTAGCTTCCCCAAAGCTCCAGAGCAGTCTCTCACTTGGGAATGTGCAAACCATTGGGCTAGTTCTGGAACTACCCCTGTTGTTTGCAGGGCCATCCCACTTTCTGCAGTCTTCACACCAACTATCTTGATGATCCTGCCCTGTGTTTGTGTCAGACAGAGGGATGGAGGCAGACAGTGAAGTCATCCCCAAGGCTGCACTCTAAACCCACCTATGTAGATAACCCATTGTCTGGCCAACTTTGATGTAACTGTAAATGGTGATGATAGTAGCATAGAAATATGAAAAATAAAATAGATCAAAAATGTAAATTTTGTTAATAAAAAAAGGAAGTCAATAGCTCGGTTTAAAATACATGTATGTAAAGATGAGAAATATGTGTACAAATTTTTCAAGGACATTACAAAAATACTTCATTCTTCAAATAGAAATCATTTGTATGCTCTGTGCTCTTAAAGTTCATAAATATGTTTTTCTGAACACATTCATTTATGAATAAACCTCATTTAGTTAGCATACTTCAGAGACCAGAATCTTTTGATAATGAGCAATTTGGGTTTGATTTCAAAAATAGAAAAGGTAATATTATTGCAATTTGTAATAAATCAATAGGAAATGTTTATTTCATTTTATAATTATTTTTATTCTTTGCATATTCATGTAATGGAAGTAGTTTTACAGTATCTTATTATAGCATTTTCAATGTCTACTCTGTTAAATAGTCCCTATAGAATATTACTAATGGTTGACATTGGGATGTTCCTGTCACAAGTGAATTTCAACAAATGTAATATTATCTTCAAGTGAGAGGCACAAATGGATGCATAAAGAAGAGTATGTTTCCAAAGTGGACCAATGGGGCACAGCATCTTCATAAATGAAGAGCAGAGGCAGAGAGCACATTTTCATGAACACAAATTTGCACTGTTGTATTAGTTTATAGGTTTCCAATCCAGGCTAACAGTTGATGAATTAGTCTAAAATGATTTGTTTACAAAGATGTTTCAAAGGATCAGTCTATTGCCAATCTGATTTGGAAATCAAATTTAGTTTTAGCTGAGGTATCAAATGGTTTGAAATTTTGAAGTGGCTGAGAGGGGAAAACGCCCATCTTAAATTATAATGATTACTCCAATTAACTTTATTGACATAAACAATTCTAATTAAATATGGACTAGATAATGCTACTGTTAGGTGAATTGGGAATGAGTTGACTGGCCGAACTCAAAAGGTGCTTACCAATGGCTCCTCCTCATCCTGGAGAGACATGACCACTGAGGTGCTATAGGGTTCTGTCTTGGCCCTAGTGCTATAGTATTCAATATCTTATCAATGAGTGGGATGATGGAATGGAAGGCATGCTTACCAAATTTGCAGATGACATCAAATTGGGAGGACAATTATATCCCAGAGGACAAGATTCAAATCCAAAATGACCTTAACACATTTAGAGAGTTGGGCCAAAACTACGAATTTTAATAGGGAGAAATGTAGGGTACTACACTTTAGCAATAGAAATGAAATACTCAGCTGGGTGACACCAGGCTTGAAAAATCCATGTGAAAGGGATCTAGGAGTCTTAATAGACCACAAACTGAACATGAATAAATAGTAGTCATGTGCCCAATAACCGTTTCATCCATTTAATTCATGTTTTCATACCATTTGTTTCATTTGGAAAGCATGAAACTGTAAACTCCTATCCGGTACGAAAATGACAGCAAAACAAAAGGAAAGTGGGAACAGTAGACATCTGCTTTTTGGCCCACATGGTGCTCCTCACGTGGCCCACAGAGAGGATGTGCTAGTGTATCTTAAGCCCAATCTTTAACCTCAGTATTCTTGTGCAGATGGAGAGGAAAACATCTCAGAATTAGTGGTATCTTAATCTCAATCTTTAACCTCAGTACTATTCTGCAGATATTTAATATGTCACAAAAATTTAATGTGCAGATTTGAGAAATGTGAATTTAATATAATGTGTGGGAATTAATGGAAGAATGGAAGGATGTATGAGTGGAGTTAATAATTTTGGAAACACCAGTACAATGTTAAGGCCTGCAATGACTAACTACCTGCTTGCTGGAAGTTGATAATGACAGTTGAAAAGGTAAACTCTGATAAGAACTGTGAAAATGGTTCTTTCAAGTTAAGGAAATGTTTGTAACATTCCTTATTGTAAGAACGAAGTCAACACACTCAACACCAATAGAGTACCGGATTGTTTTCACGGTGCTGGTATTGATCTTTAAGGCCTAGCATGGTCTAGGGCCGGTGTACCTGAGGGACCGCCTCACCCCCCATATGTTCCCCCGAGATCACTACGTTTGGAAGAACAGAACCTCCTATTAGTCCCTTCGATTCATTCCTGCCGGCTGTCAATGACAAGATTGAGAGCCTTCTTTGTGGCAGCACCATCCTTATGGAATTCTATGCCGGATGAGGTCCGCGCCATTAAGGAACTGGTCCCATTTTGGAGAGCTTGTAAGACATCCCTGTTTAGACAAGCTTTTAATCTTACTGGTCCTTGGGAATATATGCTAAGTTTAGAATTTTAATTGAAGATTCTCTGTAGATGCTTGTTTTATGTGTAGTTGTCGTATTTTATGCTTTTAGTATTGCTGTATTAAATTGAATTTTGGATATTTTATATGCTTTATGTAAACTGCCCCAAGCCTGCTGGAAGGAGTGGTATATAAGAATGAACAATAAATAAATAAACACAAACCTTGTGTTTGTCAACACCAATCAAGAAGAACAGCTGGCCAGAAAACTGAGATGGATCCAGGATGGAAGACATCTATCATTAATTTAAAACTTTGGGACTACATCAGCAATATATTCCTTTAAATGACTCAATCTAATAATGCTAAAAGTGTGACAGACAGAGACGCTGTTCACCCTCTATGCTCTGCTCCAGGGGAAGGAGAGAGATAGTGTACCTAGGGAGAGTGTCAGATATGCTATGGGAAATCATGATTCTGGTCACTTTGGGGCTTCTTTCTCAAGGGAAGAAGAAGAAGTGCATTTTTGGGGTCTTAGATTTTGTGCAGGGAGTCAGGTTCTTCTGTATGGAAAACAGAGATCTGGTCCTTAGCATTGTTCTTGGGGAAAGAAGTTTTGGCATTTCAGCATTTTGAAGTTTTGGCACTATGCATTGGAAGGGCTGCAGGAAAGCAGTGTCTGGCCTAACGGGTGCTTCTCCAAGGAGGGATAAAATTATACAATAATATTTGGATGCATGAGGATGAATGCATGCACATGTATGTGAATGTTGAGTGAATGTTGTTTGTTAACCAATGTAATTGTGAATCCAATGTAGTTGCATAGAATGTATAGGAGAGAAAGAGAAGGAGGGAGAAACAAATCTTTTGTATTTTTAAGAAGACAGGAACTTAATGCAAATTCAACCTTGTAAATGTGAAATACTCCACTGAAGAACAAAAGGTGTGAGTTCAGCCTGGTGCAGTTTTGCTTCAGGTGAATGCCAAAATAGATTGTTTTCTTATTCCAAAAAACACATTTGTATAAATATCATGCTGTTCCAACTTTCAAATCCATATGTATGACAGCTGTAGACTAGTAATGAGATTTAATGAGCGATCTCTTCACAGGGGCAAAATATCATTTGCAGTATCATTCCTTTTGCAAACTACATAAATGTACACAGGCAAAAGTCCCACCTTTTCAACTGGATGTGGCTTTGCACATATCTCTAACTTTTGTACCCCATGAGTATTCTATGAGAGAGCTGAGCTAGGAAATGCTGAGCCAAAACTGTTCTCATGGTCTGCTTAGGAAAACTGCAAGAAGACAGGCAGATGGACAGGCAGGCAGATGCAGCAGGGGTGCTAGTCAGCATCTATAATGTTGTGTGTATTACTTGAAAAATAAATTGATTGTGTTTTAGTATAATGGAGTACCCCAAATAATGGCATGTTGACTGCCAGGCAGCAGAGGGGGATGAATTATATAGTATTGGCCTCCCAAATAAGAATTCTGTTTCCTCAGTGAATGTTATATTCTGTCTCCAAATTTCTAACAATGTGAAGCATGAGACATTGAAGATCATTCACATCTAGAACACTTCCCTTATATTTTTCTTTGAATATATTTTGACGCCAACTATATTTCATATGACCTAATTAGATGGGTTGATTTGCCCGTCATACATTACTTGCTCTCCCCTTTTACCATGAAGCGCATTACACAATAGGGCTGTTTGATTTTTTAAGAAAGTTTCAAAACTCATTTTGGATCTAGTCATAGATAGCGTTTCGGATTATTTAGACTTCCGAAAAATTTCCGAAAAATTTCGAAATTGATTCGGATGTATTTCCGAAATTTGGAAGTCTTCAGAAGTCTTCAAAAATAGCTTCTGCTTTCAAAAATGGGCAAAAGAATCAGCAGAAGGGAGAGTCAGCTGTTAGTCATCAGCCAATGAGCAATCAGCCGGGACACCACAGATTTCCCACACACACACACACACCTGTAGTGACACCTCTTTTAGCCAACCTGCCATGGATGAAAGAAGAAATTCACAAGAGTTAGGAAGTTGAAGATGGACATTAGCATTATGCACATGTTCCACCCCATTAGAAAGTAATAAATCAACAAAAGTATACAAAAACCTGATATGCTCACTCTGAAGTAGAGTTTCTACATAAATGATTATCTTCATAATTTGAACTCTATTCTGCTGAATAGTTTTGGAAACATTAAACTCTTCCCAGTCCTGTTCCAACTAGTAACTATTGTAGTTCCTTTCACTTTGGCAATCCTGCTTTGACATGGTGACTGTCCATGGTGGATGCTATTCCATCTAAGACAATGGATCACATTAATTCATGCTGTCCATGGGGATGCAGTTCACGTTCTTTCTTCTTTCTTTTTTCGATTTTTCACAAGGGCTGTTAACCAATGGCTTTATTGGCGTCATCATTTTTCAGACTCTAAAAAGACTCAACATTCACAGAATACCCCCTTACTCTGCTGATTAAGGGGGCTGAAAACAATCCCACTGAAAGGGATGTGCTACTAAGTCTCCAATATGGAAAACCCTTGAGTTCAGCAACCTATCCAAGGGTCTGCGCGATTCTTGCATGCGACGAAGCTGATCTTCCAAGCAATTTCCGCATTATATATACTCCGGCCCACTCCTGCTGCCTCCTGCGACAAGGCTTCTTGCAATACCATTGCAGCTTGGCTTTGTCGATGATCCCATCCATGGTGAGGATCCTGTTAAGGACACGATAGACAGCCTCCACATTGCCATTGGGGACCATCACTGTCCGCAGTACTTTCAAAGTGTCGTAATGACATATTTTTCCAGCTGAATTGAAGTTCTATTATTCAGAAGATCAGCATAACTGAGTTAAGACTTTGTGTTTAGAAAAGCTCTTTGGCATTTTCTGTTTCGAAGTGGCACATAAACCTGTTTACTTAATGTGACTGTGCAGAATTTAGAATGATTTGTGCCACATCCTCCCGAACTTAATTCATTGCAGCAGAAGTATAAATAAATACATAAATCCCCCTTCCTGTTTGTGGAAGAGGAAAAACTGAAATCATTTGCTATGCCTTTGAATTATCTTTTTCCCTAGTGATGCCTCTCTGAATAGTTGTATCAGCATTCCTCTACAGAAAAAAATGTACTGTGGAAGGAACAACTCTAACAGAAAACTTTAGACTCCAACTGTCACTCATGTTTCCCCATTTCTCATTATTTTTCATGTTGCAGACTGTAAGTAGCAACAGAAAAATTGTGTCAAAGGACATCCCTCATACAAGCCAGACCATTAATCTAACTAGTGCATAGCACTGTACTAACTTGTTTCATCCTTTCCTGTTAGTTCTCCTTGATGCAAACCTTTGCAAGATTATACACTTTTTGAAGAGGAGGGATGGTATGGGAAAAATGCATTTTGATTTGTGATTCCTGCTGTTTTCTTTAAGATGTGCAGTGTTTGCAGATGCAGTGACAGTTGCCTTCTAGTAACAATAAAAGCACTAAGCTCCCTGTGTCTTTATGCCTGCCCTGTGTGCTTGCTTTGTGCCTGTGTACTTAGTTTCATAGAGGGGGAATCTAGGTTTCTGCAGAGCCAGGAATTTTACACTCAGTAATTTTTTTTGTAAATTGCAGAACCTGTGAAGGGGAGAAATTGCATGTTGGTCTGGGTGAGATCTCTCAGCGAGGCTGGATCATCTTTGCAGGGATGCCTTACCATGCTGAGATAGCTGGTCCCTGCTAGAACCTTGTCTAGGAAAAGCTTTTTTCACACAGTACCATACAGCCAGCCCTCCATATTCACTGGGGCTAGCAGCACAGGATCAATGTGAAAGTGAAGAAAACCCCATGAATAAAGAAAATGCTATTTTTAAACCTGGAAGTTGACCATATAAGTAAACACATTGGAAGACCTAGGGATTCCTAGAAAGATGTTTCTTCTTACATCTTCTAGCATGGCTAGAGAAAATTGACTATAGCATCACACTGGAGGACCTAGAGATTTCTAGAAATGACATTTCAAATCAAATTGGTGAATAATTCAATTTGCAAAAGTTAAACTGCAAATGTGAGGGGACAACTGTATGGAGTCATTTCCAATATTATTACTGTGTTTGAGTTAGCAGCCTTTCTAAGCAGAAGAGGTGACCCATAAAACTCCTTTTAAAAATGTATTTAATGAAATATTACTTTTAGGAGGGACTGAAAATTCAGTGCTACCATGGGTATTGGGCTAGATGTAGATTGTATCTGACTGGCAATGGCTCCCATAAATGCCAATCAATTTTCCTATTTGTTTTTCTTTAAATTAACCACATGCCAAAATATATTTATTTATTATTTCGGCTTCTATGCCGCCCACTCCCGGAGGCTCGCGGCGGCTCACAGTAGCCACAAGGCACAGCAAAATACATACAGTTAAATACATACAGTAAAAAACAGTAAAAACAGCAAAAATTAAAACAAAAGCAATTAAAACAGTAATCCGACATATCGTCTGACAAGACGAATGAACAGATGGCGGCATATGGATAGGACCTACCCATCGAAGGCCTGCTTAAAGAGATGAGTTTTACAGGCCCGTCTAAATGGGAGCTGGTCCTTAACGGCCCGTGTTTCGGCCGGGAGGGCGTTCCACAGCGTAGGTGCTATGACAGAGAACCCCTCCGGCGGGTTGATGTCAGCCTAACAAGCTTCACCGAGGGCACCATATTAATGTATTTTATATGTAAAGAATGAGCTCTGTCATTCAGCCTATATGCCTTAGTAATTTATTATTTTATGAATTTAGTGCAGTTTGCTTGCATTAGGCAGGCCCCCATTCTAAATACTGAAAGACAAAAAGTGTCTAAGTTCAGAAAAGAGCTATATCATGTGCATTTAGATCATTACCGGACATTGGACCTTTCTACACAATCTGAAGATATGGAGAAATCAGCTAGTTTTGCTGTATCCTGCATTTGAAAAGCTTCATGTTTTCCCCCTTTCAAATATGAAGAAATGTGTTTATTTGCATAAATGCTGCAGGCTTTTTCAAACTAAATTATCTCCTATCTTTACCAACTTGGAAAGGGCCCTGCTGTACTGCCCTTACATTTAGGTGTTTAGAAAGAAGAGTCTCTCAGGGAAATGGGAGCTGTCAGTGTTAATTTTATTACTAAATATGGTTGGATAAAGAGAGATCCAAACACAAAGTTTTCACAGTTAAGTGCTTAAACGTCCTGGAAACGAATGTGTAAATCTGTACATTTTGAGTTTTCCCTTTTTATATATTTTTTAAATCAAGTTCTTTCCAACCCAAATATGAAAAAAGTTTCAAATTTTGATAAACATTTTATTTTTTAAATGATATAAAATTCTTACCAACTTCTGATAATTTCTTTCTGGACAGAGATCGCAAAATCCCTGTACTACAAATTCCCCATGAATTTTTCTTATAGTCCTTTCATTGCCAAGCACTGGTGTTTGCCATTATACCTATTGGCAAAGGTATAAGGTACTTTAATTCTCAACAACAAGCTTTCAGAAAAATGGAAACTGGTGAAACAAGAGGTAAAGTGAATCTGTTTTGAGTTTTAGGCTGAATTGGTGTTGAATTTTGGGACAGGACATCCATTGCCCCTCAAGTACTGAATTCTCCAGCATCCACTGTTTATTAAGCCCAACTTCTCCTCTACCTCTTCTCATTGTTGTTTGCTTTCTTTTTGCTCTGTATTCCACTTTTTTATTTTAATCTGTCCTAAACAGAAAATACCTTCAATGACCATTTAGATGGTGCCTCCTTACTTCATCACCTTCCCCATAGTTTCTGAATGTGTGCAAATAATGAAGTATTCAAGTAGAGAAAATATAGCCATCTGGAACATCACAGCAAGAAATAAAGCCTATTTATAATATATTTTATCCCTACAGGGTATGAGTTTTCTTGTATTTTGAGGATCTGGTAGAGGGAAAAGAGAAAAGAATTTGTTTCTCTCTATGTTGTCCAGTATTTGATTAATATCCCAGAGTTTGCATAGGTGATAAATGAGGTGGAGAAGGGAGCCCATATTGTTCTACCAATGAAATAGAAACCTACTGAGAACAGAAGGAAAATTAATCAGACTTTTTGGATAAAACCGCGAGAGTGCAAAATGTCTGATGACAAATGAGAAAAGAGCCAAAGTAATTGCAATGACAACAAATGTGCTGTCTTATAATGCCACAGAGATGGTACAAGATAAGATACCACAGCAATGCACACCGACCTTACATGGTAACATCTTTCATCTTGTATTGGAATACAGGATGGGCTTAAGTTAGTTGCACTGCCTACAAGAACCATCCAGGGAGAATGTTATGGATTATTTAAAGTAGAAGTGCATCCAGTTATTGACTCACTCACTTGCACTTGTTCTGTAGGCTGAGAAGTAGTAGCTCCTTCCATGGGTGTTGCTTCAATGCTTGGCTGAAGGAGCTGCTGGGCTCCACCTTGACCACTGAGCCTTCCACCAGCATCTACTCATCCTTGCTTTCCAAGCTATCCATTACATTTTTTCACATAATTGCTGAGGACAATCAGTGAAAAGTGTAATCTACATCTGGGTGAAAATTTTATTTCTTTCTGTTTGGAAGAAAAAGCAAATTTAAAATCAGACTACAAGAGAAAGTGAATGATAACTTCACCTGGCCCTTGGTTTTTGAGTGTGTGGATATTTTTGTACTGTTAATGATAAATTATTATTGTGATTTTTTTGTAATACCCTAAAGGTCCCAGATTCTGTTTGATTTTGGAAGCTAATTATGGTCAGCCTTGTTTAATATTTGGTTGGGAGACCACCAAGATTTATTAGGTGCCATAGACTATATTTCAGAGGCAGTCACTGGGCAAACTGCATTTGAGTCTTCCTTGCCAACGAAAACATTATGAAATTAATGGAGTCACCATCGTAAGTCAACAGGTGGAGAATTGTGCACGCGCGCAAACACACACACAAACACAGAGGTTGTGAGTGTATCTGTTGAACATTTGTTGAGCATGATTAGTCAATTTAATTTCAGTTTATTTTGGAAGAATTTACCAACATTTACACATTTCCTACCATTCAGGACAAAAATTACTTAAGGTTTTTTAAATGAACTTAAAAGAAACTGAAATAATCCCCATCCATAGTGCCATCTATTGGTTGAATTAACTAATTGCATAACTTCCTTTGGCATTTTTTTTTACATTGTGCATGATGGTGTCAATTTTCAAATTTCAAGTTAATTTTCAAGTTTTTATAAACATCAAATCCGTGATTGCTTTAATGAAAAACTAGCTGCTTTGGGATCATTGTGTGAAAATCTCAGTGAAAAGGGGAGTTTGCCCAAAATATAGACAGTTCAAGACCTGTATAAACACAATCCTATTGGATTATGAAAAAACCAAATATTTATTTTTACTTGGAATTTAGTCTCTAACTCACTAACTTTACAAAAAATTTAAAATATCAATAGTACATGAAAAAAATTATAAGCTAACTGAGGTTCTGTCCGAAACTGTCAGTATAATATATCCAGGTAATAGAGAAATGAGGGGTAGGAAGGTGCTGAAAAACTCCAATATTAACCATGAAGGATGTATTAGCTTCATAAATCATATATGCCACAAAACAACAGAAAATGTAGAATTTCTTTTCACTTATTAGTTGTGGGCCATTACCTTTTTGTGCATTCTCTTCAATGCATGACTTTTCAGTGATCAGACTCAATGAGAAATCTCACGAGAAATCTTGTATAATCAGTAAAAGGGACAAATCATACTATATGACAGAAATAACCACTTCCTATCCCCAATTCTTCTTGTGTGCTCCTTTAAGGCTTTAAGTTTTAAAAATACAATTGAAGATTCGGTTTCTGTAAAATGACATGGGTGATTACTAAGTATGTCACTGAGCATGCTGATTATATAGGAGAGAGTAAAATTCCCACTTAAGAGAGAGACGTCACTAATTCATTTATCAGTAATGACTTCTGAATTCAAGGGTGGGTCAATAAGTCCATGACTTTTTGAATTTCCCATTTCTTAACTGAAAGGGCAACACTGCTCCTGTCAAAAGGCACCTGTCAGTTGACTCATGTCAAAATTTGAACAAGCTGCATCATTTAGTTTATGTTTGACAGCCATTGATAGCAGACTATCGCGTGATTTGAGGAGAAAATGGAAAAAAGTGAATTTTGTGTGCTCATGAAGCATTATTTTTTTGCAGGAAAAAAATCACTCAAACCAAGGCTAAGCTTGATAAATACTATTGGGGTGAGAAGCTATGGGATACAAATACCGTAAATAAATAAATTATAAGCATCTACTAAAATGGAAAACAGAGGAAGAACAGGTTAAGGACTGCCAAGTAAGATGGGCGAAAGACTTAGGACATAATATTCTATCACACCAATGGGAGGAAGCATGGAACATTAAGTTAAGGTACACCACAGCAATTGACATCAGAAAAAACTGGTACAAAATGTTTGTCAGGTGGTACTATACACCCGAAATGTTGGCAAAGTTTAACCCAAAATGTATTAATAAATGCTGGAAATGCGTGGAAGATTTGGGCACCTTATTTTACCAGTGGTGGACATGCAAAGAAATTAAGAGATATTGGGGAAAAAATCCATATATCTATATCTATATCTATATCATCTATATCTATATCTATATCTATATCTATATCTATATCTATATCTCAAAAGTGAAAGATCCTCTACGCCACGTTGCCCAACTCAAACATCACTTTGCGTTCACCCTTGTGCCTCTTTTTGTGTGGGAATCATTTCCAAACTTTCCCCAATTAACCAAGATAGCAAATTCAGTGGACCCACTAACATCACACAAACTGCCTTGTGCTTCATTTTGCCAATAACTTAATCTGGGTATAGTAACCTCAAAAGAAGATGTTATGTGAAGAAAATTATTGTTTAACACATAAAGATAATTGAATCATTCACTATTAAATGCTGTTCAAATACATTTCATTTATTTATTTATTTATGGCGTTTGTAGCCTGCCTTTCTCAGTCTTACAGCGACTCAATGTGACTTACAGAAATCGGCTGAATTCGATGCCATACATTCATAAAATAGTTAAAAACATTCAACCTAATAGTTAAAAACATACAACCGAATAGCACTACAGGCCACAACACCACAATACATAATAAAATCAATACAGCCATAAAATCAGCATCAGTATAAACATTAAAACCAACCTATTAAAAAGAGGATGGACCCTGCAGAAATTATGTCTTCATGCTCTTAAGGACACAGAATTTTATTTCTACATGCCAGGAAAACATGAGGAGGGAACTTATGCTGGATAGGTACATTTTACTTACCTTTTAGGGGTAAATTTGGGGCTTGGGAGTAGTAGGTGGGTGCCATTCCACACCTTAGGGCTCTAAGAGCCCAAAAGGTTCAGCATGGCTATGGGGTCTCAGGACTACCTGGAAGTTATTCCCCACAGAACCAATACTCCCCTTTTTAAACAAGGGGTGCTAACACAAAGCAGCTTAGCTTACACAGTTTGTGCATATGCAAAAATGTTATTTCTCCTTTGTTTCTATTTTATGAGTATCCACCCTTTTCAATTTAAACCCAAATTCCAGAATTCTCGTGTTTAGCTCCAACAAGAGTAAATCTTCTGAATTTATTACTGAGTGGGTTTACTGTAGTTCAAACTAACAACACATTTCAGACAAATATATTCTATGGGTCTATATATAATATCTCAGGAAATTTTGAAGGCAGGAATTACTTCTTTCCCTAGCCACAGATTCCATTGATGTTAGGCAGTCACAAAGATGCTGATCCTTCAGAAAAGTGAGCATTTGGTATGCATAGATTCTGTGTCAGATTTCACCAATGTCCCTAGCTGAACATCTACTACTTGTACAAACATTAGTGGAACAATGCCAACTTTTAATTTTCTTCTGTTGATACTTTGGATGCAAGTCACTTTGTGCAAATACTTTTTTAACATTTCATTTCTGTATATGTGGAATCAGAATAGGAAATGCCAGGACATTTGATTGTTCTAATCTGTAACTTGCACTCAGGACAAGCAGCTACCAGCAAGACAGAATGTGGAGAAATTGGCACGGGGTCACGTAAGACTTCATTTTTTCACCCTACATGTTTAAATTGTATGCTGAACCTAGCATATGTACAGCAAGATTAGACATGGAGGAAAGGAATGCAATAATTGTAGAAAGTAAAATTAACAATTAAACATCTGCAAATGACACTATAGTAATAGACAAAGACTTCAATTATTACTAAAGAAAGTTAAGGAAAACAGTGTAAAAGCAGATGTACAGCTGAACATCAAGAAAATAAAAATAATAACCACAGAGGATTTACATGACTTTATGAGAGAAAATAAAGATATTGAAATAGTTCCAGATTTTTCATACCTTGGCTCAGTCATTAATCAAAAGGGAGACTGCAGATAAGAAATCAGAAGAAGACTAATGACCTGTTTACTCGGGCTGCTGGAATCACCACGTGTCATGGCAAATTCAGTGACCGCAGTCAGGGGGTGTGAGGAACCTATCACCCCATGCCCTGATTACCCAGCTTACCTTTAAGCCAATCCCATGAGGGGGAACATCAACCACACAGTTTCCCCCACTCATCCTGGTGCAACATGGGATGTGTCCCAAGTGGCCGCAGTGGCAGTATATGCCGGTTCCACACTAGTTGATTGACAAAGTGATGCTGGAAGTTCCTTTGCATCATGAGATGGGAGCTGGCAGGCTCTGTTGGTCAACTAGGGCTGGACTGGTGTATGCCATTAAAGTAAGCCCTGTCTGATGAAGTCATAAGACTAGGAAGGGCAGCTATAAAGGAACTAGACTAGATCTTGAAAAAGATATGTCATTGAATACTGACATTCAGATTATCCATGCTACTGTATTTTCAGCCTCTATGTTTGTCAGGGAAGCTGGACAGTAAAGAAAACAGATAGAAAGAAAATAAACTCAATAGGGATGTGGTACTGGAGAACAGTTCTACAGAGAATGTGAACTGCTAAAAAGACAAATCAATTGATCCTGCAGCAAATCAACACTGAACTCTCCCTAGAAGCTAAGATGTCTAAACTAAGAATGTTGTGCTTTGACCATATCATGAGAAAACATAATTCACTAGGAAAGACAATACTGCTTGCAAGGTAGAAGGCAACAGGAAAAGAGGAAGAGCAGATTATACATGGATAGGAGATTGTGGCTCTGGGCCTGAAATACCTGATCAAGTGGTGGACTTTAATGATAGGATCACAAGTCAACGTGTTGGCAGTTAACTGCAATTTGAGGAAAGCTTAGAATACAAACAGGAAAGATTAAGAAACTATAGTAAGAAAACTAAAACATTTTATTGTAACCACATGCCCAGCTTACCTGTCCGAACGTATCTCTCCTTATGAACCATCCAGGAATCTAAGATCATCTGGGGAGGCCCTGCTCTCGATCCCACCTTCCTCACAAGCGCATCTGGCAGGGATGAGAGACAGGGGCTTCTCAGTGTTAACCCTTGGCTGTAGATATTAGATTGGCCCACTCCCTCCTGATCTTCAGAAAGAGAGTAAAAACATGGCTCTTTGAACAAGCATTTGGAAATGCAGCAGAATAAATAATTATGAAATAGGAAGAATGAACACGGAATGACTACACAATGCTGTTGAACAATGATTTTAACAGGACAACACTGGTGATTATATGTTTTAATAGTTTTGATGGTTTATATGGTTTTTATATTATTAGGTTGAATGTTTTTAACTATTTTATGAATGTATGGCATCGAATTCAGCCAATTTCTGTAAGTCGCCTTGAGTCGCTGCAAGACTGAGAAAGGCGGGCTACAAATGCCATAAATAAATAAATGAAATGTGTTTGAACAGCATTTAATAGTGAATGATTCAATTATTTTTATTTGTTAAACAATAATTTTCTTCACATAACATCTTCTTTTGAGGTTACTATACCCAGATTAAGTAATCTGCACTGAGTCCCCTTCGGGGTGAGAAGAGCGGAATATAAATATTATTATAAGTTATTGTCAAAATGAAGCACAAGGCTATTTGTGTGATGTTAGTGGGTCCACTGGGTGTGCTATCTTGGGTAATTGGGGAAAGTTTGGAAATGATTCCCACGCAAAAAGAGGCACAAGGGTGAACACAAAGTGATGTTTGAGTTGGGCAACGTGGCGTAGAGCAGTCTTTCTCAACCAGTGTGCCGTGGCACACTAGTGTGCCGTGATGGACCTCCTGCTGTGCCGCGAGAAAAGCTCTCTGCCCCCTTCCTCCCCCCTTCCTACCGAACTCCTGCGGCTTGGGGGAGGAGGAGGAAGGGCCGGGCAGTGGCGAAGAAAAAGAAGAAGGGACCGGGGCGCCGCCTCCTTCGGCCATTTCCCCAGCCAGCCTACAATCCGCTATGACTCCCACCATGACTCTCGCCCCTCGCTCGCTGAAGCCGCGTGGAGGAAGAACCCCGCCCACTGAAGCCCGTCCACCGCTCATGCTCCTCCTCTGTAGGAGAGCTGAAGCTGGGGGGAGGGGTGGGGCATGGCGCGGCCTGGCTCTGCCCCTGGCTTCGGCACTCCCAGCAGCTGCTCCAGCCTTGAGGGGACAGTGCCAAGCCAGCATTGTGCTGACTCTGGCACCGCTGGCTTGGCACTGCCCCCTCAAGGCTGGAGCAGCTGCTGGAAGAGGTGAAGCCGGGGGTAGGGGGCGGGGCATGGCGTGGCCTGGCTCCGCCCCCTCCCCAGCTTTGGCACTCCCAGCAGCTGCTCCCAGCAGGCCACCATCCCCCAGCTGTTCTTTACTGTGTTAGAGTGTCATTTTGTGTCATTTTGGTTGGTGGTGTGCCCCCGGATTTTTTAAATGTTAAAAGTGTGGGAAACACTGGCGTAGAGGATCTTTCACTTTTGATATTTCTTAACTTTCTCGTTATGCAGTCTGCATTCAGAGAGACATCCCAATGAGCCATCTTTCAAGGGAAGCATGCACAGCATATGGTTGTTTTGAGGGAGCCTTTGTCATTGTCCATGTCTCTGCAACATAGGTAGCATGGTCGATTCAAACAATTGAACTCATAGAGATGTACTTCCGGTTGAATCTGCAGCAGCTTTAACAGAATTGTAAGCAGCCTATCCTGCTTTCCTATGTCTGTTCAGCTCTGGATTCAGCTCATTCCTTGATGTTACCAGCCTTCGGGGTAGATGTATTCTTCTACATTTTTGAAGTTAGTGCTGCACCAAAAAGTTCTCATATCAAAAGGGGAATCACCCCTTTTGGGTGGTTCCCCAGGTGAACCTAAAAGAAGTTATACACACTCTACTCTCTTTACTGCAACACTACTTCTGTTCTTCTCTAAATACCTATGCAGGAAAATGGTGGCACTAGAGGCCAGGAATAGCTGGCACCTGAAGCATCATTGTAACTTTCCCCTCTCTGTGGAATGACCCTCAATCTGTCCATGAGTCATATCAAAATCCCTAATCTTGGCCTAAAACTGTCCTCAACATGAGATGACTTATACACAAGTATATCTGCTTGGTCCTTAAATGATGACTGGGATTTAAATGTAGTTTAGGATTTAATAATAGAGTCAGTGTGGTGTAATGGTCAGACTGTTGTTCTAGGACAGTGGGAGACCAGTGTTCTATTCCCCATTCAGCCATGAAAACCCACTAAGTCATCTTGGGCAAATCACAATTTTTCAGACTCAGATAATGATAAGGAGAAACTTTGTTTGGGCAATTTTTACCAAGATAACCCTCCAATAGAATTGCCTTAGGTTCACGACTAGGCAGAAATGGCTTGCAACCACCAGCACTTCTAATCTAATTTAACAAACCAAACTGTTGCTCACTGTTAAAAAGAACATTTAATTTGTCTTTAATTCACTATTAAAGTAATATCAGAATAGCAAACAACCTAGCAAAAAGGGATGTCTAAAGCCCTTAGCTTCACTAATTAAAATTGTCTGTGCAAATTAATGGAACCAAGCTTCCTTTGATTAATATAATGATATAACAATGATAAGTTTGCAGCTCTAGTTATTTTGTGATGTTGTAAGTTCTTCGCAACCGTGACTGAGTCCCCTTAGGGAGATTGGTGTGGGATATATATAAAGTTTTATTATTATTATATGACTTGGAACTCATAATTTTTTATTAGGTGAAATAATCTCATTCATTGTTGTTGAGAGCTCCAGATTTTCATTGGTCTATATTTTATCAGGCCACTTGTCTTCTCATACTACAAATGTTGAGTAGGGTGCCCAAATGTCTTTTATCATTATTCAATATGTGTTTGGTTTGATCATCTTTGCAGGACTGACTTTTGTTTTGTCAAGAAAGAGTATATTGTTCATCTTCTGTTTCAATTATAGTATCCATAAATGACATTTTCATCAAAAGAGATGATCTAGATTTTGATATAGTCTTATTTAAGAAAGTTTGGGCAACTTTTGGACAGTGCCTACTTAATATTAATGTTTTCCTTTAATAGAAAATATATAGACCTTTTTACAATTTCTTCCATTAGTGGCTATGTATCTTTACTCTCTCAATCTTTCAATCATTACTACACCTTCAGGATTGATCAAATTGTCAGGCAGTAAGGGAAAGGGCCTCAATGGTATTTATTTCTATATAAAGGTACAGTTGGCACTTGGCAGCTTTAACTTTGATGCTGAAAAAGAGTTTTAAAAAACTGTTCCAAGTGTCAGCATGAAACAAGATCTTGTAGCACCTTAGAGACTGAGATAAAGAACTTGGTAGCAAGTGTCTTTTATCCAATGCGAACTTACTGAATAGGCTGAGGTTTTTTCGTTTTGTTTTTGTTTTTTTGTTATTTTTCTGCAGCTATGTTAAAATACAAATAATCATATTTCAGTGTCTTTAGATTTAGGTTTCTTGCATTCTTCAATATTGGAATCTTCAGTATTATGTTTTACAATTGCATTGTAATGATGCTATTGTTCACTGCCTTGCATGGGGTTTGTCCAGAAAGAGAATCCATAAATATTTAAAATAGTCAAATAAAAATATACAGCCAGCTCTCTGTGTTTGTAGGTTTAACATTTGTAGATTTGTAGAGTTTTAAAATCTCATGCTTTCCCTCCCCCAGCGATGCAAGGAGGGTGAGGTGGGCATGGCTAAGCACAGCCATTGTTGCAGTTTGTGAAGGGCAGGCCTCCAATGGTAGAGATTGCAAAAGGGCCTGCTGTTAAACTACATTTCCAACACTGCCTTGCAGCTCATTAGCCAAAATGGCTGAAGGACCCAAAATTATTATAGCTATCTGTAGCAATCTTCTTCTAAAGATAAAATAAACTGATTTAATCTACAAAGGTCTCTAAAGAAGGCAGCAAAGCAATAAGAAACTTTTGCAAAGCCAAGAGAACATAAACTGCTTAAAAACCAATCATTTCACTTTGGCCTGATTGCCATGAACAAGGCACTGGGGTAGCCAGCCACAGCCAGTCCACCAGCCCTTTACAGTCAGTAAGTAATGATTTTAAAAAAAATGACTGATTGCATCTGCAAAAAGAAATAAATGGATGTGTCTTGAGGGTCCCCTCTAACTCAGTAGAGGAAGCAAATGGATGTCAGGAGAGTTTGGTGCCTTTCTGCCCAGAAGAAAGGGGTCAGTCTAGATCAGGGGTGCTCACACATTTTCAGCATGCGAGCTACTCTTAAAGCAACCAAGTCCAAAAGATCTACCTGCCCCCGCCACCGCGCGCTCTTGCCATTCCTGCTCCTGCTGCTGTTTTCCACCTGTGCAGCGCTTCTTCCGCCTGTGGGGCGTTGCAGGAGGGAGAAAGCACGAGGCGGGGCATCCAGAGGGAGCGCTCCGCCCTGCCTGTCTCGCTGGCAATGAGACTGCACAGCTGCTTCTGGATGAGAGAGAGGCAGGGCACTCCCTCCAGAGGCCCCGCCTCGTGCTTCCTTCTTCCTGCAATGCCCCACAGGCAAAAGAAGCACCGCAAGAGCAAAAGTCAGCAGCAGGAGCACCCCATCTGGCTGGTGAGGCCCGAAGATCACCTGGAAGAGGGCCGAAGATCTACTAGTAGCTCCCGAGCTACCTAATGAGCACCCCTGGTCTAGATGTTCCTTGATGGGGTCTGTACTATGATTTTTGTTCTCCACCAGTTTAAAACGGTTTGTGCAACACAAACAAAGTTTCTGGAGTAGAAGAAGTAAAGACCACCCAGTGAAACAAGAAATAGCACCTTTAAACCAGGAACAGATTTTCTTTATTATTAAAAATGTTTTTTAAAAAATCTTTGAAAATTCACCAAAATTCCATGGATAAGTCCATGGGGCCGGAGAGATAGCACAGCGGTAACAACAGCTGTGCTGGCAATCTGAAGATCTGAAGTTTGCAGGATCGAATCCCGGGCTGAGTTAGACGCCAGCTGTGAGCCCTGTCTACTGTTTACCCAAGCAGTTCAACAGCCCAGCTGTGAATTAACAACAAATTGGGACCATAAAAGTGGGGAAGGACTTTTGCACAGACTTGTCTGAAATAGGCTGATGGAGAAGGGAGAGGCGGAAGTAGTGGAAACTAGAGGCTCCTGTCATGAGGATGGAACAACAGCACCCCTTTGTGACGTGATGGCACAATGGTGCAGGGACATAACAACAATGATGTAATGGAGCATTCACACCCGATGACGCCCACCTGTATGACGCAGCCAGGAAAGAAGAAGTCCTTCTATAAAAAACTGCACTGTATTTGTCTATGTGTAATTGTATGTCTTTCCGACAGGGACTGTCTGACGTATATGTATTGTAATCCGCACTGAGTCCCCTTCGGGGTGAGAAGAGCGGAATAGAAATAAACAGTATTATTATTATTAAGTCAAAGGTTGTTAAATTTAGTGAGCTAACAGTGGTCCATGTGTTCTACCACTGTAGGAAGTTTCATAAAGATTGGTCTAAAAATGAGGGAAGGAGAATCTCCTGAAATTTCCCCAGTGCCAGTTCTGTTTTTTTCCTACTGCGTATGCATGTCTGCCATTAACAAATTGATTCAGAAGTTTTGAAATTTCGGAAAGTCTTGATTTTTTTTAAATGGAAGTGACTTTAGAATTGAACCACCAGCACCCCCTACATCCAAAACAGGTTTTGAACCAATTTTTGGGATCAACCAAGCCTAATTAACATGCATCAACATCACCAAAAAGCTCATCCTTTTATACAGAGAATGGCTTTGTAAGCCGAATACAGCATGATTCATAAACACATGCACATCACTTTATTGTTTAGCATTTCATACCTCTGTAGTCCTTATCTGTTGCTGCTAATGTGAACTGATTATACTAAAAGGCCTTTTAGTGGGATAATAGGAGGGTATTTTTGACAGAGAGCATGGAATTTACTTGGTGGGAAATAATTTTTCATTTTCTCCTTCCTTTCCTTTACCAAAAGAAGGTTTATATAGAAGCTTTAAGCTGTGGGGGCACTGCAATCAAACACCTTGGTGGCATTTCAATGGACTAGTACTAGTTTATTCACACATGTAAATTGCTACTTGATGTTGAAGATAAATATGAGTGCATTTACTAGACTATTTAGTGAGTCAAATGTGGGGAAACCAAAGAGAAAGAGCCTTTCACCAATGTGCCAGAAAATATTTGTCCTTGTGCCAGGTGGCAAGTACCTGTGGCACTGGTGGTAGTTTTAGGATAGGATGAAAAAGTCCCATGGAGAGGCAATACAACAGCAAAGCAATATCCGAAGTTTCCAAAAAACTCAGCCAAAGTCAAACATACATATGGAGTCAGCAAACAAAAACAGATAAAGTATCTCCCAAAGCAAGTTCTAGGAAGCAGAGGCAAGCATACTACAGATGAAGCCTTACAAGCTGTCGATGGAGGCAAGACAGATTTTATTTGCAAGCCAAGGTCAGATGCTAGCACAGGTTTGCCAAGAATGCAAATCGCTGTGCTACACATTCCTTACTCTAAAGAGGTCCTCTGCTGTAGCTTGCCCATCTCTTCAGTCATTTCTGCGTTGGGGAGAGTTGTCATTCTAGAAGACAATCCCCACCCTTTATATGGAGGAAATAGCTTCTCAGCTATTGGACCTCAGACTCCTGAAAAGGATTTGCTTTTTAAAAGGATTTCTGGGCCGTTATCTAACATGAATTAATCTAGCTGGAGAATAAAAAATGATGCTCCTTACTACAGTAAATTATTCTAAAAAACAGATCTTGAAGCAATTTTGCATAGACCTTGACGAAAAAGACTTTTTCAACATCGTAGCTATTTTAATGTCTTTTTAGACGCTGAAATAAAATAATAGTAATGATGACTGTGGTGATGATGATGTCATAATACAAACAAATTTGATATTTTTATTGATTCAATTATTCAGTTTTGATTGTATAGACACATATGTTCAGAGTGATTTCCTTTTGAGCTTTTGAACAGATTTTTGTGTTTTATATCATATCAGTGAATTATTTCTCCTATTGTAGGATAATATCTTGTGACTTCCATATGACTATTGGTCTCCTATTTATTTTTTTCTGTTCTGACCATCTGGGATAGCCTTCCTTACTTCTTTATTATTTCTGCCCTCTTATGTTTTTATTTTAAGAAAATTCTTTTCCTAGGTTTAAGTTAAATCCTTATTAAGAAGATACCTACTGTCATAATCTTAGCTATGCTGTACTTTTATCAGCTTGTAAAGCATGTGCCATTTGTTCTACACCAACATTTCTAGGCTAGTGATAGATAGCAGCCTGAACTCTCTGATAGCAGCTTGAATTCTGGAACACATAAGGCCAGAGCTATGTGAAGTTTGCCTATCAACTCATCCAAATTCTCTTCATCAATTTTTGTTTCTGAATGGAAAGAATTTATTTACAGTAGTTATAATATACAGTATATACCCTTGTCACCCCGGAGGGGACTCAAAGCGGCTTACATAACACACAAAAGGCAAACATTAAATGCTGATTTTACAATCAATAAGGACAGACAACACAAACAGGGGTAAAGGCAATTTTTCTCATCTTTTTTTCAGCATCTTGGAGGCTGTGCTCAACTCCAGCCATGGGTTGATGCCGAGGAGCTTTTCTCTTGCCGCACACCAGGGCTGGGAAGGCATCTTTCAACCACTCTCACACTCCAGAACTCAGTTTATAAGCAAAGCAGTTTATTAAGGAATAAATGTAGCTGTAGTTAAAAAAATAGTTAAAAGATCAATGTTCATACAAAATATTATCCATGAAATACAAGGCACTTGAAGAAACTTGAAAGTAATAATCCTTAAGTCCAGGAAACATGCAGGATCTTTAGACTAGGGTATTTTCCAAAATACAGCAACCCAGAAGATTAAAAAAACACATAGCTGCTATAACATGAATCAAAAGATACAGGAAATTATGAAATCGCTTGATACCAGAAACATGTGTCCCATACACATGAGAAAACCTGAGAGAGGAACTTGAAGCTTCTAACTTGAACTCAGACATTGACTCCTCTAAGGAACAACCCAAATCAAACCTCATTTATACTTAAGAAACTATGGCACTTCCTGTCTCACACCAAGGCTGGGAATGCACGTTTGAACCCAGTTTATTGAAGAATAAAATAGCTTCAGTAAAAGAATAAAAGAAGTTCAAAAGTAGTATAGAATATTGTCCATAAAACGGTCAGTTAAGCATGGTAGGCAATAAACCAAGCATCAAACTCAGGAAGCAGGAGTATCCCAAAACCCAAGCCAAAATCCACAAGAAACAGGAATCTGTGAGCCCAAAATCATCTAGGAATACAAAGTCAAAAACACATGAAGTATGCAGGATTAAACTTGAGCATTTAAATCCAAAGGCAAGAACATTAAATTCTAAGGCAGGAATAGTTACAGGATTATCAGCATGAAAATAGAAGAAGCAAGACAAGGAATGCTCGTCAAACTAAATGTTGGCTTCACTGAAAACCCCAGTTTCAGAAACCCTTTTATATTTTCAAACAGCCATGGCAAAGGCATTCCGTTTCCTTTGGGAAACCTCACCCTGACCCTTTTTTTCTCTTAATCTTTCAGATCACCTTCTACCGCCTTCCAGATGTTGTTGTTATCTGATCTGGTTCCTTCTATCAAAATCTGGCTCATCCTCCCTTGAGTCGCCAATTATTGCATTCTTTTCACATTCTGACCTTGACTGCCTTGCGAACCCAAAGTCTTTCTCAGACTCTTTCTCTGCCTGTACAAACACATCAATGGCAGACTTGATGATCCCAGATTCCTCAGCTTCATTCTGGTTAACAACACTCTCCTGACTCAAATCCCCATTTCCAGACCCCTGTGAGTCTGCAGGAACTTGGTCATTCGACATTGAAACCTCTGCAAGATCTTGATCATCTACCTTAGAACCCTCAGGCAATGAAACAATTGCACGTTGAACCACTACACTTCCTTTGAGAACTCTCTGCAGGGCCCCTTCTCATTCACAGGCACTGAAAGTGGCACCTCCCTTCAGCAGCTTGTTTATGTTGACAAATTGCTCTTCTTCTAGGAGAAACTCAGGAGAAACAGGGGAGTCAGAAGACACATCTGCAATTACCACATTCTGATCAGTCTGACCTCGGTTCACTTGAGAAATCTAATCAGGCCTGTCAGCCTCTGAATCTGTCTCCAACTACAAATCTATTGATGACCTGACAATCCCGGAATCCTCTTCCCTATCAGGTACAGAACCAGACTCCTGTGAATCCTCAGCTGCTGGCACAATGTCCTCTGATACCTAAGACAATGGTACAATCACAGGACGAACCGCAACACCTCTGATCAATGTTATTTTAAGGATGCCTTTTATTACCTCCTCACTAAAAGCAGTACCTATTTTATCTACTTGCATTTCTGCTTTCGACCTGCTAGGTGGACAGGTGAGCTGGGGCTAATGGCGGGTGTTCACCCTGCCTGGGCTCAAACTGCTGACCTTCCGATTGAAAGGATTTCTCTGCAGCACAGTGGTTTAGCCCGAGGATCCTTTAACCTTGGAGATTATTCAAATTCTCATAGTTATTAATAAATAATAATTTTGGATTTAACAAGTAGTAGGCCAAAAGGTCTTATGAGCAAAACATGCTTTCTCAAGGGCTTACTCCTTTAAGACAGTGGATAGATTCAAAAGAATAAAAATATTTCTCTACTGAGCATGACTGTGATGTTATCCAGTTCACTATGTTTTCTGATTGGATGAGTTCAGCCATGGACTCCTAGGTCCATTTACACTATAAAATTGTGTATATGAGTGTGCATGCGTGTGTGCGTGTCATCCCATCACCTGCTAGCTTAGGGTGGCTCTATGAATTTTAAGAGTTTTCTTAAATTTATAGTGCTATTATTCCATTTTAATTTCCATGAGTCCATCCCTCTGAATTCTTAAAATTGTCAGTTAAGGAACTCCTCTGATGCCTCAGCAAATTACAAACCTCAGAATTCCACAGATTGGATTCAGGGCATTTAAAGTGGAATTATAACATTATAATTGTGTAGTACTAATGGACCCCAAGAAAGCAGAAAGAAGCATCAGCAGGATGGGGGGGGGGGGGGGAGGGGAACTGTCAAAGAAAACGTGGCAGGTTTCTAAGTAATACTTTTATTCCTTTATCTAGTTTCCGCACAAGATTGTCTTCTTTTCTCCCCTATGTTGAACGTGTATTGCTTATTGTGTAAATTTGTAAACTTTTTGAAGTAGCAAGTAAAATGCAATTGCATTTATCTTATTGGATCCTGCTTGGAAGAAATGTCCATTAATAGTCTGTCCTCCTGTGGCAAGAACGGAGATGCAAGGAACAAACCACTTAAATTCGCAATCCTGAATTCACTACTTTAAAGGCAAATGAAGCATCCATTTCCGTCTGATAGAAGTTATCTGTGGGGGTGTGAAAAATTATTCATCACATTTTCTCCCAATTTTCACATATTAAATGCCTGCAACCCTTCCAGGTCATTGTATCCTGTTTCTTGTCAGAACATACATGGGAATAATAGTCTCCTCCAGTATGAAACACCTTGAAGGAAATATATTTGCAGACAGGTCCACCTTCTCCCCCACACCCCTATTACAAAATTCAATTTAGAACAGTGAGTGCAATCTACAAACTATCCATTGTTATTATACTGGGATTCAGTGCCAATGTATTTTATCAAAATGTAGCATCTGCCTTGTAATGCAGTATGTTCTGCTTTGGTGACAAAATGGCAATGAACCAGTGACACCAAATGTGGTGACAGATGGGCTGATAAAAATGCTTTAGAGGAAGAATCGGAGTGAGCTACTTGTCCCATCTTTTGCCTACTGCCAAGATTAAAATATTACAGGTGATCTAATTGGCTTCCAATGCAGCTTTTATATGTTGGATTTGGGAGCATACTATTTTTTCTCTCTAATTCAAAAGAATCTCTGCTTTTGATGCAGAATTCTATTAAGTTGGAGAGAAAAAGAAATTATGCATTTGCCTCCCTCCACTGCTACTCTACTGCACTGTGCTTCCTGATGGGTAGCAAATGTGCCTTGTAAGCTTTTCCACCCCCTAAGAGTCTATAGCACTTCTCAAATACATTGCTAATCGAGTGTGGTGATGATATATGGATGTTTGAAGATCACACACACACATGGGCACACAAATTGATGCAGTAATTTTGTGATGGAGGCTGGGGGGTTTTTTGGAACTTATATAGTTTACCCAGAAAGTTAACTTCAACTTAGACTTGTGCACGGATTCATTATGCACATGTTCCTTTTTAGGTTGGTTCAAAAGCCCGCAACAGCAATGGGCTCCACCACCATTTTTAAGTGTGGGGGGGGGGGCAGCCCTTAGAAGGAAAAGCATGAGGGGGGGGGAAGCACCACTCCAGAGCCTCCAAATCAAGAGAGGACTCTTTTTAAGGAAGCCAGAGTAGGATACCTCCAGGTCAATCCCTCTTCCTTCCCTGGGGACTGTGAAGCCTCCTTAACGTGTGATGGAAAACTGCTTGTTGTAGAGAGAGTGTATGTGCACCTGAGCTCCTGGTTCCTCTAGAGCAGAAACAGCTTTAACAAAGTATTAAACATTTAAACTCTGATGCTTTTTATCCATGTCTTAATGGAGGATATAAAGACAAACAATGCCTAAAATAAAAAGAAGGGAAGTACCCCTCCCCCTGCCACCAATGGGCCAGATAGAAAATGAATCTTATGGCTTCCCAGATAGAAAATTGATTTCTGTTCTCCTAAATTTGGGAAACTTCTGAAAAATGGATCGGGATCCCCACTGCAATATGAAAAACTGAAACTGATTGTGGTTTATCCAAATTGCACAAGCCTGTTAAATAAGCTGTACAGAAGGTAATGACACTTTATGTCACATAAAGCTTTCTTGATTTGGGAAGGTTTGACAGATTCATGGATACCAAGGGAATCAGTAGTTACTGAAATGGACATCCAAGTGCCACCTCTGTGTTGATGGAGGCAGGCAGGATTTTCCCCGGGTACTGGTTGTGAGGGGTCGGGAGCAGGTGAGGGTTTTGCCCTCCTTTCTGCTAGAGATCCCTGTGTACAACTAGTGGGCCACTGTGTGACACAGAATGCTGGGCTAGATGGGCTGAGGCCCGATTCAGCATGGCTCTTCTTATGTTCTTATGTTCTAAGGTTCACAATTAGCATCTGGAGGAGCAAGGAAATTTGGGGTGGAATCCTGGTGAGACATTTACTAAAAATAAGTAAATAAACAAATAAATTATATCCATAGAGGTAGCAGGATGTGTAGCACCGGGACTGTGGTGCAGCTGGCTGGGAGTCAGCTGAATTAGATCACTACTGATGGAAAAGTCATGAGTTCGAAGCCAGTCTGGGTCGGAGTGAGCTTCCAACCACTGTGTAGCTCACTGTTGACCTTTGCAGCTTGAAAGATAGTTGCATCTGTCAACTAGGAAATTTAGGTACCGCTTATGCGGGAAGGCTAATTTAACTAATTTATGACACCATAAAAATCTCAAGTAAGCATGCAAAGAATAAGGAAGTACTCCATCAGTGTCACAAATTGACGGTGAAGCAACAGCTCCCCTGCTGGCCAGAATACCTTCATGAAGCTGAAATGTTAAATGGCCTCTTCTTTGTCAATGTATGTTGTGTGCCTATGGCATTGAATGACTGCCATGTATATATACATTGTAATCCACCCTGAGTCCCTTGTGGGGCGAGAAAGGCAGAATATAAATACTGTTAATCCATAATAATAAATAGCAGCCTTAAAAGAAATGAGGCAATGGAAAAATGTCTTCACTTGCCACTTCTGCACTACCATGGAAAAAGTGCAAATACAAGTGTAGTGCAAAGAGCAAATGGAAAAGTCCCTTTACATTTCCAGTTGTAGTTGTGGCTGTCTTGTAGTATCCTAGGACCCCCCCCCCCTCCACACAAACACACATATAAGCATTTCTCTCCTTAATATGATGAATAATTATAATTGGAACAGAGTTGGATTATAATTATAATTGGAACAGAGCTGGATGTCATGTACCAATCAACTGCATGACAGCAAATTTGCAAATTTGAGAATATTTGTATTTCTTCAAGGTGGATCTTTTAATTTCCTGGATTACTAAATTTACAAAAGAAATCAAAGAATAATAGTGCAATCCTAAAGTTAGGAATATTATCTATTTAGCATTAATTTTACATCATGATGAAATGTTTATTTTTCATTCACTGCTGCTCTTATTGTGTGACCCAATACCAGAAAGAAAGAAAGAAAGAAAGAAAGAAAGAAAGAAAGAAAGAAAGAAAGAAAGAGGTACCTATAAAATAATATATACAGCAGAAATGAATTATAGAGAACTGGGCACAAATAACAGGAGAATATTGATAGAAGTTAGAAGTCTTAAAAACTACTGGTACACTAAACTCTTCACAAGAATTTGGATTTAAAAAACTATGCAGGTTTTCCCATTACCTGCATGCTACTGACGGTTCGAGTAATCTAGACTAATAGTCCAAAACCAAAGATGTTATTCAGCTGTCAAAGCAAGTGCAGTCCCCTCATTGTTGCTAATAGGAGTAATGTGTGCAAATAACAGATCTCTCTTAGATCAAATTGGTTTGGTACTATTTGCACATGATTGAAGAATAGCTTTGCTTAAATAATCATCACCCTTTCCTTCAAGAAGCACATCCCTTTCAATAATTTTTGCCATGGCTAGTAGAAAACCAGCATCACCTGTTTCCAAAACAAACAACATAATGGCAAAAGAAGAAACTAACTAACTAACTAACTTTATTTCTTATGAGTCACCCTCCACCAAAGGTGCTCTGGGCGACTTACACAATTAAAATAAACAGGTTATATAGTCACCACTTGTTACTAACAATCATAGGCTCTTCTGAAAAGCCATGTCTTAAATGCCCCTAAAATGTATGTAGATCAGGAGTGGCTCTTTGGTCTGGCAGTAGGGAGTTCCACAAGATTGGGGCTACAATGGAGAAGGATCTCTGTCTTGTGAACTCCAAACGAACCTCTCTAGGGCCAGGGACATAGAGAAGATTCTCATGAGCTGACCGTGGCAGTCTCTGGTGGTGGAGTGGCATTAAACGGTCTCTTAGATATGAAGGACGCTGACCTCGAAAGGCCTTGAATGCTAGGACCAGGGTCTTATAGAGGACTCTGTGTTCAACTGGCAGCCAATGCAAGCACTGCAGAGACGGTGTTATATGGCACCTCATTGATGTTTTTGTGAGGAGTCTAGCAGCTGCATTTTTCACAATTTGGATCTTGCGAATTGCTGCTCAAGGTAAGCCCACATACTGAACTGAACTGAACTGAACTTTATTATTTATGAGTCGCCCTCCACGTTTGTACTCCGGGCGACTTACACAACTAGCGATTAAAATATTAAAAATATTAAAATATTAAATGGTTAAAATACTAAAATATCAGACTCGGTGAATTCCGAGTCGCTGGTTCCGTGTTATGCGTAGGCTTTCCTGAATAGCCATGTCTTAAGTGCTGCCAAGAACTGTGGCAGGTCGAGGGAGCCTCTTTGGTCTGGCGGCAGAGAGTTCCACAGGACGGGGGCCGCAACAGAGAAGGATCTCTGTCTCATGGACTCCAAATGAGCCTCTCTCGGACCCGGGACACAGAGGAGGTTCTCGTTTGCTGGCCGTGGTGCTCTTGGGTGGGCAGGTAGGATCAAGCGGTCTTTTAAGTATGAAGGATCCCAGCCCCGCAGGGCCTTGAAAGTCAAGGTCAGGGTCTTATAAAGGACTCTGTATTCGACCGGCAGCCAGTGCAAATGCTGCAGGGATGGTGTGATGTGGCATCTCATTGGTGTTTTTGGGAGGAGCCTGGCAGCAGCATTCTGCACAATCTGGGTGTGTAACTCGAAAGGGCTGTATCCTGTACTGCCTTGTGGAGTCTCTCTGCATGCAAACAGGAGTTGCTATAGTTTCTCATCCCAATCGGCTGGATGTTGTTGAGTGTACGCCTTGATCATTCTTACTAAGGTCTTATTTAGGTTTTCCACAAGACCATTAGTTTGTGGATGGTAAGCGGATGATGTCAGATGTTTAACTCCACACATCTCCAACAGTCTTTCCATCAGTCTTGACGTAAACTGGGTTCCCAAATCTGAAACCAGTTCTTTGGGATATCCTGTTCTTCCCCATATAGACAACAAGGCGTTTGCCACTGTGGTTGTATCAATATTAGTCAACGCCACTGCTTCTGGGTATCTTGTGGCATAGTCCATCAAAGTAAGGATATATCGACGTCCTCTACGACTTGCCTTTGGTAAGGGTCCCACAATATCGATCCCCACGCGATAAAATGGTTCTCCAATTAGTGGCATAGGAACTAGGGGAACCTTGGTCTTGTCTTTCCCTGTTCCGACATGCTGACATGTATCACACGATTGACAAAACTCTTTAATGTGCTGATACATATTGGGCCAAAAGAAATTTCTGGTGATGCACTGTGTAGTGCGCCGAATTCCCATATGGCCACCTTTGTGTGCTTGCGTGTGCCAAATTCATAAGTTGTTCCCTATAAGCTTGGGGGAACAACTATTTGTGTACAGGAACTAGTTTCTCCTGGAGACTTTACACACATGGTCTCTCAACACTCGTCCTTTAACTACAAATCTCGAAGGATTTTCTTTTGACAAGACTTTCGTCTCATCCTGAGCCGCAGTAAACAAAGATCTCAGTGTTTCATCTGCCTTTTGCTCATTAACAATATCCCCTTCCCCTGCTCCTGTTTTAACTAACTCTATTATATTTGAACTTGTCTCAGGATTTTCTTCAGGGATAATATCAACTGGTAAACAAGAAACATCTTGCTGTTTAACTGGATCTTCGGTTAACTGATCATCTCTTGTTAAATACTTGATCTTCCTTACAAGATCATTCCCAACAAACAATCAAAAAGGAATGTCATCATATATTGCAAAATCCCAAATTCCTTTCCAATTTTATATTGAATTGGCAAAGACACAACGTCGGACAACGCTGCCCCTACTCCTTTTAGTCTAAGCTGAGACACAGGTTTTCGGAATGCCTCTGGCACATGTTCAGGGCGAATCACACAAACCTCCGATCCGGTGTCCCTCCATCCTAATATTTCGTTTTGATCTACTTGGAGTGGTTCAAAGTAATCATCTCTATCTGTGTCCAACATAACAAAAAGGCATTGTTTTTCTGAGGAATTATGTACTTGCATTGGTTCCGAAGAACTCTTTCCTATATTAGACTCAAGCCTCTTCTCAGAACGCTTTTCTATTGATCGAGTTATACATAAGGAAGATTTTTCCTTACTATGTAGATAACATTGTGCTTTTACATGTCCGAACCTGCCGCATGAAAAACACATTCTCTTAGCCATATCAAAGCTTGGACGATTTCCACTACTGAGGGAGCCATCTCTGAGGTAATTTTTCTCCTCAGGCCTTCTGTAACGAGCGTACTCTCCTGCAGCATTTTTAGCCCCTTGATACTGTGGCAAAGCTTTGAATGGTTTCTTAAAAGAAGGTTTCTCCACTGGTTTGTAGCCTTCAGCCCTACAAACTCCCTCTCTCAATGTCACCATCTTATCCACCATAAGAGCGGCTTGACTGGGTGTCCCAGGATCCCTCTCCTGAACCAACCATTTATACTCTGAGGGAACATTTTGGTAAAATTGTTCCAGGATCATCAGATCCCTAAGTTGCTGGAAACTGGTAATTTGAGCACCTTTTAACCAACTATCAAAATACTGGCTTTGCTTTGATGCTAGCTGACAGAAACTTTCGGTTTTCTCCTTTTTCAAGGACCTAAACTTAACTCTGAAAAGTTCTGACGTCAACTGAAGCTTCTGTTGACCTGTTGTTTAAACTTCTGGTAAACCTTGTGGTCCTGTTCTGCCATATCGCTATAAATCTCCAGCAACTGGCCACAGATCTGTGGACGTAAATATGTCATCCATCCCTCCTCTTCAATTTCAAAATCATAACAACATCTTTCAAAAGAAACCAAAAATTTCTCCACACTATCCCCTTTTATATACTTCGGGAATTTCCTCAGGAGTTGGTCTATAGAAACTTCTGCCTGAACCTCTTGAACTGGCCTGGCACGCTGAGAGGCATTCAACTTCTCTCTCTAACTCCAACCTGGCCATTTCCTACGTTCCTCTCTCTCTTCCCTTTCTCTTTGCCTCTCTCTCTCCTTTTCTTTCTCTTCTCTTTCCTTTTCTTCTCTTTCTCTTTGCCTCTCTCTCTCCTTTTCTTTCTCTTCTCTTTCCTTCTCTTTCTCTTCTCTTTCCTTTTCTTCTCTTTCTCTTTGCATCTCTAGTTTCATCACCTCAAGCTTAAACCGGCATTCTCCAGACATTTTACTTGACTCTGATTCTGAAATTTCATAGTCTTCTCCTTCCTGCAGAACCTCAGGCTGCCCTGTTTCTTCCAAAGCCCTCGTTTGTCTCCGTGTGGTCATTTTACCGAACTTTTACCTCAGAACTTTAAACTAAATTAATAAAGTTCCTACTACCACACGACTTTGGTCACTAAACTGAGATATTAAACAAATTCTTCTGGTAGCCTTGCTTTCGCACTGGATCAGTTTTCTTATACGATCCCACCGCTCTGCCGCCAAAATGTGACAACCCCTTGTTGACCGGCACCAGACTGGACAATCTTTCGGATTCCAAACCGCTAACCCTAAATGCAAGGGGGCCTCAAAGTTACCTCAGCAACTTCTGTCTTATGGCAGGGTAGACTATCTCCCCCACTAACCATTGAATTGCAGAGACTTTAAATTTCTCAGTAACCACTTGACCACACTGCCACCATTTGTCTGTCTGACCACTGACCTTGAGGGCCACCACCAATAAAAGAACTAACAGAGGTGTTTTCTTTTAAGATGTAAATAATTTATTATGACACAAATGGGTACAAATCTTGATTGGTTTTATACTTCCTCAGAGGCACAAACTTATTCTGTTACACAAAACACAAATGGGGTTATACTATAGGGTTCCCACTAACCCTCTATAGACCTCTGGACTCCTCCATCTTTAACTAGGGTCTCTACACCCATAAAACTGGACTGCTCTCTTGCAGACCTTAAGACTAACTAAAGACTGAACTGTTCTCTTACAGTCCTTAAGACCAACTAACTCAAAACAAACTCCTCCCCCCCTCTCATGGCAGTTGGCTTCCAACCGCTCTTCACCAACTGTAAAATTCATACCTTGAACATTCTAAAAGGCTCTGGCCCTGGTTGCTATGGCGACAGCTCTTCAGAGCTTCTGCCAAGCCTCCCTTCTGTCTCACCCACATCAACAATTCATAGGATATTCCTTTGAACTACACAAAACAACATACATTTAACATATGTTATACAACATTTACACACAAATAATCGACATCATTACACTGGGTCTTGCGGGTTAGTGACCGAGGCAGACCCACATATAAGGCGTTGCAGTAATCCAGCCTTGATGTAACCGTGGCGTGGATTACTGTAGCTAACGCCTCCATTGGAAGGTAGGGCACCAGTTGCCTCGCTTGGCATAGGTGGAAGAAGGCCCTTTTGCTCGTGGAGGCAATCTGGGCCTCCATCGACATCTTAGAGTCCAGGATGACACCGAGGCTCTTCACCGAGGGGGATGGGGTCAGCGGTTCCCCTTCGAAGGGGGGCAATGAGTAGACTGGTTCTAATGGACGGCCCAGCCATAAGATCTCCGTCTTTGCTGGGTTTATTTTCAGTTTATGGGCCCGGAGCCATCTCGTCACTGCTTCTAGGCATTGGGTGAAATTTTCCAGCACCGAGGTTACTCCGGGTTCCAACAGGAGCTGAATGTCGTCGGCATACTGGTAGCATCCTAGTCCAAAGCTCCGGGCTAGACCAGCGAGAGGCCGGACATAGATGTTGAACAGCATTGGTGACAGTATGGCACTTTGGGGTACTCCGCATTCAAGGAAAGATTTCCCAGATGTTTGGCCCAGCCATTCTACTCGCTGGCTACGTCCACGCAGGAATGAGTTGAACCAGGTTAGGGCTGATCCTTGGATCCCTATGGCGGCAAGTTGTTGTATCAGTAGATCGTGGTCTACCGTGTCAAATGTGGCGGTGAGATCCAGCAGCACCAGAACTACTGTGCCTCCCTTGTCTAGTTGATGGCGGATGTCATCCGAGATGGCCACTAGGATGGTCTCGGTCCTGTGCCCGGGGCGGAAACCTGATTGAAAAGGGTCCAGGCCACCTGAGTCCTCAAGGAAGTTTTGGAGCTGAGTCGCTACCGCACGTTCAATCAGCTTACTGAGTTAGCTGGCGCCGCAGGGTCCAGGCTGGGTTTTTTCAGGAGGGGGCGGACCATGGCTTCTTTTATACAAAGCATTGCAGTAATCCAGCCTCAACGTAACCGTGGCATGGATTACCGTTGGTAAATAAGGCGCTAACTACCTCGCTTGGCATAGATGAAAGAAGGCCCTTTTACTAGTGGAGGCAATCTGGGCTTCCATCGTCATTTTGGAATCCAGGATAACACCGAGACTCTTCACAGTGGGGGATGGAACTAACGGTTCCCCTTCAAAACAGTTTCATATGTTGGTTTGAAAAAAATCATATGACAAAAACTTTATGAGTTCTGTCTTTAGAAAACTGTAGTTTATTCTTTATTGCATTTAAGCAGGTTACAACAATATAAGGAGAAACCATTTGCATCAGACGACAGCAGCCAAAATTCTAACAGTACTGACAGCTTCTACTGAATTAGTCCAGCACCTGGCACCCAGAATCACTCCTACTGTTTGGCAGAAAGAAGTCACCCCAGGCAACTCATTTTGTGTATCATGAAAGGAAAGTAATGTAATAGTTGGATAGTAAAATATTCTGCCTTCACTTAGAAGGACCTGAAAACTGAAGTCTAAGATTTAAACATAGACAAAACTCAGAATTTCCTTTTAAACCATATTCAAAACTCTGCCCACTCTAGCTGAAACACTGGGAGAGGTGCCGGGAAAGAACTTAAATTTACCACTATTTTCATATATACATGTGTGGTGAATTGTCTATATTTTGGGTCAGAAGAAGCCCAGGAGAAAAAGCCCTTTTTGGTGGGTTGGCCATTTAATGGTCTGTTTTGGATGAACGGCCATTGTAAGGTTAGGTTGCCCAGTTTAGGCTGAGTTGGAGACAGCCTAGGGAAGGGAGCATAGAACCTTAGAGAGCCAGTAGGCAGTTGGGCCAAGCACCAGGGGTAAAATGTCAGTTGGAACTTCGAAAACTGACAGTTGGTGAGCAGTTAGGCAGTTAGGGAGGCCACAGAACTCTGGAGGGAGTTGATGGTTGGTCTCTGACAGAGTAGGTCAGAGGAGTTAGGCTCTTGAGTGAGTTAGACTCTTGAGAGAGTTAGCAGCTTTGTGCTGGGTATTTAGGACTCTGTGAGGTAGTTGTAGGCAGCAGATAATACCTTAGCACAGTATTATCTGGGGTGCTACGTTGAATGTAACTTGTTTAAGTTTGTGCAAGTTTGAAGTAACCACATGCTCCAACGTTTCATTGTAACCATTATGCAAAAGTGCCTGTGAATCTCTCACAAATTGTTAAAATAAACTTTGTTCTTTTGTTCATCAAGTCCTGCCTCCCGGTGTTTCAAATCCTCCTTGGGTTAAATGGTGGCAGCGTAAAAGGAGAGAAACCTCTTCAGGTTTTAAATACTAAAGTTCCCTGACACTTTGCCCAGCCTAGAGACTAAGGCGAGCCCTCACCACAATACTTCGTGGTAGCCACGGTATTAAAACACCTTTTCTCCACTACAACATGCATGCACATAATCGCCTGCACACATGCACAATTTTCTTCGATCTTTAAATCAAAATTCACATTTACATGAAGACTTTGGCACAATCTAATTGTTCCCTATTGTAATTTACCCTAAGCCTAAATTGAATGAATATTCATTTCCTATTTATTCTGACTTTACCATTTTCCTTGCCTTCTGGCATTTCCCTTGTGTTAAATTTAGGCTATAAAACAATATACATTGAATATGTAATATAAATAAAAAGCTTTGGATTTTTTTAAAAAGAAACACAACAACTTAACTTCCTATTGTAAGAGCTATTAGATTTTTAAAAAATCAAAACAATGTCATTCATCACCATATCATAAGACAAATATATCACTATCCTTTTCAGGAAACTTGAATAGTAATCTTGAAAAGATTGGGGGGACACGACCCAGGCAGCTTTGTCTGGTGTTTTTTTTTGTAAAAATGTGGCAATCCTCATAAGTCTCTGCTGTTGTTTTCAACAATGCAGGTGTTCTATGAATATCTTTGGACTGGAGTATAACATTTGTATCTCACCACACTGACACAGCCTCCCATATTGCTCTAGACAGCAAGTTGAGGTTGTGTATCAGGCTTCAGGGGCAAGGATGAGTAGTAAAACACTAACTGTCTATTCAAGTAACCTTGCCAAAGTCCGCAAATCAGATCCGATTGCCTGTTAATCAAGTCCAGTATTATTTACTCCAGGAGTAGAAAGAGTGCACCCCATTTTACCTGCCTAATAACTCAGTTCCTAGTTGTTTCTCATGTTATTGTTTCGGATTCCTCTTTTAAAGGATAGTTCTAGATTAGTAAGCAGCTCACCAATTCCTTTTTCTTGTTGAATCTTTATATTAATGAAAGAAGTAATGCAGACATATGCTGACATGCATTTGTCCCAAGATGTCTTCTGAACTAGCCAAGGGATTCAAAGGAAGAACAGAGAAGGCTTTTCAGTTTATATTCCCAGTTCATGTATTTCAATCGAGGAATGAAAAAACCTTCAGAAGACATAGTTTAGTTCTGAAGACATAGGGTAAAATACTGTAGCAGTGAATCTGACACTCAGCATTAAAGATTTTCCTTCTCCCCCCTCCCCACCCTTGAAACAATCTACAATAGGATATTCTCTACACTGAGCAGCTTTCCAATAAATATGAGGAAGCAAAGGGTAGAAGAGGTCAGGGATGCATCTGGAGCAACAAAATGAGCCAAAATGTTCAGAAAAGAGATCATCTCTGTTTATTTTTAAAAAACAAAATTGTCTTCCATTGATCAGTGGAGTTGTATGAATGTTCTTTCCACTCTGTGGGGTGGGAGGATTGGGAGGAGAGGCTAAAGGTTTTGGTAGTGTTGAATTTGAATCTATATAAAATACTTTTACTAAACGTTTGTTTGCAACAAATTGCCTTATACTTCTAATGTTTGAACTGTTTATTATTATTAGATATGTTAGATATGTCCCAAATGGTATATTTGTATACCTGAATTTCAGTTTTGTTGTATTTGGGTTGTTTTATAAGTTTTATAAGTATTATTTATTTATTTATTATTTGTCACGTTTCTATACTGCCCCTCTCAGCCCGAAGGCGACTCGGGACGGTTTACACAGGCAGTCTCTGCCCTCAGTATAACACAGCAACAAGACAAACCCTTCCCCCCCAAAACATAACAAATATAATAACAATTTAACAATTTAAAACATACAATTGCAGCCTCAGCGTCATGTTGAAATCAGTTTCCATCGCATTGTCGTCATTCCATATATCCAATTAAGCCTTATATTTCATCAACAAATGCCTGCTCAAATAGCCAGGCCTTGACTTTCTTGCGAAATGTCAGGAGGGAAGGGGCCAATCTGATGTCTTTAGGGAGGGCGTTCCAAAGCCGAGGAGCCACCACTGAAAAGGCCCTGTCCCTTGTCCCCGCCAGACGCGCCTGCGAAGAAGGCGGGACTGAGAGCAGGGCCTCTCCAGATGATCTTAAACATCTCGATGGTTCATAGGGAGAGATGCGTTCGGACAGGTAAGTAGGACCCGAACCGTTTAGGGCTTTAAAGGCTAAAGCCAGCACTTTGAATTGTGCCCGGTAGCAAACTGGCAGCCAGTGGAGCTGGCACAACAGAGGAGTTGTGCGCTCTCTGAATGCTGCTCCTGTTATCAACCTGGCTGCTGTCCGTTGGACCAGTTGCAGCTTCCGAACAGTCTTCAAAGGCAACTCCACGTAAAGAGCATTGCAGTAATCTATACGGGATGTAACCAGAGCATGGACCACCGTGGCCAAGTCAGACTTCTCAAGGTACGGGCGCAGCTGGCGCACAAGTTTTAACTGTGCAAATGCTCCCCTTTCCTCACCTACATAGTGGGTGGGGAGATGAATTTGCCTTCTCCCACGAGGCTCAGGATTGGATGGTTCCATGGAACCATCCAGAAGAAGGGGTGGGGGCTGGCTACCTGCTGTAGCCAGCCCCATAACTCACTCTGCCTGGAGACTTCAACCCACCATGCCCATTGACAGTATAACTTAGGTTGCCCGTTGGAGCGAGGTAGGAATGTTTTGCCCATTTATGTTCTAGGGGTTTTTTTGCCTACCTTATACTGTTATTAGGGGCTAAATGGTGAGGTTTATAAATAGTCCAGCATAAATAGTTTCGGAAAATACAAAGATCAGTATACACACAAGGCACTCCTCAAGGGTGTGGGGCCATTGCACAATTCACTCACCTAGATGACAGTTGAAGGGGGAGGGGAACATCACATGGCCCAGAAACTGGAGAATCTGTTTTAAAGAATTTTGATAGAAGCTTCTTCAGCATTTCCCTTAGAGGTTGCCCAGTTTGCGTTACCAGGTGACCCAGGAGAGTCTCCCAGAATAGCTGAGGGGTAGACCACTTAAGGATGCTACCTCGACTTGCCACACTAAGTTCCACTGACACTTAAGTTTAGTTCAGTTGACAAGTTAAATAGGTAACATTGAATAAAAGTTGCCCTATTTGAACCCAAAGTTATTGTTGTCTGTCTCATCATTGCAGGGGCTGGAAGGCAAACTTCGATGTTGTTTATTTTACTGTTTATGATTTGATCTGTTTTGTTATATCTTGTTGGCATTGAATGTTTGCCAATATTTTTTTGTAAACCTCCCCGAGTCCCCTTGGGGAGAAAGAGCAGGATAAAAATAAAGTTGTTGTTATAACAC
Organism: Anolis apletophallus; assembly: GCA_030556195.1. Lineage (NCBI taxonomy): Eukaryota > Metazoa > Chordata > Lepidosauria > Squamata > Anolidae > Anolis > Anolis apletophallus. The sequence continues at coordinate 112,790,939 of JARBWK010000003.1, read as the reverse complement.
ATATGTGCTGCTTAAATGAATGTTGGCAGGAAATTCTGTCATATATCTTTTCAAAAGAAGAATTCACACAGAAGGTAATATTAACACTATCTCTTTGCTTTCCTTTACACTTAAGTTGGTTTAGGGGCAGGGGCAGAACTGAGGAACAAAATTACTATATGGAACTGAGGAAATTACTTACAATTTTCACCTGTAATAAGAACAAAAATGAGCCATTCAGCAATAGTGACTTTGAGAATCAATTATCCTCACATGCAACAGGAAGTTGTGGTTTTACATACTTACCATATGACAATTGATTGGAGCATTAATAAATGTATTACTTGATTAACATACTTATCATATGTTTATGACATAATGGTGAGAGCAGGTTTTAGGGAAAAGTAATGTAATTTGATATGTCCCATGGAGCAGTTGAGAATCATTCTATGGAGAAGAGAAAGCACTAAACCCAAATAATTGACAACTGCATTATTTCTCCACTCTGGCATTCAAAAAGGCCATATCTGTTTCAATGGCTTGGCCATTGATCTTACCAGAATATGCTGCCCTACTAAGATGTACAATTTTTCCTTACATGTTGAGTTGATCATGCCAGCAAGACATATACACATCTCATCTAATTTCCTAAGCTGACATTCAGGAAATGTTGGGCTATAGACCTCCACATAAACTCAGCAGCACATCAAAAGTCTGCAGTGTTTGTGGAATATGCTTTATGCATAATGTGATAGCTTTATGTATAATGTGAAGGGACACAAGTCCAACGCTGCCTACAGTTATTTGGATGAGGAAGCTGATTTGCTTACGAAGAAATCAGTCTTGGCTCATTTTGATGGAACAATTCATATTTACTGTTTTATGTTGACACTCTGGGGAATTTCAGATACCAACAGCAGCCATGGTTCTGGGAGGCAATTCTCCCAAAGTCTCTTCCAAGGAAAGATATCTGCATACATAAGAGGATTTTATTTCTGGATGAAGTTCACAACCACTTAAAATGTATGCAAGAAATCATCTAGATTTCTTCCTGCCTAGATCCCTTCATGCCTACCAGTTTAGGTCAGGATACATTTCAACCTTTTGGTCTTTGGATTTAGGACTCAAACACTAGTCTCCCACAATAACTGGCTGCTCGACTAGCATACTATGTGTCATTTAGAAGTTTGAAATCTACAGAAAATATATTGTTATCCATTGTACACACACACACACAGTAAAATCTGGCTTTGCATCTATAGAATGGACATTCTTTGGATCTCCAGTTGGAGGAGGAGCACACCTAATTTCAAAAGGGATTTACATCCTTTCTGTTTGATTCACCTGGTTAACCTTCTGCATTGTGCATATGGTTGCTTTTGTGGCTGGGGACTGGCGATATATTGGATGTTTTATACAGATTTTTGATGTTGTTATAATGTCTTTGTCTCTGATTGTAAATGCTTGATGTTCTGCTCTTTGGTGGAAAAGTCTTTATAAAAAACATCATAATCAAATATAAATTTTCCAATATAGATAAAATTATCTATATTAACACACACACCCCAGCCCCAAAGAATACAACATTACAAACTTGGAAAATTTGAAATATGGATTTTGGTATCCATAGGGAGTCCTCGAAGTAAAGCCCAGCAGATTACAAAGACCTGTCATATATTAGGGGTGTGCAATTCAGTGAAATCCTTTGCCATTTTTGGTGTCCAGATTTTGATGTCCTCCCCAATCTGTTTTTCGGGAGCCTTGCAAATATGGCCGGGGGAAAATCATTTTTTTGGTTCAGCAGTGGAAAGATCTGAGAAGATCCTGCCTATTGGTGGCAACGGGGAACTTATGAGGCTCCTTTTGCCATCAGTTTTAGGACATCAGTCTTAAGAAACCACTGTTTCTGGGATCATTTCTCCTCATTTCCTTCAATAAGATCTGGGTTTAAGGCATCAGACTTAATAAACCACTGCTTCTGGAGTCTTTTCTTTTAATCTCCTTCACCTATAACTGGGTTAAAGCATCAGGCTTGAGAAACCACTGTTTATAGCATTCTTTCCTTTAATCTCTTTCAATGAGCCTGGGTTAAAGAATCAGACTTAAGAAATCACTGTTTCTGGTGACCTTTTCTTTGATCTCCTTCAACTAGCTCTGGGTTAAAGCCTCAGTCTTAAGAAACCACTGTTTATTGCATCTTTTCCTTTAATCACATTCTGCTGGCCCTGTGTTAAGGTATCAGGCTTAAGAAACCACTGTTTCTGGGATCATTTCCTCTAATACCCTTCAACTAGACCTGGGGAAGAATTGAATTATTCCCATGGGGACTAAAGGGAGCCAGGCTGTCCCCTCCCTTCAATATGTCCTTTCACAGCCCATAAAAAAGTGCCAAAGGAAAAGATTGGAATTGAGTTCAAAAGCAAGATCCTAAGAGCAGCAATGGCACTGAGATAGAAAATGGAATGGCTTTCTTCTGATTGGGTTAGGCAGGCAGCTGGGCTCACAGCGTCACAGGGAAATCCTTGCTGCCTCTCCTCTCTGCACTGCACTTGCACTCCATGTGTAGCTAAAAGAAACCAAAGGCAGCAGTTTTCAGCAGCCATGTGGTCTGCTGTGGCCAGAAAAAATGGCTGTGGTGCCTATAATGTTAAGGCTGGCCAAAACAGCCAGAGCCTGTTTTGAAAAATGGATCCATGCACAGCCCTTCTGTATATTTAGATGAAAATAACTCTGTTTTCTATCAGGTGAATTGACTGGAATTTAGAACTGTGTACAGTATTGTTTTCAGATGTCATTGTCTTCATATGAGAATCTCCAAATGAGATATTTTTGTGCACTGTAAATGAATGCTTACACAGTAGTTGGAGACATATGTTCATGTCTGCATTACTTTGCAAATAGACAGGAATGCTCTCGTGCAAAATTCCAGAAAAGAAATCTGTTTTCACAACATGGTGTAGAGCAGGGGAGCTCACACTTTTTCAGCAAGCGAGCTACTCTTAAAGCAACCAAGTCCAAAAGATCTACCTGCCCCTGCCACCGTGCGTTCCCGCGTGTTCCTGCCGCTGCGTGCTCTTGCCACCGTGCGTGCTCCTGCTGCTGTTTTCCGCCTGCGCAGCGCTTCTTCCACCTGCGGGGCATTTCAGGAAGGAGAAAGCACGAGGTGGGGCATCCAGAGGGAGTGCTCCGCCCTGCCTGTCCCGCTGGCAACGGAGGCTGCACAGCTGCTTCTGGACGAGAGAGAGGCAGGGCGCTCCCTCCAGAGGCTCCGTCTTGTGCTTCCTTCTTCCTGCAATGCCCCACAGGCAAAAGAAGCACCGCAAAAGTGAAAGCCAGCAGCAGAAGCACACGTGCGCGCAGGGTGTGCGCGCGCATGGCAGGAGCGCCCCATCCGGCTGGTGAGGCCCGAAGATCACCTGGAAGAGGGCCAAAGATCTACTAGTAGCTCCCGAGCTACCTAATGAGCACCCCTGGTGTAGAGGAAGTCAGTACAAAACCCAAATCTTACAGTGAACCCATGTGATTTTATCCTCCTATTTTTGCCAGAGTCCAATTGTTCAGTACAATGAAATCAGATGGGAAAGTGTTATTATTTAGTAGTCAAACAATATGAACTATATGAAACAATGGTAAGCAATTGAGAGAGGAACACAACTTTATTCCGAATTATCTTTTGAGCCTTGAAAGATTGGACAATTGTTATAACTTTGTCTTAAACACATGTACTTGAAAGTATTTCCTTACTTCAGTAGAGTCATTTTTAATGTCTTTATGCTTTAGCTTTCAAGTGAGCAATATTTCTCCATAAATCTCCAAGATCCTTGTTTTAAGGCAGACCTCTGATTTGCATGTTCAGATTAATTTTACCTTCACTTTGTATTAAGTTTGTATTTAGCTGCATTAAGATGCACACTTGCTCAGGTTGTCTGCGACTTTCAGCAAGGAAGTTTCATTGAAATCAGTTTCCCCATGGCATTTTCATAAGGTCCATTTCTTTGAGAGAGCCAAAACGTCTCCATGAAGTGCAGAGAACATATTTCCTATGGAAAAGAAGAAGACAAGAAATGTTAAGGGGGCTAAAAGTATTTAAGTGATGTATCACTTGCACTTCCAATGATTCACAACTTCAAACACATTTCTCCTGTCATATCTGGTCAAATTTTTTTGTAGGTTTATTTAAAATTGTGAAACACTTGCAAAGACTATCAAGAAATACTGGATGAGTTGAGTCCTGTCTACAAACTACCATCTATGGAACATAGGCCAAATAGCCATTTGTCATTATGTTCTGACTTTCTTCTGTTTAGTGTGCAAAATCTAACATTATATAATTTCCATACCTTTTTGTTTTGCTTTCAAAATAGATAACTTCATGTTTAGCTTCCTAAAGTCCATGCCTCATATGAAAGTATCATATAACACCTAATATGATACTTTCCCCAGCAAGTTATATTTAAATAACAGAGGTGAATGTGTGTCCACCCTTAAACCCTCATTCTGTATGTGCATTGAAAACTCATGATTTTCTGTTTTAATTAAATGTGGAATATTTGCCCAGTGTTTGCACATGAACCATTAATGACAAGTGTGTGACATAACTGCATACTTATTTATTTTTAATAAATGCAACCCATGAGCTTGGGCGTGTGTTGACATCACACATTTTTTCTCTCCCTCTCCAAGTTTTATTAATGTTTTTCCAACCTGTTTCTTATTTCATTCTAAAAGAGGCCACCGTTTCTCCCAAGAACTCTCACTGGTCAGGATTACAATTAAATGAGTAGCTGACATGTGATAGAGTTCAATAATGAAAAAGAGGGTGAGGTGTACCATACAAAAACAGTGTTGTTAGCCTTGGTAATAGAAAACTCACAGAGAAAACACGTTTTTGTACTATTGTAACATACAGATCATGTTATCCATTTAAATTAGAATGGTCATGATCCTTAACGTTTTATGGGACATTCCTAAGGCACTTGAAGTTGATTTGAATGGCATACATATATAGCATATTGACTTAAAGATACAAGGGCAGATCCCATGATATGATATTCATTGTTTTTTGCCTTCATTTTCTACTTAATAGTAGAAAGTACTATTAAGTGGCAAAAAACCAACAATTCATATCATTGTTTTGAACCAGAGCTTTACATTTTCCCTTATACAGTATGACCACTGTATCCATGGTGGGTACGGTCCAAGACACCCCACTGCATGGTTACCTGTATGTATACCTATATTTTGACCATACTTAAGCTGGAAATATACTATAAAATGACACTGAATAACCTAGAGATGCTCTCAAACACTTATGGGATGGTAGGTATTTTTTGGAGCATAGGTAAGTGAAACTGAGGGCACTGAATCTGTCCATTAGGGGGTTGTATTGTTGGAAGATATTTTGTTCAAGGGAAGAAAGAAGGAAAACTAGAAGGGGAATGCTAGACCCATAAGAGGCCATATATAGCATAGTCATAATGATCAGTGAACATTTATTTTCCCCTTTCTCTATTAAGAGCAGATTTCTGCGTTAAGGATGAATTGAGGAAGGTTCAGATCAGGCAAAAGGAAATTTCTCTGCACACAGTGCATAGTCTATATATAAAAAAGAGGACCCGTCATCGAAAGACTGCCATAGGCAGAGAAACCTTCCAAGGCAGAGACATCAAACTTGGCAACAAAAATACACTTCACCATCCAACTTGTTGGCTGGTGGAGCAATTTTGTCTCCTCCCCTCGGAGAAGAGATTGGTTGATTTTGCAGAATCTGCTGGAAGGGAGGAGGGGCTGGCATAGTGGTGCCAGCCCCTTCTCCTTCAGTCTGCGATAAGACATCGTTGAGTGAGGAACACCTTGGAGCCCATCCAGCACCAGGTCTGTGCAGAGGCCATGAGGGAGGCCCAGAGTTCA